>ML675616.1:38877003-38929176 GCA_007922155.1 Mesoclemmys tuberculata | reverse complement strand
GAGATGGGTGGGCCTGTGTCCCCTTGCCGCATTCCTACCTTGACCTAGGGATGATCTCCCTCTGAGGGCCAGAGCCTGTTCCTTGCTGCCTGCCATGCCCTGCTGAGGGGCTGGATGTGGAACTAGCTACTCGCCCTGCTGAGGGCTAGAGACTGCCTCCCTTCTGCCTGCCCCACCCTTCTGAAGGGCCAGAGCTTTGGATGACTTCCTCACTCCTTTTGGGGGCTAGAGACTGTTTTCCCCCATTGCCAGCCTGCCCTGACAGAGGGCTAGGCCCTAAGACTGTGCCTGCGCCCCTCTGGGGCCTAAAGACTGTGTTCCCCATTGATAGCCTGCCCTACCCAGGGCCAGGCCTGAGACTATTGCCTCACTCGGCTGAGGGCTGAAGGCTGTTTCCTGCTGCCTGCCCATCCTGATGAGGGCCGGGTCATGGACTGTTTGTTCACCCTGTGATGACTCGAGACTGTTCCCCTTTGCTGTCCCACCCTGCTTAAGGGTCGGGGCCCTGAACTCCATGCTCACCCTATTAAAGGGCTAGAGACTACTACCTCTAAGGGGTGGGACCTGAGACCAAGGCTCGTCCTGATAACAGCCTTTATTTTGGATTCTGCACAGGGTACAGGCTCTGGGAGGTGTGGCCTCCCTCAGAGATTGACAGTGAGGGAGAGCCACCAGCTCCGCCCACTTCAAGGGATCTTCTATAAGTCTATAGTGCTTGATTTCAACAAAACTGAACAATCCGTGGAAAAATCATGGAGCAGGTCCTCAAGGAATCCGTTTTAAGGCACGGAAGAGAGGACCGTTTTTGGAAGAGAGGACGGTGATCAGGAGCAGTCAACATGGATTTACCAAGGGCAAGTCATGCCTGACCAACCTGATTGCCTTCTATGAAGAGGTGACATGTGGGGATGTGGGGAAAGCGGTGGATGTGATATACCTTGACTTTAGCAAGGCTTTTGGTACAGTCTCCCACAGTATTCTTACCAGCAAGTTAAAGAAGCATTGGTTGGATGAATGGACTATAAAATGGATAGAGAGCTGGCTAGATCATTGGGCTCAATGGGTAATGATCAACAGCTCGATGTCTAGCTTGCAGCTGGTAACAAGCAGAGTGCCTCAGGGGTCAGTCCTGGGGCCGGTTTTGTTCAACATCTTCATTAATGATCTGGAGGTTGGGGTAGATTGCACAGCTACAGACTGGGGACTGACTGGCTAAGCAGCAGTTCTGCAGAAAAGGACCTGAGGGTTACAGTAGACAACAAGCTGGATATGAGTCAGCAGGGTTCCCTGGTTGCCAAGAAGGCTAATAGCATATTGGGCTGCATTAATAGAAGCATTGCCAGCCAATGAAGGGAAGGGATTATTCCCCTCTATTTGGCATTGGTGAGACCACATTTGGAGTATTGCATCCAGTTTTGGGTCCGCCACTACAAAAAGGTTGTGGACAAATTGGAGAGAGTCCAGTGGAGGGCAACATTATGTGATTATGTGACTGGAGCACAAGACTTATGAGGAGAGGTTGAGGGAACTAGGCTTGTTTAGTCTGCAAAAGAGAAGAATGAGGGGGATTTGACAGCAGCCTTTAACTACCTGAAAAGGGGTTCCAGGGAGGATGGAGCTAGGCTGTTCTTCATGGTAGTAGATGACAGAACAAGGAGCAATGGTCTCAAGTTGCAGTAGGGGAGGTCTAGGTTAGATATTAGGAAAACGTTTTTCACTAGGAGGATGGTGAAGCACTGGAATGGGTTACCTAGTGAGGTGGTGGAATCTTCAACTTTAGAGGATTTTAAGCTGTGGCTTGACAAAGCCCTGGCTGGGCTGATTTAGCTGAGGTTAGTCCTGAATTGAGCAGGGGGTTGGACTAGATGACCTCCTGAGGTCCCTTCTAACTCTAATCTTCTATGATTCTATGAACATATGTTTTCTCATTTCAAATGCTTATAGCATTTCTCATGGGGGAGAGAACTAAAACTGAAATATTGGGAAGCACATAAAAATATGCTATCTAGTAATAGTGAAACTTGTGAGACAACCTTCCGTCTTAAGACACCACCACAATTTCCAGACCAAAGGGTGGGCTTAGGTGTTTTATGGCTTCTGATGGAATTCACTCCCCACTGAGCATTGCATTCCAAATATTGGTCTGTTACATTTGTGCATCCCCCTGAAATGGGGTAACAAGGGGAAAAATGAGGGCACTTTCTATTTAGATATTATAATAATAAATCATCCATCGATATTATATCTAGGTGACGGCTAAGTCTGAGCAGGGTTACCAGAGATGACTTCTATCCCCAGACTCATAAAAGAATAGATACGTTGTCTTTAAAATGTACCAAAATTGCACCCCATTAAGGAATTGTCTGAATATTTTTTGGAGGAGGATACCCTCTGGCTGCCTACCAGGTCTTCATCACCACCACCACCACTGTTGTCAGCTACCCATTCAAACTACATACACTCTGCTTTGGTATCTATAGACACAACATATTTTTCCAGATCAAAGTATAAACATTTCAAGTAAGAGCACTTAATCTAAGTTTGTTTTCCTGTCTCCTTGCTTATGGTTATGAAAAAGCATTTTTATTTACATAGGAAAAAAATTAGCTCCTCCTGCCCTGTCTGCAAACACAAACAGTGAACAGGGTTTATCACTAAGTAAGCAGGAACATTGTTGTGGGATCCCCTTATGACTGCGTTGGCAGGAAATCACTGCTGCTCTGTAAATGCTACATTGATAAACCTCTTTAGACTGGTTGAAGAAGGGGAAGTATAAAATCCTGAGGTAACACTGAACACTTCTGGGGACTTTATAGGCAGAGATGTTTTCTGCACCATGTATTAATGGTGGATATCCTACAGTTCCCAAAAGGGTTTGCAGCCTCTGGAACATACTGTATCCTGGATTCGCAAGCAGCAGTAGTGAACTGCTGTACATTTCCCATACATCCATTTCTCCACCTCAAACCTTCATACAGCGCCATCACTATAGCATTTAATACCACCAGTAGCTAGCCAGGAAATTGGAGCCACTCTTCTCATGAATCGGCCTTTCAGTGGTCATCCATACCCTTTTAACCTTCAGATTTGACTGCCATAATACACCCCGTTTAGAACTACTTTGATCTTCACGCAGAAACCGCAGGGAACACAGAACACAGCTGCCCATCTTCCAAATGGTGTGAGTTACCATGAATACATAGGCCAAAATATGATCTGGCTTCTTGATCACTTCAGGTTGGAGTTTTAAGAGCTGGGGGTGATTTATCCAGCTATAAATACTCTGGGATTCAGGGTATTGACCAAATATAAATGATTGCATCTCCATAAACATATAGTTTTCTCAGTGCAGGCCTCTAGTTTCTGGAATTCATTCCTCTTGGTAATCTATAAGAGTCCAAATATAAAAATCTTGAGGCACAATAAAAAAAAGTCATTTATTTTGTTCAATTTGTGATAACTATTTGGTTTTTGGTTTAATCCCTGCAGTTGAATTAGGTGATTGCCTTGTAACAGGTGCTGTAGAAATTAGTAAATAAATATAAATTACCATGTGTCTTGCATGCAATCTAGGTTATGACATGAGCACACTGTTTGGTGTAAATTAGCAACTGACAGCTGTCTACTTAAAGTCTATTTTGAAGCTGTCATTGGCGTTTAATTATTTTGCTAGTTTATAGATTATTTCATTGCACGTTCTCAAGAGGGTGTGCTGACAGCATACTGTACATCAACAAAACTTCAATCACTCTTGACAGGAAAAATGTAGGAAGGCTGTTCATTGTAACTCAGAAGTATTATTTTAAGTTGTTCATGACATCATTTAATTATACTTTAGCTGTATTTTCAAAAAGTTATTTAACATTATTGGTATTAGGAAAGAAATAAGATCGAGGACAAAATTTTCAAAAGGACCAACATTTGACTTAAGTGAGTTTAAATGAAGACAAGTTCCTAAGTCAATTAGGTGCTTTTGAAAATTTAACCCCTAGAGTCACTGAAAAATCAGTCAACTGACATCAACATACATGAACTGTAAATTAAATTATGTTGGTTTAGCTTGGCAGAGTGACTTAGAAGCCACCCTTATGGGGTCAATTTTCCCCTGTGTCAAAACTCCACATAATGCAGGTGCAAGGATTGAAGGCTGAGAACCCAGGTCTGCAGAGCTGTGGATCACTGATGTTCCTACAGGGCAAGCAGGTAGCCAGACCCTGGTACTGCCAGGGATCATTCTGGAGATAGGCAGTGGAGGAAGTACCACACAAGACACCTGTGTGGCAGCACTCTGAGGCTCTCTGATTGGCCAATCACCCTATTTAACCCCAGTTGTCTGGCTAAGCCCACAGATTTTAGCCTGCTGCAATGCCAGACTTTTCTTCTTTTTCTGGTCTTTGATCCCAGCCTGACTCTGACCTTCCTGATTCTAGCCTGCTACTGCGTCAGAGTCTGATCCTAACTCTTGCTGATGGGACCTGGCGCTTGTGATTCCTTTAACCTGCTGCTTGGTGACTACTGTCCCTGCAGTGCAGACCTCAGCCCAACTGAGAATGTTAGGCCAGACTGCCTATGCCCTGGTCCCTTATGGTAGGTGCCATTTGCTGATTATTGCTCTCTAATTCTGCACCAGCCTGGCAATGGAATGAATCAGCACAGGTGAGCTCCAAACTGAATCACTGTCACATGGCCCCTAAGGGATTTTATACCAGTGGAGGTGTACTGGTGTGAGGTACCATGTCCTAACAGATCCCTGACATGCTATTCCCTGCCCATTGACAGGGTGGTGGGAGTCCGTATAGCTGGCTTTATGGCAGCATGGAGTCACCTCCCCTGGGAAAATTCTCTGCTGAAATGTTACCGCCAGAAACTAGCCACTTTGCACCACCAGAGCAGTGAAAAGAGACCTGAGCATTGCACAAAAATTGGCCCTATGTATCTGATTCTGAATCAAATCTGTCAATACAGCATGAAGTTAGGTAATGAGGGAGGAAGGATGGACATATTACAATTATTCTAGTGGCTGTAAAAGCACTGAAGAAGGAGAAGGTGGCGATATACAATAAATGTCAAAACTTCGTCAGCTTCATAGACTTACCAGTTACAGATCAAGTAACTTGCCACCTGGTGATGGTTGACTGAGCCGTTGCAGTTCTATAGCTCTTCCTGGCTTTTTTCTTGGAGGCAGTGTGGCCAAGGGTTTTAAGCCTGCAGTAGGATGCTGGCAATATGAGTTCCATTTCCAGCTCTGCTACTGGCCTGCTGGGTAATCTTGAGCAAGTTAGGTAACCTCTGTTTTCCCATCTGTAAAATGGCTATAATGATACTTGCCTCTTTGTAGAGTACTTTGAGCTTTATGGATGAGAAATACTACATAAGAACCATGTGGTTATTAATGGCAAAAGGTCATTTAAACATTTCTCTTAGACTTTCCTACAAGAACTTTTTCCAAATATCCTTTCTATACAAGAAAGCTTTAGAAATACCCTTGCAAGTAGATAAAATACTGTAAAGATATGTATAGTCTTTAGTCCCTAAGAATTTTAACTGTCAGATTTGGGGAAAAGGGAACAGAGACTTACTGAGGTTAATGATCTTCCTCTCTACTAGCTGAAGAATGTTAGTGCTATTGCTATACCCTCATTCAAAGAGCTACTGGGGATATGGGTTAGATGAAGTTCTAACTTCTGAGTGCTGGTGAGAGTCTACAGCCCTTCATCTCTGCCACCTGTCTTTTCTGTAAGCAGGTAGGAGTTCATAGTACATATCTGTATTTCATGGAGCACTGAAGCCACAATTATATTTCCTGAAGCTTGGGGTGCACTTCAGCCCTTCATCTTCAGTTTTGGAGGCCTCCTCTGTGCTCCGATAAGTCTCAGCTATTTAGAATTTCAGGAAGTAGAAGATGGGTGAAGAGAAGGAAGCAAGAAGGGAGGAAATAATTCAGTGCTATGGGGTTAGGTGATAATAATGAAATGTTATGGAAGGAAGAAAATAATTCCCCATTTTTAGATACATGTTAGTAAAAAACATTGAGACTGCTGAAAGAATGCCAGACCTCCATTCCACATAACGCCTCCTTTCCCTATTCTTGTACATCTTATTTTATTTTATTACTGTAATCCCCCAACCTAAAATGTTATGTCTATGTAGTATTGTCCGGTCTTGCAACTTTCAGTAGTAAAATTTCACAATTGCATAGTTCTACTGAAGATCCCATAAAGTGTGTGGCATTCAGGAAATATATCTAAGCTGTAACTCATTTACCTCTTTGTACTTTTTATTGTCTGTTTAAGGAAGTCAATAAAAAAAGTCATAAAAAGTCTCCCCTAATTTTGGATCCCCAATATGATATATCTAGGGCCTGATTTTAGAGGTACTGAGCATCAAATTCTCTAAATGAAGTATAAGAAAATCAACAAACCATGGAGGCAGCCAAAACTATAGCAGGAACTTTTGAAAATGTTGGCCTCATCCCTAGATCTCAGTTTCTGCCTCTTCAGTTGAGGAGAAACATACTTACCTTCTTCATAGGGGTATTGTAAAGATTAATTCATTAATCCTCCCACAAGACATAAAGCTCTGCATGTATTGTTATTCCACTACAATTTTAAGCTCACTTTATTTTCAAAACTGATAGCAATTAATTTACATAGGAAAGATCAATTTTACATATTTTGCAGATTATTATTTTTTACACCAGAAAATTAATGTATATCCATTTTGGGTGATGAAGAGAATGCTCACTGTCATGACTTACACTATCTGTGTGTGTGGTTCAATATATTTCTGCTTATCAGAGTATCATATTATTGAATCAATGAGATAGTTTTTAATAAAAAAGTGCTATTTGGAAAAAGACGATTCCTACCTCTATTGAAAATCTAGCTGCATTGAAGTTTACTTTAATATTGAAATTCACTTGTGACCTCAATATTTTTTCTGTAGGAACTATTCTTCATGCTGACAAAAGCTAGAAGACCATAGACCAGAAGCTCGTGTTCCATCCCTTCCTTCCTCTTGACACATAACCGTGACAAATCAAATCAAGCATGACTATCCAGAATATAAAATCTTTTAAGAGAATAGGCTTCTTGTAAACCAGTCACTAATTTAGTTTTGAAACAAACTAAATTCTACAGTTTTTAATGCACATTCCATTCCCTAAAGTTTGACCTGAGTCTAGAATTCTGATGTCTCATCCGGTTAATCTCCAGCAAGACCACACTTAGAAGGCTTTCGTGAGCACAGAAAGATTTATTTATTGATTTTCATATAACTTTTAACACTACAGTTTATTTTACACATTAATAGTTGTATACTCACAACACCCAGTAGTTTCCAACTCTCAAGGATTTTATCACCTATCTGTTAGGACTAGGTTCCTCATGATTTCCTGTTTTCTCTCTTCAAATGTATGATGTTTTTTGCTATCAAATTGGTTAACATCTCCCATTCTATCAACAGAACTGAAGTCACAGACTGCCATCATCATAGATGGCTGTCATTTCCCTACAGCCTTTGTAGTTGAAAGTGAGGCTTTGAGTAGTAAAAATGGCTACCAAATTCCACTGTTTCCAATGGGGCTGAAACCAGGCAGTCTTCATAAAAGTTGGTTGCTCCACAATCACTATATGAGGGTAAAACAGGGACTAGAGGAATGTTGAGGTGCAGGAAATGAGACTATAGGGGTTGAGGGGAAGGGAGAGTTTTAGGAAATTGGACAGAAAAATGATGAGACAGAGGAGATGGGATGAGACAGACAGATGGGGTTACATTGCTACATGGAATGCAGGAGAAGACCAAAAGGGAGTTTGGTTAATAGAGAGGGCATTAGACACACTGGGAGGGAATTCCAGGTGAAATTTGGAGAGTTGATGGAATTATTCAACAAGTAAAAGTAGATAGAATTTGGCCCTCAATGACTTACACACAAGGGGAGACTTCAAATCACTTTGAGTGAGAGTTGGGCCCCTAACTGCCCTTTGTGCTTTGAAGGTCTTCCCTGCAGTTTTTTATACACTGCCACTTTTGTGCACAAATGATATAGTTTACTGATGCAAAGCCTGTCTTCTCTCAGGTTTTGTGTGCAAAGAGGGTTTGCGTGTGGAAAGTTTATTTGCACACACAAGCGACTGTATGAAGAACTGAATATATGATAATATACAATATAAATGATGATATAAATGTAAATAAAGGAAATGGGCCCAATCTAAACTCACTTACACTAGTTTTATACCAGTGTAACTCTACTGACTTCAGTAGCTTTATTTCAGATTTATGCTAGTTTAACTGAAAGCAATCAGGTGCAATGTTTTTCTAACTTATGACTGAAAGTGCTAATTGGTCCTCTCTAATTCCAGCCCCCATTTCAGCAAGTGGAACTGAATGGTAACTATGTGGGACTTTTAAGGAGAAATTGGAGTTATTAACTTTACAAAATGAAGAAACAAATATCTATAAAGTACAAAGTCCTCAATGTGAATGCACAACTCCCATTGGGTACATCAACATTGCAAAAAAAATCCTTGCAGCAATGATTGTAAGAGCCTGAGTCAACTGGCTCTGGCTCATGGGGCTCACATTACAGAGCTAAAAATAGCAGTGTAAATGTTCTTGTTTGGACTGAACCTTAGACTTTGGGGCTGCAACCTAAGCATTAATGTGTACACTGCTGTTTTTAGTCTTATAGCATGAGCCCGAGTCAGTTGACCCAGGCTTTAGCACTTGCTGCCTCTGGGTTTTTCTTTCTGCAGTACAGATATACCCTAAGTCATCACTAGTGCACACGAGTTGAGTACCATACAGACCAACATAAGTGTGAGGGGAAAATAGAAAGTAAAGACAGATGACGCTAAGTAAATGCTTAGGAGTAAATTTTTCAAATTGTGGACAGAACAAAGAGACACACAATTGTTATTGTTAATGTATTTTTCACATACAACACCCACATACTGTTCTTTGAAATGGAACCCCTGAGAAACCTGGTTATATAGATTAAAATTGGCAGTTGATAACATCAGAAATAGTAATAAATGCAGTATTCATTCCAGGGTAAGCTTTTGTTGTTTGTTGTTTTACAAACCCAGATTATTCATATTCTAATCTTTTGGTTTGACATAATGTAGGAGAGTAAAGAGTTAAAAGTGGTCAGGCCTAAACAACAGGGAACAGGGTCAAGGTAAGGGCAAACCTTGTTTCTGTTAATTGGTGTGAATTTTAGTTAGTCTGTTCTCTCTCTTCTTCTACTCCCTTCTTGGCCATCTGCACAGAGGATGAGTCTATTGCCATTCCTGTGCAAGGCCTTTTGGTGAGAAGAAAGCATTATCTTCCTTCTCCCCCTGGCATGCTTTTATTTCAAAGAATGTTAGTGTAAAATTGATAGGTTTTAAGGTGATGTGCCTGACCTCTGTATGGTAATCCTGTAAACAACAAACAGGAGCAGGTATAATTATATTCATTATGTAGATGTTAATATTCATTTTATAGGTGTCAATGTAACCAAATAAGGGTCTTAGGGGAGCTGCTGAAAATGTATAAATTTACATACTGTTATGAATAAAAGAATTGTAAAGTAACCCCCTCATTGCTCACTCGCGGCATCGAGGTGCAACAAGCAGGCAATAAAGGGCTCTGTCTCCCCAGTCCACCCCCGGGACAACCTGTTTGATTATTTCTACCACATGTAATTTTAATATTTGTATAATTTGAATTTTGCAATTTGCATTTTATTCACCATACTGTCCTTTTCTTCTTGTACAGTTACTTGTCAGTAGTTAGTTTTATATATACAAGGGAAAAAAACAGCAACTTCTCAGGAGAGATGCAATAGGAATTATCAAGAGATTCATATGAAAGGCTGAGTAAACAGGATTGGATGAAATAAGAGCTTCATACCTGTGCCCCAAATTTGAACTGGATCCAAACAGTCTTTTTGGAGATTCAGAAAATTATGTTTTGTACTACTTTCAAATTTTTTAATGTCTCTACCCTTCACAGTTTTTGCCAGGTTTAGAAACAGAAATCTTTAAATACTTTACCTGTCTGCAAGTAGATAGCATCAGAAATAGCTTGCTTTTTAAAGATTTACAGCCTAATGTTAAAAAGGTCTTTGGACAAAGAGTTAAACTGAGCTTAAACTCTGAACATTTTGAAGATCTATGCCAGAAGGGAGCTCACAGAAGTCCCTAGGTTAAAATTCTAACACCATAGAGAAGAAAAATTAGGGTGACTCCCATGTCTCTGAGGGTATGTCTTCACTGCACTAAATAAATAAAGAAAAAATAAGTGTTTTTTTTTAACCTGAGTTAGCTAACCCAGGTTAAAATAGCAGAGACAATGCAACTTGACTTTTATCTCAGTTAGCAGCTCTGCTTCAACCCCAACTCCACTGTATGCTTTGACTGGAGCCATTAATCCAAGGTGAAAGCTGAATTGCTGTGTCTTCATTGTTGTTTTAACCTGATTTAGCTAGTCTGAGTCAAGAGCACACCTTTCTTTGCAGTGAAGACAGACTACGAGGCAGTTTGTTCCTTCTCTAGCTACTGCTAAATCATCCCTGCCAAAGAAGAGTTGCAAAAAGAGAATCCCTAACCAATGTATAGCCCACTCAAAGCAATCAGAAAGCCAATAGATCTTCCTTTTTATGGACTCCTCCTCTGTGGTTCTATGCTACTCCTCTCCCCCAAAGCCCTCAGCACAGCAGACAAGTCCAGTAAAAAACAGTGAGGCCAGGGCACTCTTATGTCCCAATGAGCCCTGCCTGCCAGAACCACCCTTTAGGATTACATGTAACTGCATGTAAGTTAGAGCAGTCTCAGGTCTGGTCTAACTTCTCCTGGGAACCAACCTCATCCCTGATTAGTCCTGGAATTGAATGATCTTATATGTATCCTACCCTTCCTGGACCCCTTCAGCAGAGCTTGAACAGCCTGGCTGATCTACTGAGTCCAACCAATGGAGGAAATACAAGCAAGGAAAGGAGACCATACCTAATACCATTACTGAAACTCTGTCTTAAAGTGATCTACTGTTCTTTTTACAATATCTATGTATTACTAAGAATATTTGCTACTCTATCAATAAATACAGCTGTAGGAAAGTATTCTTTTCCACAATTGGTTACATGTAAGACTGTTGTATCCTGCAGTGATTGAGGATCACTGGGACAGTTTGTTTTTCCATCAACAGTTAACTGTAGACACATACAAACTAATAAAAAATACAGTGGACTGCTTTGCATGATAGATGATCTTGAATGATTATTGCTTGTATAGAGCATTAGATATTGTGCAATGCATATAAAGATATATAAAGATGCTGTTTATTTCTATTGCATCTAATGTACCTGTGCCACAAGTCACACATCATTAATTAAGCAGAGGGTTGCATGAGATAAAATATAGCTTTATTTCACTTCTTTACTGTATCAATCTGTTAGTGAATGCTTGTTAGACATCGCTTGATCCATCCCCAACTAGTCATTTAATATGAAACATCAGATCTACTATTTTTGGTAGGGGCAAGTTTGCTTATCAGTTGGCTTTTATAGATACGTACAGACAGAAGTTATTTTGACTTGAGTCTATGGAAATACTGGATCAAGTCCCTGCTGGTGTAAATCAGTGCAGCTCAGTTGATTTAAATGGAATTACACCAATCTGAGCCAATACCATTATGTAGTACTAGGACTTCTAGAGCTTGTGATTCAATTAGATTTTCTTCCAGTCTAAGCTGTAACACTATGTAGCTCTGGCTCTGAAAACATAGAATACAGTAGTGCCAACAGTTGGTGAAGGAGGGAGACAAAAAGTCGTGATAAAGCTATTGTTTCTTTTTATTCTCTGAGAGTTCATGGTGACTGCTGCTTTCAATCCTCCGAAGTGCCTGAAATACAGTAATCTTCACTTTTGCCTTATTCTTGTGCCTGAAGGGTGGCTATCATTGCACAGTCCAGATTTGTTTGCCCCTTTGAACACTTTTTCCTGAATTTGAGTTCGAGTTCAGAAATCTGCCCTGACCCTGCTATCAAATATACCCTGAACTTTTCAGAAGATTCTGTTTTTTCTTACCCATCTTCACTGCTCATGCTCCCATGACTTCTAGTTATGAAGCCTCATGTGTTACTGTTTCTTCTTTACTACTTACTTGGTTGCTTGGAGAGAAATGGAAGGAAACAATCACTGTTCTCTTCTGTTTTAAATATGCAATTCAGACACTGTTGTCCAATGCCACATATTGCATTAGTTTCTCATTAAGAAAATAATTATAAAGTAAAAACCTAGGTTGTAATTAAGCATTAGTGAACAGAGAGGAGAGTTACACAGGGGGAAGTAAAGAGTAAGCTGCTGGCCTTGGTATGATTACGTTATAATGTTTTCCACCATCTCCAATGGACAAGTCCATTTGCTATAAGATAACCAGTTTCCAGGTGTAAATACCTATTGGACTTTTGATCTACTGCATTATCAACATGTTGTTGAACAATCCATACAAGTTGCTCTTCGCTGTCTCCCAGATATATTTCCCACAGTGTACCACCTTCATAATGTTTACTATGTGACACACTCTAGTTACTGAATCATATTCACTTTTTATGTGGTTTTTTTAGTCTATCACTGAAGATGATGATAGATATTATCTACCTCAGTCAACAGATCTGGCTGATTTGTGTCTGCCAGGACACATGGTGATTTTTTTAAAAAACAACTTTATTTGCTGCAGTTGAAGTGTCTGTCTGGTTATAATGCAGGCACATATCTTTGCCATCCTCACTCTTTACCTATCTTATGTTTACCTTTATGCTATTCCTTATGTCCCCACGGCCTCCATTCACTCTTTCTAGCATGTATTTGTCCTTTAGAAATCACTCCCACTGCATTAAAAGGTTGCTATATTTATTAGGATTCAGAAGCGCATTCATACATTTCTCATTCTGAAGTGTTTTGTTATTACGGTACCAAATAATTTAGGTGAGCATGATAAATGACTGCATGTTGGCATTATTAAGGTTAATGGTCCAATGATTTACATGTGAAGACACATTTAAAGTCAAAATGATTGTACTAATTGTTTAATTGTACAATGTGAACTTTGCGTATACTGTTCAGGAATGCTCTAAAGAGATATCATTACTATTATATTAGTTGTGATCAAGCATCTATTAGAGATGTGCAAGTAGTATGGCAAAATTGAGTACTTCCACATATGACCATTCTATATTTTCTCTGTGCAGGTATGTCTCTGGTCAGCCATTAAAGGCCAACACTGAAGAGAAAATTACCTCAGACAACAAATAGTATACACCAATAACCACTCCATCTTTTCCAAAAACCGAAGATAATAGGCCAAACTCAGCCCTCATGCTAATAGGCACATCTTCATGAGGTCAATGGAGCTGCACCCATTTCCACCAATATTCAGTTTGGCCCAAATTATTTCCATATTAATAAAGATGGATAAAGGATCTTGCTAAGTATTTTTAAGGTAATTTGGTAGAAGATTGAATGGGATGAGTAATGCAAGGCAAGATGTAGTGGAGTCAATTTGTTAGCCTTTATAAAATACCTTGTGAGGTGATGTGTGGTTTTGAAGGGGCTGCGTGGAGAGGAGAGAATGCAACTGGGAGTGTCTGAAGCAGTGCTCAAAGTGCTCCCTCTACTTTGCTTTCTCTCTCTTCTAGCACCTCCTTTGCTTTCAGCGTGCCTTCCCTCCCTTCTTTCCTTGTGCTCAGGATGTGTGGGGGTATCACATGCTGCATCTGGGGTCAGGACTGTGTGGCCTCTCCCACCCACTGATGCTGCCATTGGGTGGTGGGGTCATTCTATGTTTGAGTGATTTGCTTGTGTTTGGAGGTGCAGAATGTGAGGGAGGATGTTGATACAGTTTACTGTCTAGGGGCCATTTTGTGTTCTCCGTGTCAAATTCTCCCTTCCTCACACTTAATCTAGTTGCTGGATATCTGGTGATGTTGGGGTTTAGACCAATCACCAGTTCTGGGGTCTGAAAGAGAAAAGTCACACATGGCAAAGTTGCCAAACTGCTGGGTGGGTTTTTCACCTTCCCCCAGGCATCCAGGAGGTCTGGTTCAGGAGATTTAGATGATAATTGTCACAACTTTGGCAGTTTCAAGCATGGTTTATGGATTGGAAAGGGTACAGTTCAGGCCTGTATTACCCAGTGGGCTGCTCAGGCATTGGTCCTGAGCACAGCATTGCATGTTGCAGGGTTGGCCTCTGTGTCATGCAGCTTGTGCCTCACCTCATCTTAGCTCTTCAGCCTCAAGTTTCCAGTCAGAGTCCCTTGGCAGGCCTGAAGGTGCAGAGGTGGCATAGCTGTCAGGTTTATAGTCCAACAGGGTCACTGGTGCCCATTGCTGTCTGCACTGGAAGAAACTTGCTGGGTAGTTTGGGGTGGTTACCCTAGTTAAGTAATAGCTTTAAATAAAGTTGCAACCTCTGCATTTAACCATATTATGATATCTGTGACTCAATGTATCCATGTCTCCATCAACTAGGGCCGCATAGCAAAACAGCTCCTTAAATGTCAAACCAGCTGCATATGTCTTGCTGTGATCTCGAGGGGCATGACATACAAACATACAGCCAAACCGTCTACCTCTTTTTCTTAGATAGGTGCAATTTATTTATTTAATTGACTTGTTTATAATTAAAGACCAATGAGAGTTAATGGGCTAGATCCTGTTCCCATTAAAGAGAATGAATATTTATGGTGCAGGATCAGCCCAATGGAATTACTCCATCCTGGAAATAAAAGTTGGAGGCTCTGATCCAATTATTTAGGCTGTACATAGGTATATGAGCATATGCCCCATTGTACTGACCAGTATAGCACCCTCTGATTTTATTGTGAAGGATTCCACATAAGTGAATATTGCTACTATCTATTGGCGAGAACAGTCTCTGAGGTCAATGACAGTCTGACACACTAGCTAAAATGCAGGGCATGCCATTTTCCATAATCTAATATTTTGATTCAGTACCACAAACTGAAACTAAAAAAAAAAAAAAAAAAAAAAGAAGACTAAGAAGGATTCCTCCTGTCAGGAAAATATGTTCCTTTTACATTAACTCATGGCTTTTGCAAATGTGAGAGCAGAAGCATATGTAGAAATGGCTGAATTTAAGAGTGGGGGGTAAAAGTGTTTTGCTAAGAATAAAGTTGACGAAGCATATGTGATATGCTGAAAATTGCAGATTAAATCGAAGCACTTTAATTTTCAGGATCACAGAGGAAAAACAAAAAAGAGTCAAGCTGAGCATTTGGGTTTTATTGTGTTGCAACAGCACCCTACTCTGTCTGCAGTCACCAATGCCAGCGTCATTACAAGCAGAGGAAATCCAAATATTGCAAATAGATACAAACCTCTTCAGATACTCCCTTTCCATTAATTGAGTTTAATTAATTAATGATTATATTGAGTCATGGCCCTTAACATCTACCAAGGCATATACTGTATGAAAATAAGGTACTAGATTTCTAGGTAGAAAGGACACAGCTTTTAATAAGGCTATGATCTAGTAATTGCTTAAAAGGTGTTGACTTTTCATGGCTAAGCCTGAAATTTTATGCATCTGCTTTGTGGAAAAGCCTGACAGGGACCTTGCTTCATTCACAGAACAAGTTCACCATAAATAAATTCTTCAGAACAAGGAGAAGAGAGAGTGTTTAAAATAACAGAAGATAGTTATTGCATATAGCAGATAAAATACCTTTCAAAGAAGAAAGAAAAGACAAAAAGCTGTAAAGGCAAGGCAAGTTCTGCTAGTGTAGAAGTAAGAGCAAGGATTTTTACTGGGAATGAAAGATACAATAAGATTGAATGTATCTATAAATTAATACAGTTAAGGAAAGGAAAATATTGAGCTTGTGAAAATTTAAAACCAAAAATAGACAAGCTAGAGAAAATGATCAGATAATAACAAATTTCTCTCCCTTTCATTTTTGGACATCTCTTTTCCTTTGTGCTATTTGATTGGTTTTAAGATGAAGGTGCGGTTTGCATGTACATCCAAAGGTTCAACTGCTTAGCCAAAGCTTCCACCTTTCCACACCTTCTTTGATTTGCAAAATGGCATAGAAATCTCCTAAAAGGCTTTCTCATGAGGATTCCAGAATTTAGACTTCCAACTGTGTCCAGATTACTTCAACTACAGCATTTCTTGAGTTATTTCATCATTTATTTCTGCAGTCCCAACCAGAAACTGAAACTGCAAATTAAAAATAAAGTTATTTGAACCTTTTAGAACACAAAAAAGGTTTGGTTCTGAAAATGGCTGAAGGTTCAGAAAGATCTTATTTTACCCAAACACTTTGTCTCAAACTCTGTTGGAGCTAAATACTAAGAGAGTTATACACATACTTCCTCTCTGATTTGAGCCATCCTAATCTATACATTGCTTTCGGGGTTGAAAAGAATATGTGTTACTGTATGGCTGAAAATCCTGATTAAAACACTTTATCAGTTGGTGAAATCAATTGTCATTCTTGGATCCTGTAGTTATAAGATTCCTCACATCCCCAGTTCAAAGTTTTCTCTCAATCTGGCGATTTTTCCATAAAACCTTTGTAATAGACTGCAGTGACCTCAGTTCTTCTAAATATTCTAGTAAGATTTAGTGAGTGAATATTGATTGATAGCTGTGAAAATCCTCCTCAATCTCTATCAGTCTAATATTCATAAATGGTTCTTTCTTCTGACCTTCAGATGGAAATTCCACATACATTAGGGTTTCTGGTCCCTTCGGTACTTCACTGAAGTGCTTAGTTCCTCTTCATTTCTAACAGTTGAACTGTATGTATTGCTTCAAGCAGAATTGGTAGACTAATGTATTTTATCTACTAGTAAGCAAACATTCAGAACAAAAAATTACTTTATAGATCAACTGTTCAAATATAGGTGCCTAAATATGTGAATGCATATCTAAAATGTGATTCATCAATTTTTACATGAATTTTCTAGTTAAAATGGCATTCACATATATGATAAACAACATTAGGGTTCCAGATTATGTTTGAAAATTTGTCTATGACTGTTTATTAATTAAAGCCTGATGTTTAATAAGGCTTCAATCTATCCTTTGCTTGTGCATCTACATATGTGGACATGCACTTTATGTTCACTATCATCTATGCACATGTGGGAGGTAGTTTGGCTGGTGATTAATGTACAGAACTGGAGCTCAAGAGATTTGAATTCTAGTCCTGTCTCTGCCACAGAGTTCCAGTGTGACTGTATCCAAGTCATTTAGATGCCCTGTACCTCAATTTCCCAGCAGTAAAATTGGGATAATATTTCCCTACTTCTGAGGGGCATGTCAAGCAAAAATTATTAATATTTGTATGATTCATAGACCTATGTGTGGTAAGTATTATAGAAATGCCTTTAAACAAATGCATAAATAATAAATAAATTCTGTCACTTGTGCTTGTAAATGATAGGATTAATAGACAAAATATATTTGGACAAATAGAATTTTCACATTCAAAATCCACCTCGGATGCAGGTGAAAATGTGAACAGCAATATGCACACCGATATATGAATAAACACAAAGTTACATGTACAGAGGTAGATAGCACCTTTGGAAAATCAGGTACTTACGGATGCAAAAAGACAGAATATACACCCATTCCCCTTACTCAAGATGAATAGTACTCTATTTCACATGTACTGTAATTGATTTCAAGAGGGCTATTTGCACAGTAAGGGACAGTATCAGAATCTTATCCTTATTTTTGATATTATATAAGAGGACTTTCTCTAAACAGAAGGTGAAATTCTGTCCCCATTAAATTTAATGACAAAATTCTCAGTAAAGTCAATGAAGCAAAGATTCCCTCAAAAAGTGTAATGAGAATCTGTACTCACCAATGTCTCATCTTCTCATTCTAGAAAAATTGAAATGCAGAATAATATGTTAAAACTAGTTTCAATATGTACATGTTTCACCTTTATATTACAATGACCAGTAAATGTCATTGCATGTTTTTTCTATTCACGATGTTGAAGTGTCACTCAACTCATATAAAGGTATCACCAGTGACTGTGCTCATTTTTATATTGTTAGTGATTTGAAAATCCTGGGTTTCTCGTTCATTACCTAACCTGGGAAACTATCTTATTTTATGTTTTTGACTAGCTGCAATAAGTCATGAAATCTGAAATAATCTAAAGAGCATGAAGCTCCTATCACCTATTTGTTGCTTCCAAACATTTTTAGGGATAATTTTAGATATCATGAACAAAACTCAGATGAGACACCAGCATCAACAGCTTGTGGCTTTCGCTAGCATCTGTCATTCTCCCTTTGAGAAGATATGTTCAACCTCTCCATGTTATTTCCATTTAAATAGGAAACTGTGGCTTTTCATCTCCCTCATCCAAACACGTCGTATAAAAAGATCTTTAAATTGTCTTGGATCTTAATGAATTTGAGTAAAAAATACATATCTAGTGCACGAGGTGGATTGGATATATCAGCTCAGCCATCGGTTTCATGGGGGTTAGATAAAATACATACAATGAAGGTTAGATGGAGCTATTTATTATTCGCATTGTTGTTGTAGCCATGTTGGTCCCAGGATATGAAAGAAACAAGGTGGGTGAGATAATATCTTTTATTGGACCAACTTCTGTTAGTGGAGGGACAAGCTTTTGAGCTTCACAGAGCTCCTCCTCTGGTCTGGAGAAGGTAACAAGATGTCACAGCTTAATACGAGGTGGGACAGATTAAGTATAAGGTGTTTACACATGTTGTAGGACATCATTTACAGTGAAAGTGGGTAATTAAAATCTCTACAGTCACAGAACAAAGGAAGATTAGGCTTCAGTGTGTTACAAATTGTTGTAATGAGCCATGAAACCAGTATCTGTTAAGTCCATGGTTTCATGAGTCCAGCAGAGTTATGAAGTTAAGTTCCCAGGCTCATCTTTTGAAGGTGTTGTACAAGTTTCCTTTGAGGACAAGGACTGAGAGATCAGATATGGAGTGATTGCTGTATGAAAAGTATTCACCCTAGGTGAAAGGGTGTTTTTGTCTTTAATCATCTTTCTTTGTGAGCTCACTCAAGGGTATAGTGATTGTCTGTTTCACCCACAGAGTTGTTGTTGGAGCGTTTGATGGACTGGGTGAGAAGCATCACATGTTGTGATAGGCATGTGTAGGACCCATGGATCTTGAAATGTGTGGTGTGGCTATTATGGGTCATTGTAGCACTGGACATATGTTTGCAGGTTATGCTTCTGTTCTGGCAGGGCTAGTGCCACTTTGAGTTGGTGTGTCCTGGTCTATGGGGAGCTTGCTTCTGTTGATGTTCTTGGTGAAGTTTGGGAATTCTTTGAAGACCAGAAGAGGGGATTCAGGAAAAGTTTCTTTCAGGATGTGTCTCCATCAAGTATGGATTGTAACCGTTTGATAATACTGTCATGCTGGCTGGATTGGGAGGGGGAGAGGGGCATGTGTTATATTGTTTGACATCAGTATGTCAATATCATAGTAATCCATGTGAGCTATGCCATGTCGGGTACTGATAGAAAGGCTATAAAGTGCTGAGTAAGATGATAATGTTTATGTCCATGTGCTATATGTGTAATGGAAGTTATGGATATGGTTGATATATCTGTATTTCAAATTGGGCTGTTTCTAGGCCACTCCTCAGACAGGATGGCTATAACAATAGCCTGCTTAATGGTCCATTGAGACATTCACAGGTGCAAGGGGCCCAGGTGGAGAAGCCAGGGATATACCTGATGAGTCACCAGGACTTGGTCATGTGACTCTGGACTCCATTTTGGTTCCTGTGAAATTCCACAAGCAGCATGGAAGGGCCAGAGGACACAAAAGGCTGAGGCATGGGGATCCATTTTGTCTTCAGCTTTGTTCAGCTTTCAGCTACCTACCTACCTCTGGAACAACTCATCTAAAACTGAAGCTGTGAAACAAAGGACTGAGACCCATCCAGGTACTGGATGTATACTAGAAGGACTATACAACCATGCAAACTCCACAATTCTTCTAGAAACCTGGACTTTCAAATCATTTGTATGTATCTGATTGCTTTAATCCTTTAACATTTCTCTTATTGTTTGTTCTTTTCTTTTTATAATAAACCTTTAGTTTTAGTTACTGAAGGATTGGATGGCAGCATGGTATTTTGGGTAAGATCCAAACTTATATTGATCTGGTATTGTGGCTGGCCCTTTGGGGTCAGAGGGAACCTTTGTGGTAAACAACATAGAGTTTAAATATCTGGTCTCTTTACTGGACCTAGTGGCTGATTGGGAGCCAGAGACTGAAATGCAGCAAAGGGGACTGTGTGTATTTGTATAGTGGCTTCTTGATAACCAGTGCGGGGGAATCAGAATCACTATTTTGGGAAGTTTGACTTCAGTGTCACCCACCAGTGCTGGAAGAATCTGCTCTCCTATTACAGCATGCCCTGACCTTGGCATTATCAGGTGGCTGCCCTAGGCATGAAAGGGTCACAAATACCCTGTTTGGCTTTCAATGTGTGGTGGTAGGTGACATTTAGGAGTATGCAGTTGTTTTGTTTTGTTTTTTCTGTGCTGAAGCAGGTTTTCTCAAGCTATTTGGGTAGCTCATTCCAATCTACTTATCTGGTGGAGTGTCCTTATTTGGTGAAGGCACTTTTAATTGTGCTAAGGTGTGTATCCTAGACTTTCTCTTTGGAGATATTCTGTGGAAATCTGTAGATAACAGCTTTCCTGGTGTGTCTTGGGTGGTTACTGGGTCTATAGAGGTAAATGAGGTGATCTGTGGGTCTCTTGTACATAGCTGTCTGTAGGGATCTCTTTGTGAAGCTAATTGTGGTGTGCAGATTGCTGATGCTGGTGTGGGAATGTTCTTGAGAGTTTGATGCATGAGGGTAATGGTTGAAGTTGTGATGGAAATCTCTGAGGGAATTTACGTCATCTGTCCAGAGGAGAAAAATATCAGTCTGCCTCAGGTATATCATAGGTTCTGTGAAGCATTTTTCCAGAAATTCTTCCTCAAGGCGATCCATGAAGAGTTTGGCATACTGTGGAGCCATCCTAGTACGCATAACCATTCTATGTTGTTAAATGTAAAGTTGTTATTGATGAGGATGAAATTGATGAGTTTGGTGATGTGTGTAGGGTGGATATCTGAGGATTGTCCATTGAGTTGTAGATATTTGAGATAGGTAGCAATGCTGTCATGGTGAGGGATGTTGGTGTATATGGTAGTAATATCCGTGATGGCAAGGATGGTGTTCTGAGGGAGGTTGTTAAAGTTGCAGAGTTTCTGGAGGAAGTCTGTTACGTCCTGGAGGAAAGAGGCCCTTTGTGTGGTGAGTGGTTTGAGGATGGTTTCTACAAATCCTAATAATCCTTCAGTAAAGGTGTCAACCAATCCAAGGCTTGCCCACCACCCATCCTCACTGGCCAACTCCTCTGCAACCCATCTCCTTCTCCCTATCCCTTCCCACTCCCCCAAGTTTTCTGTAACCAGCTCCTCTCTATTCAAAATAAAAAAAATTTAGCTTAGATCATCTGTTGACTATCCTTCTGTGTTCGTAGAAAGCCTCCCAATAAAATATAAACACTTTATATTATAACAGACAGCTTGAGGCAAGCAACATGAGTTAGTAAATCTTTATTGCATAGGTGTACAAAAGTTTGGACTAGAAATATCTGTGGTGGTGTGTTCACTGGGAAAATGGCATAGGCACATTCTCTCAGACTACCCAGGTAAGCATAAAGTGACTTCACAGAAAATCTCTCACTTTTTTTTTCTTTTTTGTTACATGCACACTCTAATACTTCCAGACTGCAAATCTGCTCAAGTGAAGACATGAACATTTTCTTCAATACCCCAAAGACCTACTTGGTGCAATACAGTACTTTGGGTAAAAATTGACCAACTGAGACCATTCTGAGCCGCATCACGTCAACCATATGATGTCTGGCTCTTCGCAACAAAACCTACCTAGAAACTTTTTTAAAACTATTTTTTCAGGGCTTATATCTCTGGAACTGCTGGCTCAAATACTTCCAAATTTGGGGCACTAACTCTATGCTGCGCTTCCACAAAACAATGCAAATTTCAAGAAAATCTGTGGAAGAATACAGATTTTAGAACTCTGAAAAGCAACATCCTTAAACAGGAAGGATAGAGGGACGATGGAAGTGAAAGGGCTTCTCTCCACATCCATCTGCAGCACAGGAGTCTCTGAAAAGTTTGAAGTGCCCCATTCATCTCAGTATGATCTTCTTATAAGAATAAGAACACCCCATCGAGATGAATGCAATCTGAAACAATAGTTCTGAGACATGTGAACCAGTTCATTCATCTCAGTGGGTGTTCCTATCCTCTCCTGAGTGCTTTAGAGCCTTTGAGATGCATGCTGTATACCCATTCTCAGCTCCCCATCTGAAGGGGTAGGACTTCCCCAGAATCACTTCCATGGGCAAGGAGGTGCCTCAGACCTGACCAAAAGGGCAAGCTCCTCTAGAGCTTGGCTCAGATGAGAAGGACAGGGAAATGACATGGCACACCCCAGATTCTGGCACACAAAAGCAGCAGCGAGAGGGGCTCAGACACCCAGAGGGGGAACCCCACCCCCCAGTCTGGGCCTACACACAGGAGGGAAGAATGTGGGACTGTCAGGTAACTCTTATCTCCCCCAGTCCACCTGCCACTCACTGCCATGTCTCCCTTCCCTCTGTCTCACCCCACCCTGCTACTCTCCTAACCTCCAAGCTTTCCTCACATGAAACCCCAACCTCCCTCCCTTCCCCTACCACCTACCCATATTTATCCTCCTCCCCATAATTCCTAATGTATCACTTTGAGGGGATGCAGGAGGACTGGAGTGCACTGGCAGAGCTAGGGCCACATGGCGGTTGAGGTGCAGGAAGATAATGCAGGAGGTTGAGGAACACTCTGGTCTTAGGTGGGGGTTTGTGATTAATTTAGTTATGTTAATTAAAGGGTGAGTTCACAGCCATCAATCTCAGCAAGGTCTGTGATTCATCCAGTCACTAATACCTCTCAGTTTAACAGTATAAGATAGGAGAAAACCCTTTTTGGGGGCAGGTCTGTGTCTCAGGGGGCATGTAACCCAGGAATCCCTTGGTCAGATGATCCCAGATTTGGATAACTAATGATAACCTATGCCCCTATGAAGGGAATCAAGTTTCAGGATTCACTTTTTAGATTTTAAAGTGCTTACAAGTGTCAAGTATACAAGCATATAAAATGGTGGGAATGGAAATCTTTTAGCCATTTTTCTGTATTGGCGCATGCATAGCATGTTTACCAGGGCAATGATGTCATCACATTTCCTCAAACTACTCTGGCCAGCATAAAATGGGTGTATAGAAACAGTCTCATGTTTGTTTATTTATTTATTGGCACTTGTGGACTGTAATCTTCACTTGCACAGATGTGCAGTCTGGGAAGGAGTGAACATGTTCTTAAATACCATTCACAGTTTTTGCCCTTCAAAAATTTAGTGGGAGCTATGCACTACATTGGGTAAATTTTGTCAGATTGAGACCATTTTGACCCTACATCCCATTAATAGTTTGACCTCTTGCTCTGGGCACAAAAAATCCCCACAAAAACTTCTTTTTAATGGCTATTTTTTAGCTGGCTGACATCTGAGTCTCCTGGCTTAAATTATTCCAAATTTGTGTCACTAACACTGCCTTGTACCCTCCTGAGGACACAGCACATTACAAAGAAATCAACACAGCTTGTCCATTTTAGAGGACTTAGAAAGGTTAACATTTAAACAGATGATGTAACTCCACCTTACCTATCGTGGTGCAGCTGTGCATCTATCTCTATATCTCTCTATCTATAATACAATAAAGACACAATACAGAGAGTAGTAAAATCTACTATCTATGGATAATTACCTTTTTGAAAGCTGCATCAATAAGTCAGAAAATTCTGTGCATTGCTTTTGCTCAGTTATGTCCAGGAATACCCATGTCCTAGTCATGTAGACAAGCAGATGGAATACTGAACGATATCCCCGCCCAGAATTTAAAATGATAATCATTTTATCATGTAAAAGAAAGAAAAAGGTACTTAGAACATTGACTTATGTTCTGCTGGACTTAACTACCAGGCAGAGTAAAGAGAGCACCAATTTATTGTCAAAGGCATATCTACCTAGGGATTTACTATTTCTTAGTAGTACAGTAGCACCTACAGGCCCTGCAGCCACAATCAGGGCCCATTGTGCTAGGCACTGCAATCACAAATCAGAGACAGCTTTTGTTGTGAGATCTTACAATCTAACTATACAAGGATATGGATGTTATTAGCCCTATTTTGCATGTTGGGAAACTAAGACAAGATTCAGTGACTTGCCAAAGGTGCCAGTGCCAGGAATGGATTACAGATTAACTGATTCCTAGCCCAGTGTCTTAGCCAGAAAGCCATCCTTCTTCTTTAAAAATCTGAGATTTTAGAAATCTGCATTCAGATTTCCATATCTAGTCCCTGTAATTTCATTCCTCAGAGTGCATGGATTCCCACTTAGAGGCATGCAATTCTGGCCACACAAATTATGTGCAAATGGTTATATAGGTGCAGTTCTGAAAATCTGAGCCCTGTTATACTCCAGGACCTCTCCCTGTTCTTGTCTACTTGGGAAAATAAATTGCTGTGCCTTCTCCTCTGGGAAGAAGAGAGACAAAAACTGAGATACCATCCACTTTTACCTTCTTAATGGGATAAAGAAAATTTAATAGTTCTGACTTCAGGGACAGGTGGAGAAAAGGGCACAGGAGCAAGGACCACGGACAAACAATATCAAACTGCCCCTATTGCCAGATAGGTGCCAAGTGCCCCTAAATCCACTGAAGCCAACTGAGTTGCTCAGTCCCTTGTAGTGTCAGATCCTGCTGTTGTGAATGAAACCCCTACAATTCCTCATAGAAAAGCCTGATTCTTGAAACACTTAGTGTTGAGCATATAGATTACTTCCAGGAGTTGTCCCATTGACCTCAGTCAGACTACCCACTGTAGTATTATTCCCAGTAGTATATATCTGCACACTCAAGCCCTGAATTCAATCCAAGCTTTATGGGTTCCCAGGACTGACTTCCAATCGAAAGTTTGCTTGATTAAGGACCATGGCATCATATGCACATTGCTCTGGCTCATGGCATTATGACTAGTAGAAATTTGACAACCTAACTTTAATTTAGCATAATATTTTTGGTTCTCCCAATTCACCCTTGTTTATCTAAAGAAGATTTTAAAAGATTTTTGTTTTTCTGTCTGAATCGTATAGCTTGTGTAAAGTATAAAGAAATGTGTTCAACAGCACACAGCATATTGTGTGAAAGTTCCCTACAATACAATCTGTTCTCTGTGTAGTGGCTGCCATAATCTTCCATATCAGATGCGCTGTAGAAAATAAAATAGAATAAAATAGCATTTCACAAAAACATCTTCTCCGAAGTACACAAATAATGAGCAGCGAAAGTTAATTTAAATGAGCCTTGAAGAAGTAACATTTCCTGTCCATAATAGGAAGAAATCTATGTTTTGATACATTTTTTGCACTGAAGCCTTAAATTCAGGGCAGCAGAGCCAAAAGTCATGTCACTTTGACAGTTAATCCACACCAAAGGAGCATTAAACAAATGGGTAGTCACCCATTTCAGTGAATGAACAGAAATGAATAAAAGCAACATTTCATAAGGAAATCAGGTCCAAGTATAGGTGAAATTTTACGTTACTTTTGACAAGGTGGGAAAACAGACAGGTCACAGTGTAACTGGAGTATAATGTGCACAATTAACTTGTTGTTGGGTCAGCTCCCTGCCAACAGATTTTTACACTGGCAGTAACTTAGAAATAAATGATAGCTGAACAAATACATGTAACCTGGAAAGTGAGAGGCCTGTAGAAATTAAAAATCATCTTTGAAAAAGGAAAAACAAGCAATGATTTAATGTCCCAGTAAAAGGCCTCAGAAATGGACTCTATAGCATGCTTCTGTATTTTAACTCATGGTTCTGGATCTGTACTGCATGTTGATAAAAACAGTAACAGCCCAAATTTCCCTGGACATACTGGTTAAAAACAAAGTCTTCCCCCACTTCTAGGGTGATGTATTTATTTAGACCTTTAAGAAAACAATTGACACCACAGACTTCCCCATCTAGGTTCTCAGGCTATGTACTTCTTTTCCAGTCTTTCAAGTACCCTCCTAGTTATCGGGGCCAGAATTCTTAGCTCAAGCTCACTGGTCTTTGTTGGGTTAATTGACAGGATAAGAGGGATGATCACAGGTAAAGTATGTTTAACCTCTGCTGGTTCTGGATAAACCTCTGCAGTAGCTACCATGAGACTAAATTCTTTTTCCATGCCCACCTTGGGGCAGGATGTTGTCAGTAAAAGGTGTCCTTACAGAGAAGCTTCTACAATGTAAGGGGTCAGGAAGCCCTATGAAGCTATCTCCATGGAGTTTCCTACACATTCTTCTATCAGAATGGTCTCACTTTACATAAGAAGTGGAGGCTTTGGCCCCCAAATGCACCAGCTCCTTGTGGAATCTTCAGAGGCACAGAATCATCTGTGTGGACACGGTATTATTTTATATTGGTCCTTGGCTCCCTGTTAACATGACTGACAGGGGCTATCTCAACAGCCACTGGTCCTGGAGCCCCTCTTACTGCATGGGAGAGGAGAGGAGAAAGATGATGCACACTGCTAGCATCAGTCTACCCATTAAAATTCCGTAAGAATGCAAAGCTACATCTCAGTTTTGCTGAGGTATGTTTTAGGAGAAGCTTGAAGGATGAGTAAAGGCATAAAGTAAAGCTAAGCAGTAAAGCTAATCAAAAGCTAAGTATAACAAAAATCAAGGATATTTAGCCAGATTGTTAATCATCTAACTGTTTAAGCATGAATTCCCTCAAGGGCATTCAGAGTAAAAGACATCCCTGAAAATTGTGTCTAAAGAATTAAAGGCTCTTAGTCTAAAAATGTTTATTTAGATGTTCTAATTACCCACATTTAAGCAAACCTCAGTTTAATCTATCCCAGACCAATTTCCATGTCAGTTGTGAAGCATGACCAAAATGCTTCCAGCCATTTTTGGAAGATCAGAACAAGTTTTGGGTTGTTTCTTTTCTTTTCTTTTCTTTTCTTTTCTTTTCTTTTCTTTTCTTTTCCTTCTATTATATTCAGACTTGTCTTTGTCTTCCAGTTAATTAAAAATATATAAGAGAAGCTGGAGAGATCTGAAAAGCAAAAAATACCATGAAAATGTATGCTCAGGAACAGTTTACTGTAGTGGATACAGCTCATATTGCAGCTGACTCAAAACAGAATAGGCAAAGCCCCCCATGATAAACCTACATGGGAAACATATTTAGAGTCAAACTTTCCAACAATTGTTCATGTAAATAGCCTTGGAAGCATGCCTATTAGCTTCAGGGCAGCACCCTGAATTAATGAAGAGTACTTATGTGAGTAATGGATGGGTATGAGTACGCAGGATCATAACCTCTATTAGAAAATTACATTTTTTCATAAAAAGACAGTAAAAACCAAGGGTTAGTTTGAGAGTTTGCTCTCAGCCCACAGTAAGAATAGCTGCATGATTACATGAGCAGACCCAGAAAGCTAAAGTTCTCTCCTTGAATCTTGACTCAATCTCTGCTTGATTTGGTTGGGAGTTTGTAATCTGCTACTGGTCTATTCCAAATTACTTCCTCCCACATGCTGGCTCAGCTGCATTGGTTGGCACATTATGGGTTACAGTTAAGGTTCCATTGATTTCCCTAATGTGCTAACTCATTCACCACCAATCTGCCTGGGTGGCGAGCGTAGTGGCCCCCTCAAGCCTGTTCTCTCTGCCACACTATGACCTCTGCTGCAGGTAGCCCATGTAGGTAAGTAAGGCAATTACACAGGCCAGTCCACGATCTTGCCCTGAAATTTGTTTCTCATTAGTCCGCAAGGATGTTTTTGGACAAAATTCCAGCTTTCGTTGACTTCTCTGAGTGAACATCCAAGGTTAGCAACTGGCCCTTAGCCTGCAGAGTAGGAGTGTGATCAAAAGACAGATGCAGAAGTACAATCAGTATTGGCCTTCTTAGATGACTATTTATTACATGTAGGTTATCATCAGTCGTATCATGACCCCTCCTCGTTGGTGCTATAATAGCTAAATGTCACAACCTAGCCCTGAGACAACAGATCCAGTTCAATCTCTCTTTTTTCATTTTCCATATTTTTTTAACATTAAGGGCCAATGGCTGTATATTTACAGTGAGTAAGAGGTTTGAAATGTTTACAATGAAGTAGATTGTGCTGCTCACAAGAATAGGGGTTGCAGGATACAACCAGATTTTTAAATGAGCCCTATAGTATTACCCAGGAAAAGTTTGCATACAGCCATTGGCATATTTAAAGTAAGCCTCGTCATGTGCCAAACAGAGAATTTCATCTTTAACTCTCCAGGTTTCATGCCCACAAATGCAGATCCTGCAGGTGCAATTTCAGAGGCCACTGTTGAAAATTTGGCCCAAAATGTTAGCCTAAAATTTTATATTCTTACTTTCCATTGACATCTCAAAGCAAACTGATTCACACAGTAACTAGAGAGACATGGTGGGTGAGATAATGCCTTTTTATTGGACCAACTGCTATCCTGGGTCCAGCACAGCTACAGCAACACTGCATACACACAGTAAATTAGATTCTAAACAGCTAAGTAAGTTATATGACAAGTTTTATTTTTCTGGCCCTGCTGTGCTGACCACATTAAATTTAACAAACTCATTAAAGAAATGGCCTCATGCCTCTTTAAGCAACATATATTACTGCAAACTGGAGCTAGCATATAAGGACCAATGAATGTAGGAGACTAGGCTCCAGTGGTCTTATATGCACTTAAGTCAGCTCCTTACAGTTTGTGGATAAATACCAGTATTCAAGTTCTGTACAGTATATTGAGCTTGTGAAAGCAGATACTGTAAATTTGAACATCTGTGGTGACAGAGAGATTAGACTATAAACTCCAATGGCCTTGCAAACCCATTTCTTTTCCAAAATTCTTGGAAAGGGGTAGTCTGAGGATTGGAGAGATTGATGGATCTTTAATTATGTATCTGAAACTTTTTACATTGCATTTCAATTGATGTGATGGCACCCAGAGCATAGGAGTCTTTAAAGAGTTTTATTAATTTAAAGAAATAAAATGAAGAAAAGGTGAAAAAAAGGTTGTAGACAGAAAAGAAAATCTGAGAATTCTTTATCAGGCATGTGTGCAAAGACGAGACTTATAAGGGCTATTGGCCCAGTCCTCCATACCCTTACTGTTGATGGGACTATTATTATGAGTAACACTTTCAAGATCAGGCTTTAATAGTGTAGCCTATAATTTAGACTAATATGTTTCTATAGTACATGTTGCTTTTCAAAAAGCAGTAAAGTGTGCCACTTCTTTGTTGGTTTATGGTAATGAAAATCTGTTTTAATCATTTCATCGCAGATACACAGCTTAATGTATGTATGGTATGACAATGTACTGATATTTTACTGACCTGTAAAATTAAAAAAGTTATAGATCCATTTTTCAACTAAAGGGTGGGGGAAATCTGACAGGTTCAGAGGAGCACATGGTTTGGACAGGGACATCCTTTAGGGGAGGATTTATTAATAGAGATTCTGTATATCCTAGTAAGGAGGAGAGGGTGGAAGAGGATAAAATATGGGTTGGATCTGATGAGAAAGAGTTAAATGAAAGAGTCCAATTCAATTCCATGACAAAATGGCAGACAACTAATTGACAATTTTTTAAAGTCTTTATATACAAATGCTAGAAGTTTAAATACTAAGATGGGTGAACTTGAGTGCCTCGTATTAAATGATGATATTGATATAATAGGCATCACAAAACCTGATGGAATGAGGATAATCAATGGGACACAGTAACACCAGGGTACAAATATATCGGAAGAACAGAATAGGCCATACTGTTGGGGAACTGGCACTATATGTGAAAGAAGGAATATAGTCATAGACTCAAAGGTCAGAAAGAACCAATATAATCATCTAGTCTGACCTCCTGCACAATACAAGCCACAGAACCTCACGCCATCCACTCCTGTAATAGACCCCTAACCTATGACTGAGTTACTGAAGTCCTCAAATCATGGTTTAAAGGTACAGAGAATTCACCAGCAAGTGAGACATACCCCATGCTACAGAGGAAGGCAAAAATACCCCAAAGCCTTTGCCAATCTGCCCTGGAGGAAAATTCCTTCCTGATCCCAAATATGGTGATCAGTTAAACCCTGAGAGTGTGGTTAAGACTGAGCAGCAAGACGCCCAAGAAACAAGGCTCTGTAATAACTCAGAACTCATCCTATCTAACATCCCTTCACAGGCCATTGACATATCAGTCAGTAGTCAAAGATCAGTCAATTGCCAGACTAGGCTGTCCTATCATACCATCCCCTCCATAAATTTATCAAGCTCAGTCTCGAAGCCAGCTAGGTTTTTTACCCCCACTGGTGCCCTTGGAAGACTATTCCAGAACTTCACTCCTCTGATGGTTAGAAACCTGCATCTAATTTCAAGTCTAAACCTCCTGATGGCCAGTTTATATTCATTAGTTCTTGTGTGCACATTGGCTCTAAACTTAAATAATTCCTCTCCCCTGGTATTTATCGCTCTGATATATTTATAGAGGGCAATCATATCTCCTCTCAACCTTCTTTTGGTTAGACTAAACAAACCAAACTCTTTGGGTTGCCTCTCCTAAGAAGGTTTTCCATTTCACGGATCATCCTAGTAGCCCTTTTCTGCTCCTATTCCAGTTTGAATTAATCTCTCTTAAACTTGGGGAACCAGAACTGCACACAGTATTCCAGCTGAGGTCTCACCAGCGCTTTGTATAACGATATTAACACCTCCCTTATATCTAATGCAAATACTTTGTCTGATGCATCCAAGGACTGCATTAGATTTTCTCATGGCCACATCCCATTGGCAGTTCACTGTCATCCTGTGATCAACCAATACACGCATGTCTTTCTTCTCCTCTGTCACTTTCAACTGATGCATCCCCATCTTATAGCAGAAATTCTTATTATTAGTCCCTAAATGCATGACCTTGCACTTTCCACTATGAAATTTCATCCTATTTTTATTGATCCAGTTTACAAGGTCACCCAGATCTTCCTGTATGATATCCCAATCCTTCCCTGTATTGGCAATACCTCCCAACTTTGTATCATCTGCAAACTTTATTAGCACATTCCCACTTTTTGTGCCAAGGTCAGTAATAAAAAGGTTAAATAAGTTTGGTCCCAAGACCGATCCCTGAGGAACTCCACTAGTAACCTCCCTCTAGCCTGACAGTTGACCTTTCAGTATGACCTGTTGTAGTCTCCACTTTAACCAGTTCTTTATCAACCTTTCAATTTTCATATTAATCCCCTTCTTTTCCAATTTAACTAATAATTCCCCATGTGGGACCATATCAAATGCTTTGAAATCTAGATAAATTAGATCCACTGCATTCCATTTGTCTAAAAAGTCTGTTATCTCAAAAAAAGAGATCAGGCTGATCTGGCATGATCTACCTTTTGTAAAGCCATGTTATATTTTATCCCAATTACCGTTAACTTTGATGTCCTTAATTACTTTCTCAAGACAAATGAAATAAAAATCTTAAATGAATCTAACTGTGCCATAGAATCTCTATGGATAGTGATTCCATGCTTGAGTAATAAAAATATAGTAGGAGGGATCTACTACCAACCACCTGACCAGGATGGTGATAGAGACTGTGAAATGTTCAGAGAGATTAGAGAGACTATAAAAATAAAAATCTCAGTAATAATGTGGGATTTCAACTATCCCCATATTGACTGAGTACGTAACCTCAGGACAGGATGCAGAGATAAAATGTGATACCTTAAATAACTGCTTCTTGGAGCAGCTATTCCTGGAACCCACAAGAGGAGAGGCAATTCTTGATTTTGTCCTAAATGGAGTGCAGGATCTGGTCCAAGCGGTGAATATAGCTGAACCACTCGGAAATAGTGACCATAAGATAAGAGAAACACCAAAACAGCCCACCACAGTAGCATTTAATTTCAGAAACAGTAACTACACAAAAATGAAGACGTTAGTTAAACAGAAATTAAAAGGTACAGTGGCAAAAGTGAAATCCCTGCAAGCTGCATGGAAACATTTTATATGTATATCCCAAATTAAAAAACATAATAAAAGGACCACAAAAGAGCCACTGTGTCTAAACAACAAAGTAAAAGAAGCAGTTAGAAGCAAAAAGCCATCCTTTAAAAAGTGGAAGTTAAGTCTTATTGAGAAAAAATGGAGAGGAGCATAATAAACTCTGGCAAGAGTAGCTAGCCAAAGACTGAAAAAGTAACAGCAAAAATTTTTTTACGACCAGTGGGGTCATTGGATGATCAGGATGCTAAAGGAGCATTTAAGGAAGATAAACCTATTGTGGAGAAACTAAATGTATTCTTTGCATGGGTCTTTATGGCTGAGAATGTGAGGGAGATTACCAAATCTGAGCCATTCTTTTTAGGTGACGAATCTAAGGAACTGTCCAAGATTGAGGTGTCATTAGAGGAAGTTTTGTAAAGGGAAATCATGCCTCACCAATCTATTAGAATTCTCTGAGGCGAGTCAACAACCATGTGGACAAGGTTGATCCAGTGGATATAGTGTACTTAGATTTTCAGAAAGCCTTTGACAAGGTCCCTCACCAAAGGCTCTTAAGCAAATAAAATGGTAATGGGATAAGAGGGAAGGTACTCTCCTAGGACAATAACTTGTTAGAAGATAGGAAACAAAGAGTAGGAATAAATGGTCACTTTCCAGAATGGAGAGAGGTATTGGTGTCCTTCAGGGGTCTGTACTGGGACCAGTACTGTTCAACATATTCATAACTGATCGGGAAAAAGGGCAAAACAGAGGAGGTGGCAAAATTTGCAGATAATACGAAACAACTGATGATAGTTAATTGTGAAGCAGACTGCAAAGAGTTACAGAGGGATCTCTGCAGATGAAATGCAGATATGCAAAATGACGGATGTTGATAAATGCAATATAATGCACATTGGAAAACATAATCCCAACTATACATATAAAATAAGAAGGTCTAAATTAGCTGTTACCACTCGAGAAAGAAATTTTGGTGTCATTGTGGATAGTTCCACTCCGTGTGCAGTAGCAGTCAAAAAAGCTAACAGAATGTTGGGAATCATAGGAAAGGCTTAGACAATAATACAGAAAATATCATATTGCCGCTATATAAATCCATAGTACGCCCATGTCTTGAATACTATGTGCAGATCTGGTCACTTCATCTCAAAAGAGATATATTGGAATTGGAAAAGGTACAGAAAAGGACATCTAAAATGATTAGGGATATGGAAAAGCTTCCATATGAGGAGAGATTAATAAGACTTGGACTTTTCAGCTTGGAAAAGAGATGACTAAGGGGGGATATGATAAAGGTATATGAAATCATGGCTGGTGTGGAGAAAGTAAATAAGGAAGTGTTATTTACTTCTTCTCAGAACACAAAAGCTAGGGGTCACCAAATTAATAGGCAACAGGTTTAAAATGAACAAAAGTAAGTATTTCTTCACACAACGCCAGTCAAACTTTGGAACTCATTGCCAGAGGATGCTGTGACAGTCAAGATTATAATGGGGTTCGAAAAAGAACTAGAACAGTTCTTGGCAGATAGGTCCATCAATGGCTATTAGCCAGCATAGGCAGGGATTACTGTTTGCCAGATGCTATGAATGGTCAACAGTATGGATCACTTGATGATTACCTGTTCCATTTATCCCCTATGAAGCAAGCATTGGCCACTGTCGGAAGACAGGATACTGGGCTAGCTGGACCATTGGTCTGTCCCAATATGGCCATTCTTATGTTATCTCATTTGTGGCATTTTATTGTGCTGCTGAAAATATGCTGGACTGAAAATAATACCTCAATTATTTCTTTTTATCTCCACAATAAGTCTGCACAAACATCAAAGTGCCTCTGTTTGCCTTGAGACTATACTGAAATAGTCTTCAAGGTCTGTTGCCTTACAGCATGCAGTTAAGTTCCAGAGATCATGCTTAAAATCTCCTGATTTCAAGCTAGTGGAATATATTTGCTTTACTGCTTAAAGTCCTTTTTTACGGGCTATACTTACTAGCCTTGAAGTGTGTGTTACTGAACATGGGAGGATTTAGACATCTGTTGGTAATGGTGAATATTTCACAGATCTGATTTACCTCAAGGCAAGTTTGAGTTCTTAACTGTGGTGTCATTGTTGGAAGAATTACAAAGACAAATGCCATCCATGCAATAACTGACACTAGAAATGTTGGTTAGTAACAGCAGATTAGCACCCACAACAAATAAGAAATAGACACATTGATAAATATGAGACGTAGTAAGATTAATTTAATTAAAATTGGTTATGTTTATGTGAAATGTATTCCTGCTAGTCAATCATTTGAAAGTTCTCCTTTATGGCATGTTCTCAAACAAGCCACATCTCCTTCCATTTTGGGAAAAGACGTGGATCCATCTAACTTTGATAATCTTCCATTGGGATTAAAAAAATCCTCCCTATTAATCTCTGGAATACCAGCCCATGGAGTTGAGCAGAGATAACTTTCTGATAATTCCATCTCAGGTGTCATATCAATCCTGAAGACTGTCATCCCTTCTTTTACTGTTAAACTGGTTCTCTGTGTATATTAGATCATCAAAAAAGGAATTATTTAGAAAATAATATTAATATCTAGTCCTTAGGTAGCTCTTTTCATCAGTGGATATCAAAGCACTTTACAAAGGAGTTCAGCATTATTATCCCTATTTTACAGATGGTGAAACTGAGGCACAGAGCCATGATGCAACTTGCCCAAAGTCTCTTGGAAGGCAGTGGCAGAGCCAGAAGTAAAATCCAGGTCTCCTGAGTCTATGTCCACACCTCTTTCCACTAAGTCACACTGCCTCCTTTATTCAATACAGTGGTAATATATGCATTGTAAAATTTATCTGGTTTATATTCTTGGGATAGGAATTAAGATGGGAGATTTTAAAGGCCACCAAAATGTTTATCCCATTGGTATATTATCTAATTTGTTAACCACAGTGCACAGCCAGTCTGTCCAGATGGGCCTTTCCCTTGCTGCATTTGGTGTTTTGTTTTGCGGATTGCTCTGGTAGTGGATTGGGAGCTTGTACAATTGCTTACTGGAGTCATAAAACCACATAGCCATAAGCGTAACAGGCCAGATTTTCAAAGGCTTTAAGGTGCTTAAAGATGTAGGTAGGTGCATCTGTTGGGATTTTCCAAAACACCTAAACAGCTGGGTGCCAATCTACATCCTAAGGCACCTAAAAACCTTTGAAAATCTGGCCTGTTACGCTTATGGCTATGTGGTTTTATGACTCCAGTAAGCAATTGTACAACCAGAGTTTTCTTGTGGCAGCCAATTGCTGGCAGCATATTAAATGTTGTTTATCTGTGCTTTTCACTTTCAGTGCACCTGGAGATTTAGCAACAGATGCATACCTTTTATCCTTCAAATGATAGTCAAACAATCTATAGTGCAAGTGTAAGAGGCCTGATCAAAACAGAGCTTGTATCTACAAAGCAAAAGAGAGATCAATGGTGAGATTTTCAAAGCCTTATAGGATATTTTGAATGCCTGATTCAAAGTATTAATTAAATTAATTAAACATTAAAAGTAATGTTAATTAATTAATTTTAATAAGAAATAAGGCTCCAAATCCCCTAGGTAGTTTTGAACCTTTTATACTAAAAGTAAACCAAAAAAAATTCAGTTTCTGATGAAAGGGCTCTCATTATTTGCCCTTGCTTGGCATACATTTTTTTTTAAAGATTGTAGCTACAAATAGTAGGTGGACACTACACAATGATTGTTCATATAGTGAATATTTTATTTTCTGTACTTTGTAGAGATGGACAGTAACTTCAGCTAGTTTATAGGATAAATGACAGATTTTAAGACCTACCTTACCAAATGTAAAAATACGTATTGCAGACTATACTTCTTAGAATAGCTTTTCCAAATATTCAAGGCCTTTCCATTTTCCTAAGATCAGCATTACAGAGAACCTTAAAAACTATTATTACTATGATTTACTAGGTTTTTGGTTTTTATTTTTGTCTATCAGGCACTATAGAACAGTATGAGTATGACGACAGTATAACAATAAATGTCAATTTGCAGGTTGAGATTTGTACAGTAGAAGCAGTGATGCAGATGCTTTCACTTGAGAGAAGATCCATATATTAGGTTAAAAGAATGCAATTAATTTTCCTTCTTTCCTATCAACCAGCATCCTAAGAATGCTGTTTCTGTTGTGGTATTTGCTGCTCTAATGTAACTATCTCTGACATGCGAATGGACTATCTTTGTGCCTCTTTGTGTTTTTATTGTAAATGATGAGAATAAGGCACCATTCTAAAAGCCTAAATGAAGATAAATGAGATGTAGGCTCCTAAATCATTTAGGCTTTTTTAAGCAATTTTATCCCTAGTGCATCTTCTGAAAATTTTACCTCCAAAAGCTGACATCTTATATATTCCGTGATAGAGCAAACGTGCCATACTGCATTGACCTTTCCTATATGATATATTGATTAGCTAGACTTTTTGTTCCTCTGAGAGTTTACTGTCTTCATGGTCTATGAGCAAAAGGGCAAAATGATCAGTCAATCAAGTTCTCAAATCTTAGTGGTGTTAGTTCCAGGTAAAATGTCAGTGGCAGATTAACTGCATTTGGCATTAATTTCCTGAAAGCAAAGACTATTTGTATAGAATGTAAATTAGAGATTCCAGTTCCTGTAAAGATTTCTTTAAAATCTTTGTTGTTTTGTATCCCCATTTGCTCTCATTCCATCAGTATGTCTGCAGACTCCTCATCTTGCATTCTGCTAGAGATTCAAGATTTCATCCTATGATTTTCAGTCCCAGTATTTCAATGTTAAGAGAGACTCTATTATCACTACTCTTCAGCAGCAGCCATGGTTCTCAACACTTTTCAAGCAGTAATAGCTGCTTCTATCATATTACAAATTGTAATGTCTCACATTCCATGAAGAAAAATATTTCACAAATGTTCACTAGTGCAAAGGTCTTTGATTTTCTGCAGACAACTATCTTTTTTAGCTACACTTCCTTAAAAATATAAATAATAATGCAAAAAGAGAGAATAAAAGCATCTTGAGCATTATTTTATTCTCTGAATGTGTATCTCATTATAGGGTTTTAAATGGTTAATATCCACTTCACTGCCATCAGAGGTCATAATCATCAAATATTCAAGACCTCATTCTATTGTGCATCTATGCTTAGTTCCTGCCTTATTTGTCATCCTCATCAATGAGCTGTATGAGCAGGTAAATAGCACATTAATGAATAATATCAAGGTCTAGATTGTAAGTAACATTTTCAAAGGTCCTCTGACTTTCAATTACCTAGGTGCCTAAGTCACTCAGGTACATTTGACAATTTTACCCTAAATTTAATTTAAAGTTAATGGTATTTAAGCTGGTAGGTGCCTAAATTCTGACCTTTTCTATTCTATATAGGTTCTTATAGCATGCTCATCACCGTAGGATCTTGGCAGCTCGCAACAGTGCACTAAGCAACATGACTACACATCTGTTACTTGTTGTTTGTTCTCTCATCCTCCCCCCAAGAGAGATGTGTGTAGTGGAGTGTCTTGTTATGGTAGGTGGTTGTTGGTTTTGAATATACATATTGCTATATATTTATGTTAGAGAAGGCAGTCCAAGGCAATGTTTCTTGCACGTGGAGTGGAAAGTAAGGTTTGTGCTGGTCCTTAGTTCCTGGGGAGTTCATTCCACAGACTTAGACTGTTCCCTAAGGAAGTTCTGTCTTTCTGTCTCCCACACCTTTATTGTAGAGTTCCACTGAGGCAGAGGAGTGAAGTCATCTATCCTTTAGATACCCATGAAGCAACTTGAAGATAAGGACTTCAACCCTGAGCTTGATTCAGTGTTCTATGGGAAGCCTGTGTAGAGAGCTGAATACTGGTCTGGTATATTTGCAGTAGTCAGTGCTGCTGATGACACATGCTGTAGGGTTCTATACGAACTGGAGTTCCCCAAGTGCTGAAAACTTCATGTCTAGTCATATTGCATTGCTTTAGTCTAGCTGTGAGGTGCAGGTGCTGTTATGTGAGAGCATGGTGTCTGCAAGGAATCCCAGAGCACTTCTAACCTATAATCTGAATTGCCCATTGGTGAATGTCTACCTTCAGCAAAGGAGATCACCCAGTTGCTACAAATTCTTCAGAATGCTTTTATCTGCCCACCAGCATTACTTCTGTCATGCTTGGGCTCAACTTCAACCAGTTGTTCATCATCCAGGAGCTGATCTTGTCCAAGTATTGTACCCTCTCAATGGTAATGGTATGGTTGTATGTGCTGAAGGAGGGCTAACGCTATGTGTCCTCTTCAGTTTGCTGGCACTTAGCTCCATATTATCTAAGCAGTTCACCTAATGGCTGCATGTAGCTGTTAAAAAGTACTGAAGAGAGAATTGATGCTTCTGGGACTTCACAAGGAAGAGGTCTAGTGATGGAGGTGCAGTTTCCCATCACTCCCCATTCTGTGTGTCCTTCCAGGAAGGGCTTCAATCTTTTTAGCATGTTATCCTGGACCTCTGCCACCTCTCTAAAATGAGACAGCAGTATCTCAGTCGTTTTTCAAAATGGAACTTGTGCACCTAAATCACTCAGACACTTTAGAAAATTTTACTCTGCATCTCTTAACTAGGGGCAGTGCAGAATCACCTCAGCTCAGGGGCTGATGAGGGAAGATTGTCCTGTCCAGTGTACCTAGTCTAGATCATGGTTTTCATGCAGAAGAGGGACAATATCAGGACCCCACCTCTTGTAGGTCCGTTTTAGGATGGTGTGCTCCCCAGAGAAGGGATTGTGATTATCTGTGGCAACTGCATAGTGTGTATATTTACATGAGGGCCAGGAACAATCTGGCCTAAATTTGAAGGGGTTGCAAGTGGCAATGCAGAAGGAAGGAAATGGCAGTAGACATGTGGGGTTGGGCAGAGTTGTTCACAGCCTTGAAGATGAAGACAAAAAGCTTGGATTTGGTACACAAGGTGAGAGGAAATCAGTGAAAGAATTCAAAGGGATGATGTTAGATCTATATTTTATAGATATGATAATATTTGGAAGACATTCAGATACCAATATGATAAATACTGTATTAAGGTATGTAGTGGTGTTGTAGCCATGTTGGCACCAGGATATTAGAAAGACTAAGTGGGTGAGGTAATATCTTTTACTGGACCAACTTTTGTTTGTGAGTGAGACAAACTTTCAAGCTTACACAGAGCTATTCTAACCTGAACAAAAGCTCTGTGTAAGCTTGAAAGCTTGTCTCTCTCATCAACAGAAGTAGGTCCAATAACAAATATTATCTCACCCACTTTGTCTCTACTATGTAAATACACAGACTGGCTGGATGGAGAAGATCCTATCAGAGCAATGGGAGAGGAAGATTACAATAAAAAAGGCAAGTCTTCATCTTTGTTTTAGAGTGGCAAGGTCAATTAGCTACCTAGAAGGACAAAGGGTTCCCGTAAAAGGAAATCAAGAAATCAAAGGTACTAGGTTTAGAAAAGACAAAGAGCAAAGACACTGCAAAATAATGGGCCTAGTTAAGCTGCTCCACTGCATATAAATAATTACTGTCATTCATAGTAGCAAGTCAATAGTCATTCATGATGACAATGAATGGTCATTGGGCCAGAAAAAGCACATGAGAATGACTCTATAGCCTGGTGGTTCCACTCACTTAGGAGGTAGGAGGCCAAATTAAAGGCCTTGCTTCAATGTGTATTCAATTATTTATACACAGTGCAATAGTTTCTACAGGAAAGACTGAGAAAAACCCACCCCAGAACCATAGCTCAGTGTCTAGGATGTTCTTCTACAACAAAAGAGACTAAATTTAAAATCCCTTCTCCACATCAGGCAGAGGGGAGACTTGAACTAACTGTCTCCTGTTTTGTGGATAGAATCATAGAAGATTAGGGTTGGAGATCCCTGGAAGTCATCTAGTCTAATCCTCTGCTAAAATCGGGACTAACCCCAGCTAAATAATCCCAGCCAGGGCTTTGTCAAGACAGGTCTTAAAAACTTCTGAGGATGGAGATTCCACTACCTCCCTAGATAACCCATTCCAGTGCTTCACTACCCTCCTGGTGAAAACATTTTTTCCTAATATCCAAACTAGACCTCCCGCACTGCAGCTTGAAATCATTGCTCCTTGTTCTGTCATCTGCCATCACTGAGAGCAGCCTAGCTCTGTTCTCTTTGGAACCCCCCTTCAGGTAGTTGAAAGCTGCTATCAAATTCTCTCTCACTTTTCTCTTCTGCAAACTAAATAAGCCCAGTTCACTCAGCCTTTCCTCATAAATCATGAGTCCCAGCCCCCAAATCATTTTTGTTGTGCTGGATTCTCTCCAATTTGTCCACATCCTTTCTGTAGTGGGGGAGCCAAAACTGGACACAGTACTCCAGATGTGGTCTCAACAATGCCGAATAGAGGGGAATAATCACTTCCCTTCATCTGCTGGCAATACTCCTACTAATGCAGCCCAATGTGCCATTAGCCTTCTTGGCAGAAATGGCACGCTGTTGACTCATATTCAGTTTTTTGTCCACTGTAACCTCCAGGTCCTTTTCTGATGAACTGCTACTTAGCTAGTCAGTCCCCAGTCCATAGCAGAGCATGGGATTCTTCCATCCTAAATGCAGGACTCTGTATTTCTCCTTGTTGAACTTCATCAGATTTCTTTTGGCACAATCCTTCAATTTGTTTAGGTCACTATGTATCCTATCCCTGCTCTCCAGCATATCTACCACTCCCCCCGCTTAGTGTCATCTGCAAATTTCCTGAGGGTACAACCCAACCCATCCTCCAGATTATTAATGAAGATATTGAACAAAATTGGCCCTGGGACCAACTCTGGGGCACTCCAATTGGTACTGGCTGCCAACTGGACATCAGCTGTTGATCGCTACCCATTGAGCATGATGATCTAGCCAGCTTTCTATCCACCTTACAGTCCATTCATCCAACCCATGCTTCTTTAACTTGCTGGCAAGAATACTGTGGGAGACCATATCAAAACCTCTGCTAAAGTCAAGGTATATCACATCCACTCCTTTACCAACATCCACAGAACCAGTCATCTCAACACAGAAGGCAATCAGGTTGGTCACACATGACTTGCCCTTGGTGAATCCATGCTGACTGTTCCGAATCACCTTCATCTCCTCCAAGTGCTGTGCTTCCAAACTGATTCCCTGAGGTCTACTCTGATTTTTTCTGTGGACTGAAGTGAGACTGAGTGGTCTTTATTTCCCTGGATCCTCCTTTCTCCCTTTTTTAAAGATGGGCACTGTGCTTACCTTTTTCCAATCGTCCTGGACCTCCCCTGATCACCACAATTTTTCAAAGATTGTGGCCATTTGTTCTGCAATCACATCAGCCAACTCCCTCAGCACCTTTGGATGCATTGCATCCGGACCCATGGACTTGCACATGTCCAGCTTTCCTAAATAGTCCTGAACCTGTTCTTTCACCACCAAGGGCTGCTCACCTCCTCCCCATGCTGTGCTGCCCAGTGCAGTAGTCTGGGAGCTGACCTTGTCTGTGAAGACAGAACATCTCCATTTACTCTATTTGATTATCATCCTACTACATAACATATGTTTTCTATCTGCTTTTTCCTATCACACCAGAAACTTACAGTCAATGAGAAATGTAATTTAAGTTATGATGTTCTGAGAGAAAGCATTCATTTTTGAAAGCATATGAGCTTTGTCAGGAGTCTCAAAGTATTAAGCAATTTATATTTGAGACCCTTAGTTAAGCAACAGAACAGAGCTATGTAGGTGGTTACTAGTGCATGGCTTACTAGTACATAGTCCTCTTTTTTGGCACTTTTCCTGTGTACATACTTGGTGTGAAAGCTTTTCCGTTGCAAGGACAGTTCATATTTTAACTATACTGCAATCCCATCGGAGGAGGTCACATTTTTCCAGTAATGTGCAATATAAAGTCTTGCTGCTAGCAATAAAAAAAATTAATTTGTTGCCTATTTAAAATGTAAATCCTTTACTGCAGCATTAAGTAAGCAGGTCAGAAAATATGTAGGAATATGGCATTTTGTCATAAGTGGAATCTCTTTAACAATTTCTTCCCCAGATCATCAAAATCTTGGACACCACTATATATGTAGTATCTAAAACAATGAAAGAATTATACATAGACTCTGAAGGTGCTAAGTAAGTTTGTGAATGTTCCTCAATTGTCACCTCCCCTGCATGTGGCTGAAGCCTCCTGTTAAATGTCTGTGAGGGAAAGGCCTCTGTAACATGCTTCTAAGAAAGCTGAAACTGCTGTCTGTCTGTCTTTATATATTTTGCAGACTATGACCAGATAGTCTTTGTAACATTTCAAATTACAATACAGCGTTGTGACAATATATGGAGTAAGAGCTAATACAGGAAAGGAAATTTGACATCCCTCTGTTCTATTAAGTTTATATGGAACAGAACCAGCTCAGTGATCAGGCTATGGCATAGAACAATGGACATATTCCCCCCTGCAAGTCTGGAAGCTTTGCAAGGTGCTCTATATCTCTGAGGTAGAATGTCCCTCTGTACTTCCTGTTGGGGAGAAATGCAATCACACTACCCTGATACAGGGCTTTGCCTAAGACATTGATACTCAGAATGAGACTCCTGAGCCACAAGTGGCCTTTAATGCATCTCATGCAGCTCTTTGCAGCACATGATATTGAAACACTGTGTGATTTAATTATTAACTAATCAGGATGCTTTAATTATGTTATTAACCAAGTGTAATTGATAAAATAATACTTGGTCAGTCATTTTGCTTTGAGAGAACTTTTATATATATATAGTTCAGTTTATACATATAAACGAAATATTTCCCCTGTTATACTCTATAGATACGAATATATAGTACTATAACAATGAATTCACACTACTGTGGTTCTTTTGGGTAATGTTGATTGCTAATTTGGTTCCTGAACCACTGAGGTCTGAGTATCCCTGGCTTAAGGACTTGATTACACACTGCTTTAATCCCCACTACAGAAGTGTAAATTCTAATGCATATTAGTGTGTTGCACACTAATTGGCCCATGGGGACCCTGTTGACACACCCTAGAAGTTCCCTAGTGCATGTTAATGTAGTACTGTTTGAAATGGCACCCCTCTACAGCAGACTAATGCACCATGTAGACAAGCCCTAAATGTGTAAGTCCTTCAGGGAAGGGATTGTCTCTTTTCTATCTGTGCAGCACCCAGTGCAGTTGGGCCCCAATCTCAAATGGGTGCTGACACAATATAAATATCTAATCATAACAGTAAGCATTAAAAGATGAGAGGTACACTACAGCTGGATGAGTTAATAAAAGATGTGTTTGTATCATCCTATTGATTTATTTTTACTGTTTTTATTTTTTTAGCTTCAAAAACTGCATTGACTAAATTGATCTGATTATTGTATTAACACAGCCACCCAATAGACTATGATCTCAATGTAATGCAAAAAGGTGATCTGTTTATCTATCTGCAGATGTACTTTATTGAGAAACCATCATTGCCTGTTACAAATTTTCTAACATAGACAATGTAGACATACATTTAGCAATCAGCAGTAGCACTTTGATCTCCATACTTATTTTATATGCATTATGTTTGCCATGTAATTGTACATGAGGAAAAATGACTTTTTATATCTCTATCTGTGATTCCTTTATATTGAGTGCTTATACAAAGCAAACAAGAGAGAAAAGAAGACCAATTGAGAAGAATGAATTTGGTCAAATTAACAATATGCCCTTATGATAAGAGCAGCAAGTGAGCTCAGAAAAAATCATGCCAATAAATTAGTCCAGATAACTGAAAATAGTTTTTAATTTCAAATACTTGTATTACAGGAGTAAACGCATCAGATATAACATTAAGTAATGAATGTGCATTTCACTTACCATCAAATCTCAATAGAACTCTCCTGAAATCCTTACAGACATAACTCCGACTAATTTCACTGAAGTTAGCTTGAGTAAGGTCTGGAAGATCAGCCTCAATTCATATATACATTTTAATTCCTATGTTAAAAAATAGGAACAAAAAGATAAGCTCCCAGTAAATGACAAATTAATTCAGAGTAATCTCAGGTTAAAACTGAAAGGTTATATCCCTTAATATACATTTAACATTTATTTGTCTTACAGGTATGAATTCAAGACTTAAATTCCCAAAATAGTCTCTATATAAATATAATTCTTCCTGCTGGGCTTGGTTCTTTCTGCTTGTCTTTTTTGCCTTTAAATATTTGCTAAATTCCCTAACTACTCCTTTTGAGAACTCGTTAACTTCTCCTGTGTGCCTTTTAGCTTCTTCTTGACTGCATCTTTCAGTTATTCTGACATCTTTTGGCTCTCTATGTCACATCTCAGTGTCAGCTCTCCAGGTTTCATCACTTTTATCAGTCACATTTTTAAACTGCCTATACCTTCAGTTGTAGCTCCTTCCTGTGTTTTCCTTATTCTAAATGCCACAGCTAATTCCACATCCTTTTTGAGTTTCTGCAGTGCCAAACTCTTCCATGTCCTTGGTGAATCCCAGCTCTGAAATAATAAGCCCAAGTTTCAAGCTCCTTACGGATGTAGCATAAACAAAAATACCCTCAGTTATCTGGACTAATGTATTGGCATACATGATGTAAAAGTATATACTGGGCTCAACTGTGCCTGTAGCAAGGGGAGGTGAAAAATTGCATCACCTGAGGAGCAGATTGGAAAGAAATGTGCCTCTAATGTACAATTTCCTTCCTGTTTGCTCCAAGATGGTAAATATTATGGGAGTTTTATATAAAACACATGTATGCGCACACGCACACACAGCTATGGGAATACAGAAACTAAATAAAAACAGCAACAGCTACTTAAGAATATATAACATAGATCATAAGATTGTTGGGCCAATAAAGTTATTGTTGCCATGCATTGCAAATGGCTTCTGGATTACACAGTTCATTCCTAATTTGCTGATGGACTATACCAACAGCAAACTGATGCTAGCCATACCGACTGAGATAGAAGAAGATGCAGACAATGCTCTGCCCATTCCCTGCTTTTCCCTGCACCCTGACCTATGTCCCATTAGTCTATGTAGGGGCATCAAGGGGGTTCTTTCCCGACTGTATGGGTGTGGTGGTCAAAGCTACAATCCAGCCTATTGTTATTCATTTAAAACATCAGCTGACAGTGATGCCAGCTCTTGTGATTTGATAGTAACTCTTATGATCTTTGGTGTTTTTCTTAAATGCTTAGCTCCTGCTGTCAGATTTCAAGAAAAATTCAGCTTTCATTTAAAGTAAAAAGTAAGTTTCTAACCCTCAAGTTTGTGGAGAAAAGCTTTGCAACCCTAAGCACACAGAAAGCATCAGGCAAATGAAAAAATCCCAAATGTATTACTTTTTAAAATCTCAAGAGCATTTAAGACAATCTCAAGATCTGAGGGGACCTGACGTGATTTTTAAATGCTTGGAATTGGAAATGCTGTTAATTTGTCTTGAAAAGGTGCAGGGTGCGAAGGTTTTGTTAGTTTTCCAAAGTACAGATGAAAATATTTTAATGACAGATTTTTTTAAATATGTACTTTTATTCTAAAAGATTGCAAGAACAAATCTACAGCTAGTGCTTCTGTTTGTTTCATTTTTTTGTGTTTAAAACAGTTCAGCAAAGGGTTTAGCTCTCCAATACAATACTGATAACATGTTTCTCCTTCCTTTTGGAAGATTAAGGTATTTCATCTTAAACAGTGTGAACAATGATGTTAAGCACTTTGTTTTGGAATTTAATAGGATGATTTTCTCCTTGCCCCCATACAAACAGGCCCAGAACCAGAGGGGAATCCCTAGTGCCAATGAATCAACAAAGCATGTAGCTGTCTTGTCTTTTTTGATAATGTAGTCCAAACAAATGTGATGCTATAATTTTTTAGCAATAGAATAATCCACATATAGAAACTCATTAAAACATCTGTTATTAATCTTCTTGTGTAATGGCAATCTCAACAGCAACCTTTTATTCCTAAAACTAGTGGGGAGATCATTTCCCCTAAATCAAGACATAAAAGGTCCATTCTCCATGCATTGCTCTCACCACCCAATGGAAGGAGGAGGACAGTGGACCCATTCTGCCTGGTCTCAGGCCCTGACAAGCATCCTTTCCAATTTGAGGGCTCTGTGTTGGACAGCAAGATGGATGAGGGAGTTCTGTGGGTGATTGTGTTGTCCCTTCACTACTCTGATAGTAACCAGCAAGAATGTCACTGAAAAGATATTATATAATCCAAGGCTGTATTTGCTTGTCTACAGTTCCTTTCAACACAATGAAACCCTCATTCCTGAGAAGTTCCTGGTCTAATCCTGGGAATACACTCCATAGCATAATGGAGCAGGGAAAAACAAATGGGGGCTTGGCAGCTGGTGTGCAGAAACAGGTCCCATGGCTGGATGGCCCTGACCTCTATGAGATCCCCTAAATCAGTGAATCTGTAGGATGAACCTTCTGCTTTTTCTTGGGTGAGAGGGAATCCCATCCCCCCAAAGGAAGTATTTGAGGAGACTGTGACTGGAACATCACGATGTTTTCCTCTCCATTGGTCCCTCCCATTTATATGAGTTGCTTTTAGCCAAGATTTTCCAAGCATTTTACAAAAGGAGGTAAGTATTCTTATCCCCATTTTACAGGAGAGAAACTGAGCTATAAAGAGATTAAATTATTTGTCCAGCATTACATGGAAACTGGGTAATTTCTAGAGAAATAGAAGCCAAACCCTGGACTTTATTTTAAAAATTGTCCTCTCATCATGTCAAGGACTATATCTTCTTGCATGGCTGCAAAAAGTCTACTGCAATCTAAATAGGAACCATGATATAAGTAAACAAATACTCAGCCATCTCAGACATTATAAGTGTCAGATGATAAACTTTCAGAAAATTACATGCAACATCTAAAATGCAAATGTTATGTATAATATCCTGTGTGGAGAATGAAAGCATTGAGCTCTTCACGTGCCCTTTCCTTTCCTTTTATTCTTGGCTGCTATTACTGGAGCAACTGAGCCATAAACTGTCCTAAAGCTCATTTAAACTTTGCTGAACAGATAGCAATGAAGTGCTGGGGTAGCTGACCTCTTTCAAAACCAGAATAAAAATGCACCTTTGTAACTATGTTTTATCAGGTCCACCTGTACAGTACAAATGCTAGACTTCCGTGGTAAAGAATGTGCTTCTTTCAGCCTTCTTCCATCATTAATTTCCCCTGAATCTATCTATCCCACTTTTGCACCTGAGCATTTAAATAAAAAAATAAACAGTAAAGAAATGAAGGAAACCAGCATAGAAAGCTTGCTTTCCTTATAAAAGATGAGCAGAGTCCTCTTCTCCTTTGTTTGCTGTTGTCTGTCTCCCTTCCCTGCTTCTCTGGCCTTTATCTTTATTAGTTTTGTTATTTGTCTAATTATAGGCAGGGCTGATAGTGCTGTCTATTATTACAGTTGCCTGACACTTGCTATTAGAAGATCCTATTTTCAGCTGCTTATATCTTTGCCAAGCTTTGACCATTTAAGCTGCATTTTTACATGCTGAGTGTCTGCCTCGGGCTGATTTTTTAATTTTTTTTTAAATTTCAGTCAGTGTGATTCAGCCATTTCCAAGAATGAGGGGAAATACATTGTTTTGCCCACGTTAAAAAAAAATATTTGAGACCTTTTATATGAACAGATTGAGTGACTCATGCTTTGGAGCGAGGACTTGAAATGAGAGCAGGGGTATATCCCCTTTGTGTCAGATGTGCCTTTTCCCACCTCTGTGAAAACCCACCAAAATTTGGTCCAGTTTATAAGCCTTTCGAAAATGGTTCTTCACACATGCGCATTCGAGATTTGATTTCTGCAGCTAGAATCTCCAAAGAGTCCATCCCCACTGAGCAGGCGTAGGACTCTCTCAGAGCCCAGTGCAGACCAGGCTGCATGCACCACCGCCCTGGAGCTGTTATAAAAATGGCTCCACTGTACTAATTCAGACAGCAAACACAACCCCTGTACATAAGGGCCAAACACGGCTCCTAGTGAAATCAGTGGCAGTTTGGACATTGACTTCAGTGGGAGCAAGACTGGGCTCTAAATCTGCAGTTTTTCAGCAGTCACCTGTCTGCCTGTTCTGGATACTGACCTTTTATTGTAGGGTTTGTCAGCATTTTACCCATGACATAAAATTCACTCCACACTCCTAGCACGTGAGGGCTTAGCCGAGAAACGTTTCACTTATTTTGGCATGCAGTTTTGAAAAGAAAATAAAGAATACAATTTAGTGACGGTTTCCTGTGAGTATTTGCACGGCTTTGCTTCTTCAGGCATACAGGCCCTTGTTGAGGATTATACTGAGCTCCCATCAAAGTTCATTTCTAATCCAGCAGCCCAGCCTCTTTTACTACACCTTCTCCTCCAGAAAACAATGTAAGGCCCTCCTCCACCCTTTCTACCAATACAACTATCTATTTTCCTCTTCCACGTATTCACCACCCTGACATCAGTGTAACCAGCTGGTGACATGCAGAGTCAGTATATTCTAGTGCATTGGCTTAGGACATTTGAGTTGGTGTGACCATATATTGAAAAAAATACTATTTTATGTGATAATTAAGAGAGGAAGGGCTGGTCAGAAGATTGGAGGGAACAGGTAAAGCTATTTTTACCCTTTATCACTATAATTGTGCTGATCTGTACACTTAACAAAATGTTGTCATTTCCATGATCGATATTCAATATCTGAATGGTTATAACTATACTATGTTGCATCAAATCCCTTTTTGTTTGTTTGTTTTCAAGACCAGCCAAGGTATAATCACTGTTACTATTATAATCACTGATTGAAAATGATGTGCAATTTCATATGCAGTTCCTACTTTTAAACTTTAGCAGTTTTTGAAACAGGTCTTTGGTTTTTTATAAAGTACATTTAGCTTTTCTGTCCTCTCAGCTAAGAAACAACAGGCTGGAGTTTCCTCAGACTTAACAAAAAATATTTGGCAAAGACTAAAATGGAAAGTTTCCTCCAAAAGTGAGAATTTTAAAGACAATTATGAGTGTGTGAAAATTGCAGGCTTATACTCCAAATCATTTTGCATCCTTAACTATTGTGTTTGTTGCCATGTCATAAATGCTCTAAGATTCTGTATTCTAATTTGGTACTTTTTTATTAAACCATAAATGGTAATTCAACTGATCACTGCAGTTTTCCTTTTAATGTGAATAATCCACATGAGGGAAATAGACCCTTAACTTACATTTTTCTCTTCATTTTAATTCTAATCCATTTTTCAGAGTACAATTCTATTCCTAGTCATTTCTACTATAATGAAGTTGAAAGAAGTCATTGCAAACTATGTCACTGGTTATTTATGTTGAAAGAACTGCATTTTTCATCAGAACCTCAATTTATGTAAAGAATCTAATGGGAGGAGTGATTATCATTTTAAGGAAGTATATTAAGAGATCCTCAGAACTTTAAAAGCAAAAAAATCAATAACAATTCAGCCCAAGGCATTCTCAGCAGAATACCAGTTGACGCAACAGTTTCTAACAATAGCACAAGTGAAACTGTTGATTTAAAGAAATCCAGATTGGTTCTGATTAGTAATTGTCTCTTATTTCTAATTTATTAGACATTTCCAGATAATGTGGAATCAAAATTTGAAGGAATTCTAAAACTTCTACATGTCAAAGGTCTATCTGCAAAATTATAGTTTATCTAATAGAAGGTATTGACAGAAAGATTGCAGCGTGTCTCATGATTAGATCTATACAGCTTTCATCTAGGCTTCTTTCTTATTTTGAACTGTAAATTACTCTCTGGAGTAGTTTTATGGTTCAAAACTAGAACTATAAATAATCTACTTTAAAACTAGAAAGTTGTGTTTGTTTTAATATTCTGCTGCTAAGCATTCACCAAACTACTATGACATACAGTGTACTCTGAATAACTGATTTCTGCAATTTTAGATGTTGCTATAGAAACAGATGCAGACTGCCTATTGTTTTTCTATAACACAATTAGGAGTATTATGGAGTCTTTAATTTTATTCCATAGAAACAGCCACAGTCAGAGAAAGCATATCAGTCTAGGCGGGCTGTTGTTCTGTTTTGATATGGCACTTTTGATGTAATGTTGAGGAAACCCTTCCCAGTGATTTATTTAATTAACTGTTTCTCTACTCTTTTCCCTTACCCTGTCCTCCCACCATACACACAAAATCAATACACTGAAGGTCTACTCTACACTTAGTATGCAATTGAAATATGTAGAGAAAAAAACTGTTCTAGCACAGGAACAGCAAGATTAGAATTTTAAAGGTTAATCTTATCACAGATGTTTGTAATTTATGACATTTTAATAATGTCGACTGAATTTTTAAATTGATCAAAGTGCAAAACCATCCTTTTATATTGGGTGTTCAGGAGACTTTTGTACAAGTCATCTCCATTCTAAGAACTGTAGAAGACCCACTATTCCAGGCTAACTATAATGGCAGATTCTCTTGGAGGCACATACTGACTCCTCCTGCATCATGGAAACATTGACTTCATTATCAAGATAATTTCTAGAGAGATAAAGTATTAGGTCCAGTCTTAAACATTTTCACTAATGGAAATTCCATAGCCTCTCTAAGCAGCTTAGTTCACAGCACAACTGTTCTCAATTTTTTCCTAATATTGTGTCCTGTCCATCCCAATGTCTCAATTACTCCATAATCTTCCAAGCTACATTCTTTAAAAGAACGTTCTTCTCTTCAGGAGAAAATTCATATGGCAGAGGGCCACAATTTAGAACATCATTCACTGCAATGCCTTATCAGTCTGTTCCTTCCTTGAAGCTTAGCACTTTGTTATGATTTTGGGTTCAACCTCAAACCAGAGAGAATTACTCCATTTTTAGTGGGTCTTCCCTTTGAGTTTATTGCTCTATTTGAACCCAAGCCTCATCCTAAAATTTAAAAGTGTGAAGTTTGTAAACCCCATGGCATGACACTCAGTTAAGGCTTTTATTAATTGCTGCAAACTAAAACCATGGTGTTTTCTGCTGCTCTAATAGGAATGGTTTCTGTAGATTGCAATCTGCCTCTTTGAGTCAGGAAAAGGAAATGTAAGGAAGGGCTCCAAATTAGTAAATGTTAAAGTGTGAACATATTCTTGATTCTGATGCCATAAGAACCTGAGAATTCAATGCTTCAGGTTTTCAAAAATCCCCCAACTTTGTGCCTTTAACATAGCATGCTTTTTTCTTTTAATAGTTTTCCCTATTAAATCGTTCAGCGTGACTAGGACTTAAACAGCTGATCAGAACTGCTGAAAGTTGATTTATCTTCTGATGCTGGTCAGAAATGTTGACTGAAAACATCTGAAAGAAAGGAAACATCAAAAAGTTTAAATCTAAGCTGAGGACAAGAATCTATTTCTGTCTGGGTCTATCTAATGCTTCAAAATACCAATTCTCCCTTCACATCACTAATGAATGTTATGCAGTACTGATCCCTTTGCGTTTCGACAAATTTATTCCACCTCTACAGCTATTCTGCCGGGATAACAGAAACTTAGTAAATCGGGGAGAGAAACGGGAGAAATTGGAATAAATAAATTATATTCATTTATTGATCCTGAATGTTCATAACTGATTCATGGTTCATTTTGATCCACCGGACATTATGTGGTCATCCCTGTCTTCAGAAAATAAATTGTGTATTTCTCTTCCTACTGGGTCCAATTCTCTCATTTGGTTTGTATTTTGTAGTTGACCCAAAGAGATCAAGCTGCTACCATTCTATGCAAGGAGGCATAAGTTATAACAAAATGTGAATTTCAATGATAAAGGAAATAATTCAGTGCCCAGGACTTAGACTCATAGACTCATAGGTCAGACGGGACCAATATGATCATCTAGTCTGA
>ML675616.1:38865518-38876603 GCA_007922155.1 Mesoclemmys tuberculata | reverse complement strand
CTGCACCAGTAGCTCCAGTTCCTCCATCTTGTTCCCTAGGCTCCTCCTTGCTCATTTGCCAAAAAAATCAGTGTGCTCAGAGCTAAAACCAATGACTCCCTTCAGAACAAAAAAAAGTGAACAGTGAACAGCTACAGAATTCGGCCTCGCATTCAGGAGACCGTATCTTCTTGTATCTTTCTGGTGATGACACTACTCTATTGATCTTTCTTCTAGGATTAAAGACGTCAGCCCATAGCCATTTGTTCTCTGCATATGTATTTTGTATGCACCTGTTGACTCTCTCTGTAACTTTATATGTGTTATATATGGTTGCCTGGGGAGGCTGGTGATACCAATTCATTAGTTGTAACAGGAAACTACTGAAGCCAATATACCATTTTCTTAGTAAAACCATTTACATAGTCTAACCAGTAAAAAGGGGGGCCTCTTTTTACCTTAATGGTTAATATGCTATAAGAGGGGTCTCTAAGGGTACGTCTACACTGACGGCGGCAAAGTCACTACCATCAGTTCAACCTATCTGGATCGATTGAGTGGTCAGTGATGATCCGTTTAGTCGATCCAGAAGCCGATGCTGGTAAACCACCCCTTCTAGTGGTGTAGCGCTGCATCGACGGGAACACGTTCCCGTCAGCACAGAGCAGTGAAGATACCACGCAGAAGGGAAGCACAGCAGTTGATGGGAGTTACACATGTTACTCTGTGTAGCTTTCATGACTCCCGTCAACAGCCACTGAATCACCAGATAAGTGTAGACCAGGGCTAAGACTGGAACTGATTGTTCTTCTTAGGGTCAATATGTATTTTTGGGCTCTCCATGAACTATAAATGAAGGGCTTTATAGCATGGGTATAAGTGTAGTCATTTACTGGTACAGAACATCCCCAACTCATAAAGCAATGTAATCTGGTTGCAATCATGTCTTGATGATTGCTCTGTTCTGTTCATTCCCTTTGAAGCCTCTCGCACTGGCCACTGTCAAAGGCAGGATACTGGGCTAGATGGACCATTGGCCTGACCCATTATTATATTTTGATGATATGAGAGGATGTATTCTATTCTCCTATTTAAGAGTAATTTTGGAGTATTTTTTCCATGCACTCATCTGTTTTTGGATAAATATAGAATGATATGACCCACTGCTGATATCTCTTTGGTTTTATTTGTTTTCATAGCAATGTTTTTTTTCACAAAATGAAGATTTGCAGCTGTGTGTGCGTTTTTCTGTGCTGCATGTAGGTATGTTTTATAGGCATATTATGTTGTAGCATTAACTTTTCTGCTCTGAGTCAAAGAGTAAATTCATTTCCTCCTACTGTTTCCATTTGAGACGTTCAAAGGCTAGTTGATATTATTTAAAACAGATGTTCTTTATATTTCCAGCATAAAGAACAACATCAATTTTGGGAACCATAAAAAGAGAAAACAAGTGTACACACTCTCCAACTGATATTGGTTGTCTTTACTTTAGTGGAATAAATGTTTAGCTGCACTGATATTTCAGATAAAGTGGACAGACAGTGCTGATGTAACATAAAACAATGGCATTAATCCAACCAACTTAGTTGCTTCTTTCCTTCTTTTTCTTTTTCTTAAATGTGACCCTCTGCAAACTGAATTTTCTCCTGAAGAGAACGTTCTGTTTAAGAATGTAGCTTGGAAGATTATAGAATAATGGACTCACTGGGATGGACAGGACCGAACATTAGGAAAAAAATTATAACAGTTGAGCTGTTTAGGGAGGTTATGGAATCACCATTAGGGAAAATATTTAAGAACAGTCCCAATAGTTTATCAAAATTATTTCTAAAGAGAAATTAAATCAATTCCAGAGGGGTAGCCATGTTAGTCTGTTCTTAGCAAAACAGTGAGAGTCCTGTGACAGTCCTTAGAGACTAACAAATTTATTTGGGCATAAGCTGTTGTGGGCAGAAACCCACTTCATCGGATATGTGAGCAATGCAACAATGAACAGGATTTTCACTGTTTTAATTAAATCAATTAATTAAATTTGCCTCCAAGATAACCTGCCATTATTATTAGTCTGGAATAGTGGGTTTTATATAGTTCTTAGAAGTTGTTCTGAAGTTCATAAATGGAGAATTCAGTACAGAAGGATGGATTGAATAATGTACTAGAGATTCCTTCTATCCATGTATCTATCAAAATATTGCATCTCCCAGATAAGTCTTGAACACATAGCTATTGGCTACTATTCAATACATTAATGTGTGAGTACTTTTTTGTGATTGGCTCAATTTAAAAATCCATCAGATGTTATTAAAATTTCATACATTGCAAAAATCTGTGATAAGATTATCCTTTAAGGTTCTAATCCTGCTGTTCCTTTGCTAGAACAATATTGGGCCACATGCCATTGTAGGTAGTATCATCATAACATCCCCTCTATAAACTTGTAAAGCTCAGTCTTGAAACAAGTTAGGTTTTTTGCCCCCATTCTTCCAGGTATTCAGTCTTCTGATGGTCAGAAACCTTTGTCTAATTTCAAGCCTAAACTTGTTGATGGCAGTTTATATCTATTTTTTCTTGTGTAAACATTGACACTTAACTTAAATAACTCCTCTCCCTTCCTGGTATTTATCCCTTGGATGCAATTATAGAGAGCAATCATATCTCCCTTCAGCCTTCATTTGGCTAGGCTAAACAAGCCAAGCTCTTTGAGTTTCCTCTTGTAAGGTAGATTTGCCATTCCTCGGATAATCCTAGTAGCCTTTTTCTTCACTTGTTCCTGTTTGAATTCATCTTTCTTAAACACGTGAGACCAGAATTGCAGACAGTATTACAGATGAGAGATCCCAGTGCCTTGTATAATGGTACCAACATTTCCCTGTCTCTACTGGAAATACCTCATCTGATACATCCTAGGACTGCATTAGCCTTTTTCACAGCCTCATCACATCGGTGGCTCAGTCACCCTGTGATGAACCAATACACCCAAGTCCCTCTCCTCCTCTATCACTTCCACCTGATAGGTCTTGATCTTTAATTGTGCCCATCTTACTTTGGGGTAATGCATCAACACTCTCTTTGGACAAAAGCCATATGTAAATGCCTGCCCTAACCCTTCTGAACTCTCCCAACTCAGCTCGGTTCAAAAAATGACTTATGTGGCTCTGGATATGGGGAGGAGAGCAAGGGCTATTAATTAATACAACAGACACTTGTTTGCAGCAACACCCTGTAAGAGCAAGCACTGCTTACAAGCAACATTTCCCCTGGGAACAGTTTCTTTACTGTGAATTGTGAACACCCCATAACAGCAACAGCTGCTTACAAGCAACATAGCAAAAGGGCACTGATATGTTGCTACTAATGCGCATCTACTGTATTCCCCATGGCAAGCAGATCAGTGGAGTGGCAGAAAAGAGTGGGAGAAAGCCTGTACTCTCTGGCCAGAGTAGTTAGTGAGGTGCACTGAGAGAACTAAGCTGCTCTATGAAAAGAGGTGGAAGTGAATTTTTGCTTTCCCAGAGCAGGGGGGAATTGAGATCTTAGCCTGCTCCTGGGACAGAACAAATATGCCCTGTCTCTCTTATTCAGGGCACTCTGTTAACTGATAGTCTAGTTCTCAGGTATTTTTGAGTTTGCAAAGTTTTGCTTTTGAGAATTTTTACTGTGATAAGACTATTCACATTCATGAAATTACACACATTTAATTCTTTGGGACTACTTACACGAGTAAACTTCCACACGTGAATTATTTGGGACTATTCATGAGTGAAGTTCCACACTTGTAACAGCTTGCAGGTCAGTGGTTTTAATATGCTAAGGCTATATAGCACTTTTTACCAGCATCCAGATTGAAGGTAGACACACTTCTTGTGCATGCACGGCTAATTTGGCTACATAGGGAATATGTGTATACTGGTATTTTGAATGAGGCTCAGCTCTCATGAGCCATTAGCTCAGCCAGCACCACTCACTTATTATATATGCTCATCTAAATGTACATCCCAGCCCACTTATATAAATTTGTGGAACTGTGTCTTCATTTATCTACACACCCAAACAACGATGTTAAAAAAATGCAAAACAACAACAAAAATCTCTGGAAAATTTAAGAAAACTCTTCATTTCAGAAGCCAGATAAGGTTGTTTAGTGCCAGAATATATATTTTTCTATCACATCATTTAAAAAGCCCTATCACTGAAAGCAATAAAATAAATGGTTAAGGATCCACAAATTTTCCATTGCCTACATGTTTCTTTTATTGCAACACCAGAGCCTGAACTTTGACCCAAAATGAATCTATTCTTTCACCAGCAATCTCAAAATATAAATACAACACACAAATCCTACTGAACAAGAAACACAAATATTACATTTGTTCAGACTAGCGACCTGGCTTTAATTTTCCAGTCCCTTGTAAATGTCTGAGAGTTACTTATGGTGACCCAGGGATTACAGATACCTAATCTCCATGAATGCTTACCCACTACAGCATGTAGCTTGGTTCCAGAGAATCATACCTTGGATCTGCTCACGCATAGTTTCCCTGGGGGGAGCAGCCTCCAAAGCTTCCCAACTCTTCCCTGATGCCAGACATTCCATCTCTGATCTCACATTTCCCACCTATACCTTCCCTGAGAATGGGTATACTGACTTGATATCTGACTGTACTGACTACCACTCTTTGATATCCAGACAAATCCAGCAGTTGTGACTCCATCCATCCCCTAATCTTGACAATTTATTTGCCTTGCTGGCATCTTTCTGTCGTGTGAAAATCAAGCAGTGAAAGTGACTATATACAAGCCATGCAAAAAGGGAAGAAACTATAAGTGGAAATGTTCCATTCTCTTGCACCAGTTTTATGTCAGTCTGACTCCAAAACACAGGGGTGTAAAATTCGTGCAACTGACTGGAGAATCAGGCCCTATATTTTTTTCTTAAATATATTTTCAGAACTGTCAATTGTTATGGGCAGTAATAACAATAAATATAATCATCATAATCATACCATAATATAATTGTTGACCTTACAGTGTACCTTTAAAATTTTGTAGTGAAAAATATGCTCCTGAGCATAGAGTTTTCATGCCAGTTTTAAGCCTGGAGCAAAGTTTTAGTGCTGAGTTATAAAGCCAGAGAATTATAATGGAAATGCTGACAAGATCCTTAACTACCGTGGCACAAATGACAGCACTGTAATAAATAGCCTAGTGCATTTTTCTGTCCTAATAAATATGTACATGATAAATTTTGCCATTCTGATATGTTAAGCTAATATAATAAATATGCTAATAAAACATACTATAATACACTTCCCTGATGTATGGAAATGTACATACTAATCTCATTCACAATGCTGTTACAATATTCCAGCTAACTAGAAATAAATCAGAACACCACTACTATCTAATTGTCTTGGTACCACAAATTGTATAACACAGCAGCTCTATTCTTTTCATTTTGGGATGTTATTTTCTTAAAACTTTGTTCAAAACTTGGTTTTGCACATGTGATTACAGTACAGAAATAACTGTCTGAACAACAATTCCAGCAATAAAATATTATTTTTAAATGTCTTTAAGGCTTGCACTTGATTACATTAAAACTTTAGAGTGTAACAGATGTGGTCTTCTGGGTGTCGTTTACAGACAATTAAATACAAAAACAAAATTAATAGTACTTTACTATTGTTGCCTAACTAAGCCAAGAAGAAATTGTGCTACTTCATCAAGAACAGGTGAAAGCTCATTTAAAGGCAGATCAGATAGCAGGCATTGTTCACAATGTAAAATAAGATTGCATAATGATGTGATATGAATTAAAGGGTCACAAATTAAAATTATAAGATACTACACTACAAAGAGTTTTATCTCATTTAATTTAAGATTCAGAACTACAGCCAACCTATGATTTTATTCTGACATATCATCTGTTTAGCATAAAGAAGTCATCGTGACCTCAGATACAGTGCCAGTTCCAGTAATTCAGGACCTTAATTTTATACTTAAAGAGGGTGGCTTTTCTGTCTAACACAACCCCATCATCCTGAAAATGTTCTGGTTTATCTAAGAAATGTTGGTACTTATTGCTTATCTCTTAAAATAGATTAAAGCTTAACAGTGATGATGTAGATTAAGTGTATTTCATGTTCGTGAAAGCATAGACATTTAAAACCCTGTTAATGAAAGTAATTCAGTTTAAGTTCTTGGACAGCTGTTTATAAAAACTATCCAATAATAATTCCTGTACGGAGATTTTGGCTTGCCCTTTTTGACCACTCTATTAGGTAACTGCATATAGGTATTTAATGCATGACATATTTTATATCTTTACATGCATTATTTTGTTGTTATTATTTGTATCATGATGAACCTACTATCTTTTCAGTGGAAAAATCCTTAATGCTGGGTTGCAAGACTTGGTAATCTGCTAAGGAGTTTTTCATCTCTAGGATGCCAGTTCGAATTCAGACAGTGATTGGAGGTCCTACAGTCCAATGTATGTTTGCCACTTCCTGCAGTTTCTAGTGGACAGGTAACCACACCACAAAAATCTTGTTTTTTCCCAGGAGACAGACTAAGGATTTAAACAAATAATAGAAACCGAAAAACTTTCTCACAGAATTTCTACACACTAATAGAGTAGTATTGGAAAGTTAAATGTACTGCTGCCTATGCTGCATATCTTCTGGGGATGAAGGAAAAAAATCCATTTCAAGGACTGTCACACTAATACCAAAGTACAAAAAATTCCCTCTACCAAAATAAAGTTGTGAAGGTATTCTCTTGTTTAAGTTAAATACATTCATCATTCTCTGTCTCCTTCTCTCTCCCTGTATTTTCTGTGTATCTTGACCTTTGTGACAAGGTCAGACTAGACGGCTACCGGAGAGTGCTAGAAGGCCAATATATCAGCCCCGCTCTCAGCAAATCCCTTTTCCCCTGGTAGCTGAGCAGGGGTTACGCCAGGTTAATTAATACACCTGGAGCCAGTCACGGCCCCTCCCAGGACCTGTTAAAAGCCTCACCTCTAAAAAAAAAAAAAAAAAAGGGAGGGTGGCTGGAATTGTGAGAATGAGACGAGCTACTGGAGAGTGTGTGTGAGAGCAGGCAAGATGCTGTCAGAAACCAGGAGAGTTTAGGAGACGGAACAGAATGCTGGCAAAAGAGACCCCTGTAGGTACAAAGACTGGGGCAGGAAAAAGCTGGGCCCAAAGAGGGCAAAGGACCTTTTCCAGGCCTATAGGCTGGAGGGAAAAGATCCTCCCAGAAGAGGAAGATCGAACTGGACATTCAGTTCTGCACTACCACTTCCAGTGGGGCTGTCAGAGGTCAAGAGCCTCCTCTGGCAAGTAAGCGAGGAAGGGTCCTGGTCTGAGTAGAGTTCAGACATTAAGTCAAGGGGCATGGGAAAGTAACCCAGGGAATCTAGCAGCTTTCCTGAAGCCACAACATGAGGTTGCTACTTGTAGGATCCCTGCATTGAGGCCAAGAATCAAGGGTGGGACTGGGCCCCCCAACCTCACCAGCCATTAACTGGAGGGGCAAGAGTCCCAGTGAAGAGGCAAGGGCCTCTGAGAACCAGAGACAGGACTGGGACCCAGCAGGGAGTGTCCATCTTAGAGAGGCTGTATTACCCTCCCCCACAACTAAAGGGTGGAAGAACACTAAAGGATGAAGCAGTTCACTGATGTACTGCTAGAAGGAAGTGCTGGACCCACTGAGGTAGAGGAAGAACTTTGTCACACCTGTCAGGTATATAAAGTGGGAGCAGGGAGCAGTAAAGAGGGAGCATTTTTCCCAAAGATGGTGGGAAAAGTAGAAATTAGCATTTATTCCAGAAGTTAACCTTTTATGCATGGGATAGCTAAAATATTCTGAAGTCTCAGAACACCACTAGACATATACATTAAAAGCTACAACTAGATACTGAAGCTTTAAGTGTATCCTTGCACTAGGGCCCAAGTCCTTCCTTCCAGCACACAGCCTGAAAAGGATACCAGGCTGTGCCTTGAATAGGTCCATGGAAACCTGGGAGGTAAGAGTCTTTTCTGTCTAACTAATCTTTCTATCACCTTGGTTAGGTGCCAATTCAGCAAAATTCTTGGACACAGGCTTATCAAAGTCAAGGAGATTTAACATGTGCTTAAGTGCTTTGCTGAATCTGGGCCTTGCATTTTAAATTTATTTCTCTATAGTTTCTTTTTCATGCTGAATTTTCCATCTACTCAGACAAGAACTGCCACACTGTCTTACGTACAGTCAAATGTTTGTATCAGGTAGTCTGTATTTTTCTGTATGGAGGGGCGGGACTGCTTTCCAAGTGTCTTTGGACCCTGAAAAGGACAAGAGGCCAAAACAGCTTTTATTTGTTCATTTACATTTTTCATAGAAAAGGGATTGGAACTGTCTAGCTCCATCTTGGCTTGTATAAGATCCCTAGTCAGAATACATCTTAATATCTGTGGTTATGCTTTTCCCCATCTGCTAAAAGTGTTAGTGCCAGCAGAAGGGAGTGTAGCTGCACCACATCTAGCAGTCTCACAAGTGGCAGAATCAGAAGCATTATCTTGAGCAGAATATTGAAGCAGTTCTTGCCACCTTCTTAGTGTGAATCTAAGAATTAGTGCAACATGATTCCTCTGTGGCAGAATATATATGTTTACTGTTCACTAAGAATTTTGCTGTTTGGGAGAAATGTGTGATTAGGGGGCAGGTAAGGGAAGACAGCACTGTGAATCCAAGTAGATTGGTCATAATTTAGTCAGTACCATTTCACAGTTTTTCATTAGCCTATTTGAAACTGCTTCCTAGAACTGGTCTCAGTTAAGTATCTGAAGGACAAATGTCCATATCAAGAATTCTTAAGCCCAGGTGACATCCTTATTCACTGATTTAACACAGACAAGAAGGACTGAGTTGGCATGGAAATGGAACTATGCTTCTCCAGGTCACAAATAAGGCACATTGCTTGGGCGGTGGGAAGAAACTTATAGTGCCACTGCCATTCTGCACATGCTCTGTGGATTACAAAGGATTTCCCATTGTGTGGCAGCAAATCCAACTTTTTATAACCATTAAATTTATTTTTAAAATGTCACTGTTCTTTTATGGGCCCAAAAAGGTAATTTCTATTGTAGTGTTTTAAATCCTCATTCAAATACACCCATTGTTCAAACCTTCTGTAAATGCTGCCCTCTTTTGAACACCTATTGTTTAGGAAGAATAATGTATTGTCTTTATACTGTTTGTGCCAGACAGAATATTTATGTCAGAGTAAATAATTTTCAAGCATTTAGACCCCCTGAAAAATCAACTGTAATTTGAACATGATCTGGGGACAAATATGCAGTTATTACATTTAACTTCTCATGCACATACAATCCTTCGCTCCATAAATCATATCTCATTTGCTGTTTCAATTTCACAACTGCTGAATGCATAGGCTTTTCACATTTTAAATTCCTCTTTCTACAGTAAAGTCTAACAATTTCTAGAAAAGCAAATATTTTAAAATGATAAAGTTATACACAAGCCTATAATCAAGCAATTGATAATTATGTTTCTTGCATTTCCTTGCTATTGCAACAAAAAAAAGTAGTTAAAACAAAGGACAAATCCATCTCCTTCCCCCCAATCAATACCTAATCTTGCTAAGAAGAGCAAACAGTGACCTGGATCCTATGTGTCTGAGTGATATGCTTACTTTCACAAAATCACCATGATGAAAATTTTCATTTGCTCAAGAGAATAACTTAATAGGAACCCAACTATGTGGGAGAGTTTTTCAGTGAGAACTAAGAGCCTGAGATCAACTGCCACCAAGAAAAGTGTAAATTGCATAATCATTTTATATTTACAGAAGATTAAAATACAGTGAAAGAAATATATGCCTGGGGAAAAGATTCCAGAATTGTGTGTGAACTGAAAGCAACTGGTAGAGGTGAGCAGAAGAGAAAAAAAAAAGCGAGTATAATTTCTTCCTTCAACAGGTTCTGAGATGGTAGATGTATATGATTAATCATTTGCACTGTAAACCAAACAAGAATGCTAATAGCAAAGGAATAAACAGAAGAGTCTATTTTTTTTTAAATTCAGAACAGTGAGTCTGTGTATCCCTTACCTTTTGTTAATTAGGTCCTGATAAAGCTACATTTGAAAACTGGTACTGTAGCTTAAAACTACCACAGTTCCCCACTAGGCTTTTATTAATCTCACATGCTGTAAAAGTGATCATTTAATTAGAACAAGCATACTTTAGTTTCCAGTTTTACACTACACTTTCTCATTACAAGTGTGGTTGTGCTCAAAAAGGTACTTCAAAAAGCAAATGAAGTCAAAAGTTAACGTAAAAGCCTCCGAAATATAAGAAGTAGAAATTCAAGACATTCCAAACCCAATGCTTGATTCTACTCCAAAACCATTTTTACGATGAATATAAATTAAAGTCAAAATACAACAGAAGATTGCCAGTCAGCAGTGCTAAATCCAGACACTATTAAAAATAAATACAGAGATGCCTGCTTAGTCCAGGAGCTAGCGACCCGGTTCAGTCTCAAACGCAGCTAGCCCACTTCCCCAAATAAAAACTTCCCCAGATAATCTTTGTTCTCAATTCACTTTTATGAAGTAATTTTGAATTGTCAGTTGTTTTCAACAGACGGAAGATGTACTCATAAATTCATTGAGCTTCATTAGATCCACTCAGCAGTTCAAGTGTTTTTGACAAATTAAATAAGGCACTATAAGTATGTGGATTTTTATCCTTCCTGTCACAACCAATTTTCCATGTCATTTCACACTATAATCATACTGTATATATATTTGCCACTAAAAAGATACTAAAATGTGAATAAATCCCTAATGTGCATAGAGTCTCAGTCATGATGTGCTGACCAGCAAGCTTTCATAGTATTCTGAAACTAAACTCCTCAAAAACAACGAGAGTCCTGTAGCACTTTAAAGAGTAACAAATTTAATTTCTGCAGACATAAGCTTTTGTGGGTTGCAATTCATTTCATCAGATGCAAAAAACAGAAATCAGATAGGGGGTATATATATACACACACACACACACACACACACACACACACACACACACACACACAC
>ML675616.1:38737415-38865508 GCA_007922155.1 Mesoclemmys tuberculata | reverse complement strand
GAGTATATTAGCAAGCCCTATTATTTTTCCTTCATAATATTTGGATCATATTCAAATTAGGTGAAATTTACCTGTGGTGTGCTACTTAAGACCCACAAAGGAACTGCAATATGAATTTCGCCTGTTTTCATTTGTTGTAGTGTGACAGAAAAAGAATCCTTCTCTTCTCTTTTGCTGAACTCCAGAATGGAGCTTTTAATTAGGAGGCTCTCTTTAAGCTCTGACACCCTTTTAAACTCTCCCCTGACTAAGTGCTTTTCTGAAGGGTAGGCCCTGAGCATCATTTTTGTGTTTATCTTTTTTGTGCATGAGTCAGTACTATTTGCTTGAATGGTTGCAATCCATTCTGAGTGAGGGGCAATTTATAGAGTCACAGTCTTAACCTTTCTTCTCCTGTGCTTTAGGAAGGCTGGCACACATTACTTCTTCCCCTGTATAGTCTCCAGTATACCAGACTGCTAGTTAGAGTGGGCAGAGCCAAGACTCCACCCAACACCTTCCATTACCCATCTACTTTGTGCCCAACTTCATGGAGTCATAGAAATGTAGTGCTGGAAGGGACCTCAATAAGTCATCAAATCTGGGGGACTCCACCAGATATGCCCTCTCAGCTGGACAGTAAACCATTGATAACTACTTTTTGAGTATAGTCTTTCAACTAATTGTGCATCCATTTTACAGTAATTTCATCTAAACCACATTTCCCTAGTTTGCTTATGAAAATGTCACGAGGGACTGTGCCAAAAGCCATACTAAAATCAAAATATATCACATTTACAGCTTACCCCTTATCCACTAGGTCGGTAACCATATCAAAGAAGGAAATTAGATTGGTTTGGTGTGATTTATTCTTGACTAATCCTTGGTAGCTATTCCTTATAACCTCAAGGTGCTTACAAACAGATTGTTTAATAACATTTTCCAGTACCTTTCCTGGTCTAATTCCCCATGTTCTTTTTGTTTCCTCTTTTAAAGATAATTACGTTAGAACCTCACAGTTATGAACACCTGAGGAATGGAGGTTGTTTGTAACTCTGAACAAAATTTTGATTGTTCTTTCAAAAGTTTACAACTGAACATTGACTTCATACAGCTTTGAAACTTTACTATTCAGAAGAAAAAGGCTGCTTTTAACCTTTGTAATTTAAATGAAAGAAGCATAGAAACAGTTTTCTTACCTCATCAAATCTTTTTTAAACTTTTCCTTTATTTTTTTTAGTAGTTTACATTTAATACAGTACTGTGCTGTATTTGCTTTGTTTATTTTTATTTTTTGTCTCTGATGCTGTCTGATTGTGTGCTTCCGGTTCCAAATGAAGTGTGTATTGACTGGTCAGTTCATAACTCTGGTGTTCATAACTCTGAGGTTTTACTGTACTATGTTTACCCTTTTCCAGTCTTCTAGCCCCTCATCCATCCTCCATGAGTTCTCAAAGATAATTGCTATCGGTTCCAAGATTGCTTCAACTATTTCCTCAAGTACCCCAGGATTAATTTTGTCAGGCTCTGCCAACTTGAATACCTCTATCTTATCTAAATGTTTTTATCCTGTTCTTTCCCTATTTTGGCTTGTGTTCCTTCTCCCTTGGTGATAATATTAATTATGTTGAGTATCTTATCAGCTTAATCTTTTTAATGAACACTAAAGTAAAATGGGTTTTAAACACATCAGCTGTCTTGGTGTCATCAGTTATTAACTCTCCTTCTCTTCTAAGTAGAGGACCTACACTTTCCTTCATCTTTCTCTTGTTCTTAATGTATTTATAAAACCATTTCTTATTGCTTTTTATGTCTCTTGCAAGTTATATCTTTGTTCCTTAGCCTTTCTCATTTTGCCCCTATATGCTTGTGCTATTCTTTTGTATTCCTCTTTAGCAATTTCCGCCTTTTGTAGGATTCTTTTTACTTTATTAATGAGCTCCCAACAGAGCTGTCCTCTTACTATGCTTCCTATCTTTCCTTCACATTGGAATAGTATGCAGTTATGCATTTAATGTTGCCTCCTTTAAAATCTACCACTCTTCTGAACTCCTTTATCCCTTAGATTTATTTTTACCACAGAACCTACCAGTGCTCTGATTTTGTTAAAGTCTTCTTCTTTGAATTTTATTGTCTTTATTCTGCTGCTCTTAGTCCTTCCTTTCCTTAGAATCATGAAGTCTATCATTTCATGGTCACTTTCACCCAAGCTGTCTTCCATCTTCAGAGTCACAACAAATTCCTCCCTGTTGCTCAGAATCAAGTTTAGAATGGCTGTCTGATTACTTCCTCCACTTTCTAGAACAAAAAGTTGTCCTCAATACATTATCAGAACTGACTGGAAATTTTGTGGGAATGGGAATGAAATTATTGGAGATTAGGAAGGGGATAGAAGCCCACCAGAAGCTGTTGCCACCTCACTAATCTGTCAACATGGATTGGTTGCACAGGCAAGTAAAGGGGATTCTTATGACTGCTTATGAAGTAGGTCTCACAAATGAGTTGAAATAATAAAAGCGTATGTTGCTATGAATGTGATCTGGGTTTAAATGAGTGTTTACTTTTCCTTGACCACAAAAATCAAATATGAAAACATTTTTTGTTTTCCCACTAGACATTCAGACTACGTGCTCTCTCACAGCTAGAAGTAGCATGGGAAGCTATCCAATAAAGCACAACGAGCCTTTATTTTCCTTCATGAAAGTAGTAATATTATGAGTCACGAAAAATGTATACAGTCATTTTCAGACACACATGGACACCTGTCCTACTTTCCAGTGTGTTCTAGCACAGTGTTTTTGGGGAGACCCTATCTAAAGCTTATTGCAGTCAATGGAGGGACTCCTTTTGACTTCAGTGGGTTTTGGATTGGGTCCCTATTGAGAATAATACAATCGCATCTTTATAAAATATCCAGTATTAGAGATAGGTCACAAAATACCAATTATATTTTGTGCAAAATTTCTAGTCTTCTTTTCATCTAAATTTCCCATGACTTTTTGGCAGCAGGTGGGAGAGTTCATTCAGAAATTGAAATGAAAATCTGAAAGAAAAAAAAAAAAAAAAAAAAGAAAAGAAAAGAAAAGAGAAATTTTGAAAACTGGTTTTATTTTTAACAAACAACAACAAAACGACAACAACAACAATCTGGCTTTGGGTAAATAAATAAAAATTTTGAAAATCCAAGCCCAGTGTTATTACCAAAAAACTGAATTTTTGCCTCCTCTTCCTCCCCCCCCCCCTCCAAAAAAGCTGTGTTTCAGGTTCTGGTTTTCCTTCAAAAAATGTAATTAATTTTTTTTCACAAAAAATTACATTTGAACACAAAATATTTCTTTGAAATTATTTTTCAGTGATTTTTTTTTTAACCATTTCTGTTCCTGGCACTCCTTTTCAACATCTGGATATGTAAGATGACCCATTAGTGCCAATTTGAGAAATCTACAGATACCGGATATTAACTAATGTTATCTGGAAGGAAGGTCAGTCTTTCTCAGGGTACAGCACTCTATATCAACAAGAGCTGATTGTCTTCTAAAACTTATATAAATTCAGAAAATAAATTATAAAGATTTGAATGAGCTAATATTATGCCATCAGAGATATATGATGTGCAATCCCGATTTGCTGCATGGGTGGGTGTCAGAATAAATTAGCTTCTCTTCAGGATTCTCATATATATTATTCATAGAGAACAGTTTTATACAATAAAGGTCACACACAATTGCATGTATTAATTTATATTATATTGGACTAATTGCAAAAAGGTAATAAGGTAGGCAAGCTTTTTAGAGACACAGATTCTCATTATAAGGCTAGGGAAACAATTCAAGTTAAACAACTGACAGTGGCAAGATGTTGATTGAGAACTTGTAATTTAATTAAGAGACAGACTGTGACTAAAGCAGGGTGTTTTATTTTAAGGTGTAGATATGGATTTCCCCTCCTTAATTATTCTGTTTAAATTACTGTGACAAAACAGTGAGTCTCAAAAGATGGACTATTCTATTATTTCTTCAAATTAGTTCAGTAAAAGGTATCATCTAAAAACACCTGAGATGCCAAGGCACCAGAAACAAAGGTAAAGAATGTAGCTTTTATAACAGCAGATTCAAGTCTTGCTGAACGTTGCAAATATGCGGCCTTAAAATAATTAACAAGAGAAAGAATTGTTGTAGACATAAGGGACACCCATTTGTCACAGCAAAAACTATAACTCAAATCAGATTGCATGAAATCATAAAGATGTAGTAATGTTATTTATATACCAGAATCAGAAACCCTATATCAGATGACATTGAAGCAATGACAAAGAGAAAAACAAATCTGAAAGGAGCAAAGGAAGCAAGCTCACAATAAAAAAACTGTACAGCTAAGAATGGGAGACCAATGTATCTTTTCAAGAGAGAACAACAAAAAAGGTAGAAGAAGAGGTAAAAAAGGTAGAAGAGGTAACAAGACACTGAATCACAACTGGAAGCTATGTACAGCACAAGAGGTAGAGTGTAGGCAATGCCATAAATCAGTTTTTTTTTAAACAACATGGAGGTTGCTTAGAAAAATTGAAACAACCCAGGTGGAACTGCTATCATCAGATAAAGATGATTCCATATTCCTAGGGGAGATATCTTTAATAATGAAGAAAACGCAATGATACAGAGAGATAAATCTTAACAGGCAAAATTTTAAATGTAAAGATGACATTGGATCAACTGTTGCTGCAGTTCTAAAACCAAACAAAAAGAGAGATCCAAGGATGGAGAGCTACAAAGACTTGAGAAGATTCTATATGCACTCAATTACACTATGTTGGACTTTTGTGTCTAGTTCCTTTTTTAAACAACTTAAAAAATTTTAAACAAACAGAATACATGACACAAGAACTGACAGCATCCCACTACACTTGGTAATGTTGCATGTTAGAAAAGCTTGTTTGAACTGATGATAAAAACAAATTGTAGTGGAGGCATAGTCACAAGAGTTTACACAAGTAGAAAGCTGATAGTTGGAAGTACAAAATCCAGAAGCTGTTCCGGGCGAACTGCACCAAGGCCGTGCGAGAGATCCTGGATGGGCCCTCGCCTTACTGCACGATTGCCCCCGAGAGACTGGTGGCCTACTTCATCAACATGTTCGACTGCATGGACAAGTGCCCGGCATGCATCCATCTGCTCCCCAGGGTCAGCGAGGCGGGGGACCTGGAGGCCGACTTCATACCCCAAGAGGTGGTGACCAGGCTAGCCAAGACTAAGAACACAGCACTGGGGAAGGACGGCATCCACTACGGCATCCTGAAGAAGTGGGACCCTGGCTGCCTGGTTCTCTCGACCCTCTTCAACCACTGCAAGCAGCTCTACTGGACCCCCACCTCCTGGAAGAAGGCCATGACAGTGCTGATGCACAAGAAGGGTGAGAGAGACGACCCCAGCAACTGGAGACCCATCTCCCTCTGCTCCATCATGTACAAACTATATGCCAGCTGCCTGGTGGCCAGGATCACGGATTGGGCTGTGGCCAGGGGAGTCGTCAGCCCCATCCAGAAAGGCTTCATATCATGTGACGGATGTTACAACACAACTTCTTCCTCCAGACCGTCCTCCAGATGGCCAGACGGGCACGGTGGCAGTGCGCCATGGCCTGGCTGGACCTGGCCAACACCTTTGCGTCCATGGCCCACCAGCACATCTTCTCCATGCTAGGGAATTCGGGTTGCCCAGAGACTTCCTCTGGCTACTCCAGGAGCTGTACAACGGGTGTGTCACCACTGTCCACTCGACCAAGGGGGAGATGGCAGAGATCCCGATCTGGAACAGGGTGAAACAGGGCTGTCCCCTCAGCCCCATCATCTTCAACCTCACCATGGAGCCGCTCATTCGAGCTGTCGCCCAGGACCCAAGAGGGTTCATGATCCACAGGGAAAAGGTCAACATCCTGGCCTACACAGATGACCTGGTCCTGATCGCAGAGGACCCTGAGCACCTCCAGGGAATGCTGGATGCTACCAGCCAAGCTGCCAACTGGATGGGGCTGCGCTTCAATGCCAAGAAGTGCACGTCCCTCCACGTTGACAGCCTCAAGAGGGACTTGGTCCAGGCAACCCCCTTCATCATCCAGGGCAAGCTCATGACCTCCCTTGAGGAAGGCCAGGCATAGCAGCATCTGGGCACGCTGACGGGCTTCTGCGTCCAGCAGACCCCCGAGGACACCATCCAGGAGATCCTACAGGACACTTCCAAGCTTGACACCTCCCTGCTGGCACCCTGGCAGAAGATCACCACCCTCAACACCTTCCTGATCCCCCACATCACGTTCGTCCTGTGGGGAATCGACTGTGGCAAAGGTGCCCCTCAACAAGGCCAACAGCGCCTTTCGGCAGCTGGTGAAGCGGTGGCTGTTCCTGCCCCAGAGGGCCAGCAATGAGCTGACCTATATCTGCTACCAGCAGGGAGGCGTCAACATATCCCGCATGGGCGACCTCTGTGACATCGTGGTCATCACCCAGTCCTTCCACCTGCTGACCTGTCCGGATGCCACCGTGAGGACCGTCACGGCGAACGCATTGGGTGTGGCCATCCGGAAGCGGATCAGCAGGTATCCCTCCAGCCAGGACATCGCCACCTACCTCAGCGGCTTCCTGGACAGTGAGTTCGGCCGGGATGGAGGCGACATCTCCTCGTTCTGGACCTATGCCCACAATGCCACCAAGTGCCTGGGCAAACGCATCGGCTGCCGCTGGACGGGGTGTGAGGAGCACCAGGAGCTGTCAGTGCTGGTGCTGTGGTTCAGTGCCCCCGACCACACCATTGTCCCCTCCATCGCACCTGGGGCATGCTGGAGAGGTCCCTGAAGGCCGCCATCCACTTGTTGTATGTGGAGGCCCTGAAGAAGATGCTGGACGAAGGAAAGGCCTTCAAGGTGACCAGCAAGTGGGATGCCAGCAACCACTTCCTGGCCGAGGGCAGCTACACTCACTTCGCGGGCTGGCATTTCATCCACTGGGCCTGGCTCAACTGCCTCTTGCTCAACGGGGCCATCCACCACGGGAACCGGGACAAGCGCTGCAGGAAGTGCGGATATGCCAACAAGATCCTGCCCCACATCCTCTGCAGCTGCAAGCCCCACTCTAGAGCCTGGCCGCTCCGGCACAAAGCAGTCCAGGACCGTCTGGCAAAAGCCACCCCGGCCCAGCTGGGCACAGTCGCCATCAACTCCGCCATCCTTGGCACCAACAGCCTCCTGAGGCCTGACGTCGTCATCACTGACGAGGAGCAGAAGAAGGTTGTCATGGTGGATGTCATGGTCCCGTTCAAGAACAGGACCCTTCCACGTGGCCCAGGTGCAGAAGGAGGAAAAGTACACCCCCCTGGCTGGCACCCTGAGAGCGAGGGGCTATGACATCCAGGTCCATGCCCTGATCGTAGGAGCCCTGGGTGCCTGGGATCCCTGCAACGAGGGTGTGCTGTGGGCCTGTGGCATCAGCTGGCTCTACACCTTCCTGATGTGCCACCTTATGGTATCAGACAGCATCTGGTGGTCCCGAGACATCTACGTGGAACACATCACTGGAGACAGGCAGTACCACGAGGACTAAGCTGGAGCGCCACCGTGCAGAGCTTTGTGACTTATCAACCACCCACACCACCCAACAGACTCAATGAGGGACATTTCATTGTTATGGACCTATCTGCTTACCCTTCACCGCACCCCATGTTGACTTTGTAATATGTGATGTTCTCCAGTTACTGTTATGTTGTGTTTACTGTAAATCCCACAACTTCACCCCATCCAAGATTCCACGGGTTATGTTTTGCTGTACTCCACGATCCCCTTCCAAACATGTACCCACCAATAACCCGTACCCTCCACCTGGATGTTTGATGCACTCCTTCTTAAACTCTGTTCTTGTTGTTTGAAACGTTTTCTTTAATAAAAATTTTATATCTGTTGCAACTGGACTTTACAAGACATTCAGACTGCAAGTCCTTAAGTGAAACTATTGGATTCAAAAGTACTAGATGAACTTCCACTCATGGTACAAAAGTTTGGATTGCAGCTGTTGAAATTTTCTTTCAAAACTAAACACATCTCAGGGAAGGCATGCCTAGCAGCAGACCCTGTTATCATGAACTCCAGTTAAATAGCTGCTGATGGAAGATGAAAGGATATTGGAGCCAAGATCTACATCCACCTTGTAAAAGCAGTAATTGCAGCTGTTGCCAGCAAATTAGAGATACACACCTAAAAGATAAGACTTGTTAGAAACTTGCCTGCTTTTGCCAAAAAGGATTAAGTCAAAGGAATAAACTTCAGATAGACCTGTATTGATGGACTTCTACCTAACCCCCTAATGGGTTAAATCAAGAAAATAAACTTCTGATAGACCTGCCTACTATATTGGCAGGACTGCGATTAGCTATATACATCTTATTGCTTGCTGGGGAAATGACAGCACAATTTTATCACAGCAATACTTCAAAAAGAGATACTTCCCAAAAATCATAAGAGACACCAACTTCAAGGTCAGAGCACAACAATCAAGATGATGGGCTGGTCTGAGCAAGAAAATTTAGACTGTAGAACAGAACTGTGAAGTATGTAATATGAAGAACCATTACTCTGTAATGTTACCTAACAAACATTGGCTATGAATAACAAAACAATTGGTTTCTTCTGGAATGGATGGCTGTACATAGATTGTGGATGATTACATTTTCCATGTATACTTAGTTGGCAATGCTTACAGAGACCTCATCTACACATGCCATACAGCAATAAAAAAAATCAGCAAAATAGTATTCCTCAAATCTTGATTTCTGAGAATGGTCTTCAATTGATAGCATCAATGTTCGTAGTTTTTGCACAGGATTTTGATTTAAACATCACACTAGAAATCTACATTGTCTTAAAATTTAGTCTTTTGCACAGTGAACTCTATGGGAAAGCTCTTCAGAAGTACAAATACTATTTGGAAGACTGATAATCTCTCATAAAAATCTTTGGCCCAGATCTTTCAGTTGGTGTAAATTGGCATAGCTCCTTTGACTTCACATCTGGCCCTTCATTTTTACAAAAATAGAATCTGTATTTGAGGAACCAGTTTAAATAGTTACGAAAGGAAGATTTTATTTGTGTTGAAGAATTGAAATTTCCTCTTCAATTGTTGTTTTACTGGGGAAAAAGGAATTAAAGTTCTAAAAGAGAAATGTAGAACTAAGTTATATCTAAAAAGGTCTCCATCTTCTAGATAATAGAGGGGATCAAAAAGTGCTGTAAAAGGGACTTTACTAAAGTCTTGGAAGAACTTCTGGATCAGGGACCTTTACTCCTAGAAAGAGGGTGTTTGCTTCCACAACAGATGCAAAGTGATAGGAGACCAAGGTAGTGATGCAGGCCAAGCCAAAGCTATACAGAGTGAGGTAAACGGCCAGCTTCCCCCTAGTGGGTCTCACACTTTGCCTCTCGTAGTGGGCCAGGGTGTCGCTGGTTACCCTGTCTCCCCAGGGAGGGGGGTAGGGACCCAGGCCCACCCACTCCTCCGGGTCCCAGCCCAGGGTCCCTATGAGTAGCACCTATGCGCTGCAGGCCCCTACTTACAACTGCAGTCTTTTTCCCCAGGGCTATTTTCCCACCCTCTGTCCTTCTGGCTTCTTGAGCCCAGTACCTTCCTCAGGATTCCACCTCTCTTCCACATACCATTGTACTCTGTTCCGCTCCTCTTCACAACTCCACACACCACTGCACTCTGTTCTGTTTCTCTTCACAACTCTACACACACTCCTCTGCTCAGTAGTACAGCACAGCTACTCCTCCAGCTTGTGCACTGTCTCTCAGAAGCAGAGGGTTTTTATCAGGCACTTGGCTGGGCCTTAATTGGCCTCAACTGCCCCTAATTGCTGTCTAATGACTCTGGCTGCTGTACAAGGAATAAAGCTCAGATTATTCTAGAGTTTACATACCACCCTTCCAGAACTTTCCTATTGCCCTCTGCCCTTGCTATACCACAAGAGCTTTCAATGGGATAACAAGAAACTTGAACTTGATAAACAGGTCGATGCAAAAAAAGTAATTACTTTATTTTCCTTTCCTTTTTTATATTTTCATGGTTTATAATAGCAACATCGACCTCTGGGTCAGGGATATCCTGGCAATTAATAATAGGTGAAGTTAATGGCCTTCCGCTATGCCCTGGGCCCTCAAATGCAATGGCCAGACATTTACTGCCAGGAAATGACTGACCCCAAAGTCCATTTATTACTTAATTAGCATCTTCACATTTTCTGAAATTATAAGTATATTAAATAATAAAAAGAGCTGAAATCTGTTTGCTGGCTATTTCTCTGCTGCAGCTAGCCAGTGACCCTCTTTTCTTTTTCTTTTTTGTTCTTTTTCATAAAAAATAGAAATACTGGGAACTCTAAGTTTATTCTGTCTCTTTCATCAGCAGACCTGTGTCATTGTAAATGCAGATTGGCACCTCTGTGAGAAAAGGCTCCCAAAGGAAGAGGAAACTTCCAAAGCAAGCTTCCACTGTGCAAGCAGGGGATAGGCATAGAGTTTGGAACAGGAAGAACACAAATCATCTGTGATGTGGAACTTGGTACTACACAAGTTCCCTGTGCTGCAGTATGCTGTGGCAAACAGCCAACTTCTCTCTAGTAGTTCTCACACTTTTGCCTCTCACAGTGGGCTAGGGCATCGCTGGTTACCCCATCTTCCCAGGGAGGGGGGTAGGGACCCAGGCCTGCCCGCTCACCCAGGTCCCAGCCCAGGGGCCCTCTGAGTAGCAACTATGTGCTGTTGGCACCATACTTATAGTTGCAGACTTTTCCCCTGGGCTACTCTCCCCCCTCTCTTCTTCTGGCTTCTTGAACCCAGTACCTTCCTCAGGACTCCACCTTTCTTCCACATATCACTGCACTCCGTTCTGCTCTCTTCACGACTCCACACACCACAGAACTCTGTTCTACTCACCATACACCTACTCCTTCAACTCCCACACTGTCTCTCAGGAGTAGAGGGTTTTTATAGGCACCTGGGTGGGGCCTTAATTGCTGTCAGCTGACCCTAATTACCCTCTAATGACTCTGGCTAGTCTATAGGGAATAAAGCCTGGATCATTCTAGAAATTACATACCGCCCTTCCAGAACTTTCTTACTGCCCTCTGCCCTTGCTATACCACAATGCACATCAACAGAATTAGACAAAACATGAGTAAAGCTCAGTTTCTTAGTTTACAGAAAACCTTTTTAGGAAATAGCACACTCTTAGAGACACACTGCGCTTACAGGTTCTTTTTTGCCTCCTTTCTTCTGCCTTTCTTTGTGTTCTTGTCTGTGACCTCAGTTCCTGTGTGTTCTCTGACACTCTCCCACACATCCACACAAAATAATACTCAGCCCAAAAGCTGCTGGTTGGGTTCACACACATCTTTTGTCTTAGTTGGGGCTTAAATTTACAGTTATGTTAATTGAAGGGTGAGTTCACACCTATCAAACTCAAGGAGATTTTAATCTGACCCTTACACAGTCTCACCTAGCTCATAACAATATAGTGATTCACTGGCAGTTTAGGCATATGTTCACTGAGGGCCAAATTCTAACTTCTCCTGTGCCTCATGTAATGGAGCATGTTTAGGCCAAATAATTTTCCAAATGAATAGACTGTTCAATAGTCAGATGTATTGATCTCTTGATAGAAAAGACAGTGAGGTTTCCCTTCTGGTTTATGTGGGAGCATGAGCTGAGATATGCATTTATCTTTGGTAGCCCCAACCTCTGCAGGTTTTCCATTTAGAATACTAGTTTCTTGTGCTTCCTACTGATCAGTGAGAAAATTACAGTCTAAGGGAAAGTTCCTTCCTGAATGGCTGCCATTCCCCATTCTCCCATCTCCTGAAAATAGGCAGCCAATCAGAGCTCCTCTATATGTCAATGGACAGCCTGGTATTTCAGTACATAATGCAGCTAGTGTTTCCATCCCCTTTCCCACTGCTGACAGACCTCAGTGTGCTGCATCTGGATGGGGAACAGCTCCTCCTGCTCCCTTGACTTTCCAATCCAGGGTAATGGAGACCCTCTGATCTGGTGTCTCCCTTCCCAGGTCTGGGGAGCAGGAAGGATAAAGAGCAACTGTGTTGTTCTTCTCCCCCAAGAAGGGTGTCAGCAGACCAGTTCATAGGCAGTCAATCCTAATGGTCAGAGCAGGAGGCAGGCCTAGTGGTCAGAGTCCAACTGCCAGAGCCAAGGGTTGAGACAGAGCTGGAGTCACAGCCAAGGAGAATTACCAGGAGAATTACCAGGAGTCAGGGAAGGCAGAAGTAGAAGCAAGGCTGGGACAGGATAAGAACAAACCTGGGTGCAGAGCAGGATCTGGGCTGGAGATGTGGAGGAGCAAAACGGGAGCTGGTCTTGGAGAAGTGAACCCAGAGGGGCAGGGAGTCCATAGCCATGTGCATTAAGTAGCACAGCAAGCTGCTGCTGGGCTAGAGAACCAGCCTGCTGACTTCCTCAGCCACTCAAGTAAGGTAGTCTTTCAGGCATTCTAGCTGGCACATTCATAGACTCTAAGGTCAGAAGGGACCATTATGATCATCTAGTCTGAACTCCTGCACAATGCAGGCCACAAAACCTCACCCACTCCTGTAATAGAATCCTGACCTATGACTGAGTTACTGTAGTCCTCAAATAATGGTTAAAGACTTCAAATAGAGAGAATCCACCAGCTAGTGACCAACAAGTGACACATGCCCTACGCTGCAAAGGAAGACAAAAATACCCCAAGGACTCTCCCAATCTGCCCTGGGGGAAAATTCTGTCAAGATCCCAAATAGAGAGCAATCATATCTCCTTTAAGCCTTCTTTTGGCTAGGCTAAACAAGCCAAGCTCTTTGAGTTTCCTCTCGTAAGGTAGGTTTTCCAGTCCTCAGATCATCCTAGTAGCCTTTCTCTTCACCTGTTCCAGTTTGAATTAATCTTTCTTAAACATGGAGGACCAAAACTGCACACACTATTCCAGATGAGCTCTCACCAGCGCATTGTATAACGGATCTAACACCTCCCTATCTCTACTGGAAATACCTCGCCTGATGCATCCCAGGGCACATTAGCTTTTCTCATGACCACACCACACTGGCAGGTCATAGTCATCCTGTGATCATCCAATACACCTGGCTCCTGCTCCTCCTCTGTCACTGCCAACTGATGCAACCTCAGATTATAATAAAAAATGTTTGTTATTAGTCCATATATGCATGATTTTGCACTTTCCACTATGAAATTTCATCCTATTTCTATTACTCCAATTTACAAGGTCATCCAGATCTTCTTGTATGAGATCCATGGTCCTTCTTTGTATTGGCAACACCTCCCAATTTTGTGTCATCCACAACCTTTATTAGTACACTCCCACTTTCTGTGCCAAGGTCAGTAATAAAAAGATGAAATAAGATTGGTTCCAAGACCAATCCCTGAGGAACTCCGCTAGTAGCCTTCCTCCAACCTGACAGTTCACCTGTTAGTATGACCCATTGTAGTCTCTCCTTTAATCAGTTCCTTATCCACCTTTCAATTTGCATATTAATCCTTATCTTCTCTGATTTTCCTAATGATTCCAAATGTGGAACCATATCAAATGCCTTACTGAAATGTAGGTAAATTAGATCCACTGCATTCCCTTAGTCTAAGAAATCTGTTATCTTCTCAAAGAAAGATCAGGTTGGTCTGGCACGATCTACCTTTTGTAAAACCAAGTTGTATTTTGTCCCAACTACTGTTAACCTCAATGTCCTTAACTATTTTCTCTTTCAAAATTTTTTTCAAGACTTTGCATTACTGAGGTCAAACTAACAGGCCTGTAATTACATGGATAGATTTTTCCCCTTTCTTAAAAAGAGGAACTATGTTAGCAGTTCTCCACTCATATGGTACAATTCCCTGAATTTACAGATTCATTAAAAATCCTTGCTAATGGGCTTGCAATTTCATGTGCCAATTCCTTTAATATTCTTGGATGGAGAATTTAGTCCCATTAAGCTGTTTGAGTTTGGTTTCTACCTCAGATGTGGTAATTTCTATCTCCATATCCTCATTCCCATTAGCTATCTTGCCATTATCCCTAAACTCTTCATTATCCTCATTAAAAACTGAGGAAAAGTATTTGTTTAGATATTGGGCCATTCCTAAAGTATCCTTAACCTCCACCCCATCCTCAGTGATTAGCGGTCCCACTTCTTTGTTTTCTTCCTATTTATATGGCTAGAGAACCTTTTACTATTGGTTTTAATTCCTTTTGCAAGGTCCAACTCTACTTGAATTTTGGCATTTCTCACTTTCTCCCTACATGTTCTGACCTCCAAGAGGTAGCTTTCCTTGCTGATAACTCCCATCTTCCAATTCTTGTAGGCTTTCTGCTTTCTCTTAATAAATTGTCTGAGTTGCTCGCTCATCCAGCTTGGTCTGCAACTCTTGCCTATGAATTTTTTCCTCTTTGGGATGCAGAATTCAGATAGGGCCTGCAACTTTGACCTGAAGTAATTCCAACCTCCTCTGCCTTTAGGTCCATGAGTTCTTCAGTCCAGTCCACTTCCCCAACTAATTCCCTTAATTTTTTAAAGTTAGGGTGTCTGGAGGAGGTGCAGGGCATTACAGAAGAAACTGCTGCTTTTCTTGTAAGAGCCAAGGGGGAGAAAGACCCAGAACACATGAGAACACCCAACAGGGTCAGAGCAGCAAAATCAGCAAAAAGGCAGAGCAGCTGTGTGTGCGTGTGTGTGTTGTGGGGATTGTGTCTCTATTTCATATGGGTGTCTGGCTCAGTTGTGGGTTCTGTTTGTAATAGGGATCTATATCTATTTTTGGGTTCTGTTTTAGTTGGGGACAGACTAAGTTGTCTGTTTTGGAGGAAAGAGCAGAATTGGATGATGGGAAGAAGATTTTGAACAGAGGGAAACTTCTCACTTTTTCCCCATGTGTTCAGCCTTTTCCTTCCCAAAATCCTGATCCCACTTTTCCCCAAATTCATGCATTCTTTTCTTCCCTCCTGCCCAGTCACCTGGTCCCTCACATTTCAAATATAGAAGAGGATAAGAGAAAGAAAACAAAGGAATGGGGGAGACAGCAGCTTCCACCCTCACTCAAGGAGAGAAGAGCCAGGACTCCTTGCAACAATCACCTTTGTCCAGCAATCAGCTCACTGGGCCATCAGGATATATCAGACCCATTCCTGCCCTAAACCCAGTGTGAGGAAAAACTGGAACTTTGTTCACGTTCAGTAAGCACTTTAGTAAGTTCTACTTTAATGTGTGAAGTGATGTAAATCTATGCAAATTTAAAATGACCTGTCTTCTTGGGCAACATTGTCAGCTATGTGAAGATGCAAGATGAATCTTTTATGGAGGGCTGAAGTATGTCATTGACAGCATTGTGGGCAAATTAAGCCTGGCAAGGAATGCTGGAAATATTTCCTTTAACTTCTTAGCTCATGCTTTGAAGGTTGGTGGGTGTGTCCTGATGCAACTTTAACATCCATTAAATTTAAGTTTTTGTTTGGGTTAACGTGTATGTATGAAAGAGACAATAGAAGATTACAATACATTACAATTAAAACCTATTCCTTTTTTCATGTGAACTTCCCAAAATAAAGATGTTTTTTGTTTTCTTCAGTATATACTGAAGAACACTAAGTTCTAAATCTCAAGTTTCGTTATCACCACAGAAAAACCTATGAATGAAACTTTTTATTTAATGGCTGATTTGAACATATGTCCTGTATGACATATCCCTAGGCAGTTTCTGAATACCCCTATATTCCACAGACAGAATTAATAAACTTCATTAAATGGCACCAGCATATGGAATTCTAACTACTCTAATTGACTTTGACGTTTTGACTACATTTCCAGCTAATACTTTTTGATAATGCAATAGGTTTTTCCCTGTTACACTTTATAAGTTAAATACAAAATACATTTACCCAACCAAATATATACATTCTGGACTTCGAATCACTGACCAGTTTTCTCCAAAATATTCATTGGATCTTGTTCAATCCTAAGGCCAAAGTGCTCCTAATTTATCTATCAGCAATACTTTCTATATTTATGAACACTACTTTCCAGTGACAAAACTTCATCAGTCCCTATTGTAGCTAGGTTTTGATTAAATTAGTTAATAAAATGCTTTCTTCTGTTTTACTTTGTGAGGAAATAAACTATTACTACTAATATTAGTATTTTAAGTTAGCTTGTCCTGCCAAACTGATAATACAAATGATTGAGGACCAGAGACATTTTAAGTGTCAATCACAGCATGAAATTTAGTGAACAGAGAACTAAGTCCTGAACCTGCAAAGTCTTATTTACCCAGGTAACTTTATAGACATAAGTAATCTCATTAAACTCAATAGGTACTCAGTTGCATAAGTGTTTTCAACTCAGGATCACAGTATGTCATTCATTAGACTTTCTAAGTCTGGTGACTTAGCTCCACTGAGTATATGGATTTTACTTGCTGCTCATCTGTTAGGCCTGCAATGAAAAATCATGCTACTGAATCATTAAAAATGTCAAACTGCTTGAAGCGGAGAGCCAATAGCACTGTTGAACCTTAATGTTCACACTAACATCATGGTGCCATGAATTATCACAATCTGAATGTTTAAACTTGCTGATCTTTGTGTGTAAGCACAGCCGGAGACATCAGAGCCTGAAGGCCCAAATCTACTCTACTTGAAATCAGTGGCAAATCTTGCATTCAGCTCAAGCAGAGTAGGAACAGATGCTAACAGAGGGAGTATGGAGGAACTGTGGATTCAACTTCAAAAAAGCACTGTTTAACAGGGCCTAATCCTGACTGAATTCAGGGGGCCACTTCACATCAGTAAGAGCTTTGAGGACTGGAATGACAGTTTTGTTCTTCACATGCAAGATACAGGCAGAAAACTGGGGCAACAATGATCAAGCCATTGGGATGAGAATCATTCAGAGGGAATAATTTATTCGGTGAATGTAGTCTCCTTTTTTCCTTTATGAACTGTCCATGAACGTAAGGTTACTATGAATTTACTCATTCATAATTATTTCCCAAATACTTTGTGAATGAATTTAATGAGCAGTTTGTTACATGTACTGAATATTCAAGTGTTGATTCATTTGATTAATCACTTTATTTATTTGTATTGTGGCAAGAAATAAATGAAATGAAACTCCACTATGCTAGATGCAGATGAAAGACAATCTCTGCCCCAAATAGTTTAAATATCATGGTCCCAATCCTGCAAACACTTCCACACGTGCAGTCTCATTGGTTTCAATTAATTACACAGGTACATAAGGTTTAAGCATGGGTGTAAGTGTTTGCAGGGTCTGGACCTAAATATATGATGAGAAAAACAGGTGAATACAACAGTTAAGAGGAGTACAAGGTTACAGTAAGACTGTTTTGATTAGTATACACCATCAGACACACTTAAGACATTGTTTCTGTTCTCTGCCTGGATGAGCATAACTCTTAAAACCAGGTGTCCAGTGTCATTACTCACATTCACAATTCCAAAATACACTTTTTTACAAATATCTAATATTCAGTTAGAATCCATTTTTCAATAACCTGTCAGAAAACTCATTCACCAGAATATTCTTGGAAAGAGAACACAAAGATTGTGATCATTGCCATGGCAAATTCCTTGTATTACCTGACTTAATATTTGTAGATCTTTGTTTCTTAGGTATCTGTCCAGCTCTGCTAAGCCACAAAAGAACAGATATAAGTCATTATTTTCCTGCACATCAGATACTGAAATGTGAATTAACATCTTGTTAGACCTGCAAGTCTTTTGGGTGGAAGAGGGCAGGGAAGAAAGCTGAGCTTTCTTAGGAGTGGATTTTCAGAAACTCATATAGCTGGAAAAATAAATAGTACTTATATGGCTTTGTAATTTCTAAGCAATAATAATGTCAATTAAGGATCTATATTTATGGATTTAAAATTTAAACAACTATTTTGGAATCTGTTTTCTTGAGATTCATCATTAGGTTACTGCTGCAGTCAAGACAAAGCTATCGTTCAGTTCTTAAAATAAAGACACAATAAGGTCACAATGAGCTCACTACCAACCCATTATAAAGGAGACACACTGTCAAACATTTATTGTAACAGTATGCATACTGTTGCTTAGGCAATGAGGCTCAGTAATAGCAACACCAAAAGGTTCCTACTAAAAGCTTCATGTTTCATCTCATCACTGTTAGTTTCAGCCTCGGACTATATCTGCATGCTGATTTGCATAGCAACTCACAAGCCCAGATAGAATGAGCAATGTGTCTGATTGCTAGTTCATCCTTAGGGTAACCAGTATGAACACCATTAGGTGATATTTCTTGTTGATGTAAGGAAGGTTTTAGTGGAACTGCCCCCATCTCAGACAGTCTGAGGGGCGCTCCCTTCTATTCAGTCAGCTGAAAGGAGGGGGGCACTCTGTTTGCATGGGCTTTGTATTTACATGAGTACAATTAAATATTTAGCATAATTCACTGTATATGGATAAGCACACCTAGGTGCTGAGCATAATGGGAAATGGTTAGCCTGACTGTTTTTGAGCTACAAACCACTTTTGTGTTAACTGCTGGGGTAATAAAATGTTGTCCTTCAATTGTATGAACAAATATCAGCAAAACTGTGCTTAGCCTGTTATGATAAAATACTTTACCCTAAACTAAATAGAGTGCCACGAGGGTGTCAGACAGATGTTTCAGCATTGTAGGGGGGGAGGGAGGAGGCAGGGAAAGATATGAGGAATCTCCTATTGGGATTGTACCAGCCCTGGGAAAGGGCTGCTCCCAGGCATGGAGTGATGATCTCCTCCCATTGTTAAAAGGTAGCATTAACGACTCCTCTTGGAGTCTTTTGTTTCTTGAAAGCAGGGACATTGCTTCAGTGTCAGCAGGTTTACCCATGAGCTGAAAGTCACTAAAGTCACAGCAGGTTTACCCATGAGCTGAATCACTAGAAGACCTGGGAAACCTTGCCTGACAACACTGAGTCAGCAATGGTCAGCAGGAGCCTGGGATGGTTGGCGTCAGCAGGAGCCTGGCACAATCAGTGCCAGCCAGATGCAGTTAGCGGGAGTCCAGTGCAGTTGGCACCAGTGGTCAATGGGAGCCCAGTGTGGCTGGCACGAGTGATTGGTGGGAACCAGGCATGGTCAGTGCCAGCTTTCAGCAGGAGCCGGGCATGTCCAGTGTCATCCAGGTGCGATTAGCGGGAGTCTGGTGCATTCGGCACCAGCGGTCAGCGGGAGCTGGGCATGGTTGGTGCCAGCCTGGTGAGGCCAGCGGTCGGCAGGAGCCAGGTGCGGTCAGCGGTTGGGGACTTGGCAAGACCCGGAGGCAATAGGAGACAGCAACGGAGGAGGCCTGGTCAAGCCTGTGGCCAGCAGGAGTTTGCAGAGGGGGGCAGGCTGAGCCCCAGCTGGGCATTACAACTACGATGGTCAGTACGGAGGAAGGGGGAGGCGAAGGACACGCCCTGTGCTCTGGGGTGGGTTTTGGCTCATTGAGTTCATGAATTCTGACTGCACTGTTTCCCAAACCAGTGCTGTGTTCTCTCTCTTCTGTTATTAAAAGGTTTGCTTCTACACTCAGACTCTGTGCTTGCGAGAGGGGAAGTATTGCCCTTTGGGGCGCCCAGGGGATAGTGTGTGATTTCCCAGGTGACTGGGTGGGGGCTCAAGCCAGTTTGGTGTTGTATCATTGTATCAACTCTGGCGGAAGGGTTACCTTACTACTTGTAACACCAGGCTTCTGCCCGGCCTGGTCGGTGCGGCCCTTCCTCAGGCTCAGGCTCGGAGGAAGGCCACTGCACCTTCTTGCAAAGGAGAAAGTTAGCTTCTATCAGTCTCAGTCCTGTCCTTCGGGCAGGACAGGATGTCCAAGTACTCTGTCGCCTCGGGCTCCTTCAGCAGGGTGAGGCAGGCAAGCACATAGTCTGCGGGCCTCCAACCCCGCAGGCAGGGGTGAGACCGACAATAGTCTATTGCCTCTGTCTCTTTAAGCAGGGCGAGGCAGGCAAGCAGGGAGTCTAGGGGTCTCCAACCTCGCAGGCAGGGGGTGAGACCAACAGCAGCCTGTTGCTTCTGTTCCTTTGAGCAGGGCGAGGCAGGCAGTGGTTCCGCTATCCGTGGAGGAATTGGAGGTGTGGGGGGGTTCCTCCCGGGATCACTAGGGGAGGGGGATGCCGGGCCTTCCAAATCCACTGCGTCCCAGCCCAGAGCCCTAGCAGTGGCAACAATGTTGCCACCAGGTCGGTGGGGCTCCCGCCGCAACACGCCGATGGGGCCTGTCCCCTACCTCAGCCACTAGTGGTGGCTGCCTCTGGGCTACTTCCACCCCGGGCCCCCAGGTACCTGCATCCGCCAGGTCCTCATAGTCGTCTGGGTACTCGGTCTGTGGCAGACTCGCTAGTACCTCCTCATCTACAGGCAGGGAGCTCCTCAGCGAGGGGCAGCTCCTCCAGGTCCCAGGGGCCTTCGGCATCAGGCAACTCCTCCAGGTCCTGCCCCATCTCTGGAGGACCAGCATCCTGCAGCTCATCTAGGTCAGGGCCAGCCTCTCAGGGTATCTCCCCCCCCAAAATATCCAGGGGTTCCAGTCCCTGGGGCATGGAGGCCCTATCCAGTCCTGGGGCCCCACATAGGGTGGGTCACTCCCAGTGCCTCTGCTCTGGGTGTCAGCATGACTGGGCTCAGGCCTCTGCTGCAACCGGCAGGACAGCACATCTGCACCCAGCAGCAGCCTGTTCCTCACTGAGCTGCGGGCCCTGCCTTTTATCCTTCCCGTCCCACCAGAAGCTCCGCCCCTCTGTTGCCGGGTTGGTTGGTCTGCTGGGCCTATCACAGTCTGTCCCTCTGGTTGCTGGGCAGACTGGATTGCCGGTCCGGTCCCTGCCTGGCCTGGTCAGTGCAGCCCTTCCTCAGGCTCAGGCTTCACTGCACCTTCCTACACTACTAAAATGGAGTTTGCATGCCCGATTAGGTAAACTAGGTGGGGATTTTTATTTTACTGTTATAGTTCTTTATTAAAAGGCTTCATTCTGATGTGATGTTACATCTTTTCATCTGACAGTATGTGACAGTTTTGTCCAAGATAGGATATTCAGCTACAGTTCATGATGATGTTATCTCCTGGCTCTTCAACACCAAAGACAAAGATTTCAGCCACATTAATGTTTCCTTAAGATTTCCAGAAATTGAGGTCATTTATACTCCCCTACCTAGTTACATTAACTTACATGCTAAAGTTGGAAGGGGCACAATATTAATCTGAGGAATTAGGATTGATTGGGTACAAAATGGAACTCAAAACTATGATACAGTTGCAAATCAAGGAAAGAGCTGGCTTCTGAGATTCTGGGGCAACAACAAAAAGATTCTTGCATCATGCCCCCTGATATTTAATGGACTCATTCTCATTAAAAGGGACAGCTCCACTGTACCCCAATGAAGTTAACCCTATGAAGGACCCTTCATCTTTCTCTGTGTCTATCTTCTTCCAGGTTATCCTCTCTCTCTACCCAGTTTCTGTTTATCTCCATAAACATCCCATTACTCCACTGTTCCTTAACATGGTCTCTCTCTTACACAAGTGCCCAGAACCCATTCTTTCTCCTTTCCCACCATATGGCCACCTATCTCTCTAATTGCCTATGAACACGTGGTATGTGGTGGAATCCCCTATGGATATTGTCCAGCAGTGAGGCAGGGTGCAGAGAGACAGCCATTACAGTGGGAAATATTGGTTGCCACTGGCATCATTTACTCTTGCTGCTCCTCCAAGTACCAGAGGAATCATCATGACACAACCAACCTCCTCTGCAGCAGTAATGAAGTTCAACTGCTGAACACCAGTTTCAGTTGATCAGTTTATCAGTTCCTTGAACAAGCTGCACCCTTTTATTTGCAGCCAGAGACCATGTTGGCAGCTCACAAGAGGAGGTGTCTCAATTATAGGCAGCCATCTGATGGCCAAAAGTGAATTTGTAGGTGACCCCTTTAGAACTCTCAATTACAGTTGTGCAAATAACCAATTTTTCAGTTTGGTGGCTGAAAAATATTAGGGGCAAGAAAATTATTTTGGGTTGACCTGAAACAAACAAACAAAAAAATCAAATAACCAAAAAAGTTAACCAAAAAATCCCCTAATCTTTATTTTGGATCAAATAAAAGATTAAGCTCAATCTGAAACTAAATGTTTTGTTTTGTATTTGAGGTTTTTATCCTCTTTTTATAAAATCTGAAAACAATTTGAATTTGAAATCCATCATTTTAAATAAAAAAATAGAAATATTTTGCTTTAAAAAAGGTCAAGATGAAACATTTTTGGTTTTCTGGATTTTTGTTATTGTTTTGGCCAGAAAAAACAACTTACTCAATTTGACACAGATTCACAAAATGTTTTGATCAATGCAAATCTGCATTCTTCAGCCAAAAAAAAAAGATTCATCTGAAATATTTCATCCACTCCTACTCTCAGTCAACTAGGCTGCCTTCCCTTGTGATTGTCAGCTTGTTGAAGGGGACCCCCAAAAGATCAGGGAGCCATCAGATCTAAAAGTTGACTACAGAGCATTGCACCAAATTCAATCAGGAAACCACACAAATACTTTGAGGAACATGAAGCTTACCTCCTTTAGAAATTTTTATCTGTTGCTGTAAGTAAATTGCTCCTATGTATGTTTTTCTATCACTGAAAATGTGCAATATTTTTGTGGGGGGGGGTGTTCCCCTGCTGATACAGTTATATCACCTAATCACCAGTTTGGTTGATTCCTATTTATCAAGAGCATTGTTCTGTGTGTTATTTTCAATGGAGTGCAAATGTAACATAACTTTTTTCAGTTTTATTTTGGTTCTGTCTTTGTGCACTAGCTTTGTTGTTGATTTAATTAATGTCAGCACATCTCATAAGTGAGTTTTAGATGACTTAGGCTCCCTTTGCTGACTGACTTTGCAGTAGCAAAGCGGAAAGAATTTTAGGCTTTTCATAAGCATTATCTGTTTGGATTTGTTTTCCTTTTACTGTTGAGAGAATAGTAGCTTTAAAAGCAAATAGATACCTAGAGTTCTATATACTTCTTTTATAATTCCCATGCAATGTATCTGTAGATTTCTGTACTACAAATGCTTCAGACCATATATTTACCTCTGCCGTTGGATAATTTCATATGTACACACACACATAACTCTACCTCCAAATTTTATAACTTTTACAATCACAATATACTGTACCTATAATCCAGCAATACACTATACCGGAATAAGCAACATATATTTTGCCATTTTGTAGTAGGAGTTAAAGTATTTCATAGCATGTGACAGTCCTCATGGTGAAATTATATTCTTTTCAGCTGTTGCATGCTGCCTAGTTTTCAGTTTGACACAGTCTAAATATGCTGCCCAGACTGAAAGTCAGAATTTGTGACATGTTTTTCACCTGCCATGAAATGCTGCAACTCCCTGTCATTTTGAATAAGCAATTTGTAATTTAGTTCTTACACATGATATTCCAAACAATCCAGTAAAATGAGGAATATTAACAGTATTATACTTCTCACAAATGGAAACAAAAACTATTTTGGGGAATCTGTGTAAATCGTAATTTAGCTTCAGGAACTTAGACCTTCCACACAGGGTCACAAATCAACATTATTGCCTGCGTGCTAGAGTCTCCATTTGAGTCTCTGATTTGACTGACCGATATATAAAATCTCATGTAGGCCAACTGATTTTTAATGGCTATATTTAAGAGAAGGATTGGGCACATGGTTTAAAAGTGTTGAAGACAGTTGAAATTTACCTTTTCTAAATTGGTTCAAGCATAAAAATGAATGATTTTTTAAAAATAAAAATGAATCAGGTTTTTTAATTTCAATTATTTTTATTATAAAAAATAAATTTATTTAGAATTACATTATTAATTGACAATTTATGTTAAGGCCTAAACTTATGCTAATTTACTAAAATAATTGAAATTTAAAAATATTCAAGCAGTACATGTTTGCTGCTGAAGTTTTAAAGAAAGTCACTCTATTGAACTGGTGGAAGTCACTGGCTAAGCACCTAGAACCAGAATTTGTTGAATTGTTAAACCAGCTTTTGACAACAGAAGCCTTTTCTGCAAGTGCAGAGAGAATATTTTCATTTCAATTCCTTCAACTAATTCAGCTCAATGACTAATTCATCCAATTGAAAAAAGCAAGAAAACTTGGCTTCCTCTTTCAGTATATGAATAAAAAGTAGGACTGAGAGGATGAGAACTACTAGTTCTAAAATCTTGAAAGATGTGGGCCCAGAGCATCAAAGGTATTTAGGCTCCTAATTTTGATCTCTTCCTTTGCTTAGTAATCAGTTTTAAATGAAAAACATATTTTGATAAACTTATTTTTTCTTATGTAACCAGAACATTTAAGGTAATTTTATTTAACTTATACAAGCAATTTTAAATTTCTGATGTCATACATTTTAATTGAATTCCAATTTCCATCTAAATACTGCTTGACACAAATCATAAGTAAAATTAAATCTAGTAAATAAAAATGCATCATTCACCATTTTCTATAATTTTTTTAAATTTAAGAATTTGAGTAAACGTGTATTTATCAAAAATGATTCTTTTTACATAAATGTTACCAATTCAACAAAAAGAGCAGGAGTAGATTGAGAGGCAATATAACCTGGGGATTCAGCATAAATCTAGAAGTTTTATTCTAATCTTAGATCTAATCCTAAACTGGGAGTCATCTCGAAGAGGGAAAAGACCAAGTTGAGGGCTATTGCTGCCAAGTTCTCAGAAGCCAGTTCTCGTGGGGGACCCTTCAGGCAGACCTGGCCAGCGATGGTGGTCCCGTGAGTCAAGGACGCCATCTGTCAGGCTTGGTGGGTCTTCAGATAACTGAGGAGTCCGATGTTGGATGCACATGTTCTTTGGCAATGGGGGCATGTTGTTGCACGTCAGAGTGGAATTTGCAGCCTCAGGTTGGTCTCCTTTTCCTTCTTCTGCTGCTGCCGTTCCAAGAGTCTTAATATGGCATCGATAGATAGTCCAGTTTTCGCTGCAGTAGAGGAGAGCAGACAGCCTTATAAACCAGGACCTTCGTCGACTTCTGAAGGTCTCTCAGGCAGATCCAAGAAAAAGGTTGGGAGCAAAATCAAGAACTGTTCATAACCTTCATTGATCTGATCAAGGAGTTCAGTTCCTTAAATCATGAAGCTCTGTGGTTCATCTTCCAATGCTTTGGTTTCCTGGTGAAGTTTGTCACCATGCTGAGACTCCTGCATGACAATATGACCATTACCATCCTAAGTGGAAAATCTGAAACCGACACCTTCCATATCCGGACCAGGGTCAAAAAAGGTTGCATGATCACCCCCACCCTGTTCACCATCTACATGATGTCATCATCCACCTCATCCAAGACGATCTACCAGCTGGCATCAGTATCCAGTATCGAGTGGATGGAAAGTTCTTATCTTGGTCACTTCTGGGCAGAAATGAAACTCACCATCATGCTGACCTGGACTCATCAGCTCACCCACAGCCAGTCCTGACCATTCTGTGACTGGCTACAGCTCCTCCAATATGGCTTCTCCCTTCCTCAGGATTCCCAGGGGCAGGCATCTCACTTCCTATTGGTCAGGCTAGCTCTTCTTCCTGGGCTTTCAGTTGTCAGTATTTTACTCTGCCCCTCTTCTTTCTCTCAGACATTAATTCTCCACAGACATGGGGGCTTGCGGCCATCCAGGCACTCTCCTGTCCTGTAAGTAATGTCTCTTCTATCCCTCTTGGTTGCCTAGTAGACTCTGAGTAGCCCGTGGCCCCCCCTTCCTCCCAGGGATAGTGCCTTCCTATGAATTAGAAGCACACAGAGAACCAGGAACCTAAGTAAGCTCCTTGGGGGTTACATACATAACTTAAAAAATCTCTTATTATTTATTTTAATTTCCTTGGCAAGTGAAAATTCAGTTAGACTTTTAGCAACTCTCACTTTATTCCTACATTTTCTAACCTCCATAATGTAGCATTCTTTGCTGATTAACCCCTTTTTCCACTACCTAAAGCAGTAGTCCCCAAACTTTTTAAGTCACAACCCTTCTTGCCCATCATGGACTTTGTCCACACCCCCCTGGGAGCTCATTGGGGACTGAGGTTGGGGCTGGGACTGGGGCTGCTGTCCAGGCCAGAGCTGCAGCTGGGGCCAGGAGTGGGGCCATGGCCAGGAGCCAGGGGCCGAGGCTGGAGCTGGAACTGCAGCCATGGCTGCAGCCAGGAGCCGAGCCATGTCTAGGAGCAGTGCCGCAGTCACAAGCTGTGGCTAGGACCATGTTTGGAGCCATGTCCAGTATCTGGGAGCTGAGGCTGGGGCTGGAGCTGCAGCTGGGGCTGTGTCCAGGAGCAGGGCTGTGGTTGGGGCCAAAGTTGTGGCCATATCTGGAGCCATGCCCAGGAACTGGGGGGCTGAGGCCATGGCTGGAGCTGTGAGTGGGGCTGGGGGCAGAGCGGGGTTGGGTGGCACTCCCTTCCCGCCCCTCATGGGGGCTGACACAGGCCCCACCATGCCCCCCCAAATGTTCCTCCGTGTCCCCACTCCAGTTTGTGACCATTAACCTATAGGCTCTTTGCTTACTCCTAACAACTGTTTTAAGGTGATTATTCATACAGCTGGGTATGAAGCCTTCCCCTCCAAGTCTTTCCCCTTGCTTGGGTTGCAAATTTCAGATGGCTTTTGTAGAGTTGATTTGAAGAAATTCCAAGCCTTCTCCACATGCATGTCTTTGAGTTCTTCAGTCCGACTTACTTTTTTAACTAATTTCTTTAATTTCCCAAAGTCTGCTATTTTGAAATAAAAAATTGGAGTTGGCCAACTGGTTTTGTTTATCCTTTTACATAATTTAAATTGAATCTGCTCATGGTCACTTGATCCAAGGTTATTTCCTATTATGTCCTCACTACTTATCAAAACCATGTCTAAAATTGCATCTTCGCTTATTGAGTTAGTGACAATCTAATGAAGAAAACTGTAGTCTATCACATCCAAGAATAAGTGTGCCCAACCAGTATTAGTAGCATTTATTCTCTTGGTGGACAGCACGCTTAGCATTATATAGTGTGTATTAGTGATAGTATTACTACATAGAGCTTTACTTATGTGAAGTGCGGCACAAATATCAAAACTTTAATCCTTACAGTGTCTTTCTATATATTCTATTTGATCAGGGGAGACATATACAGTCTGGGCCAGATTCTTCCACCTTTACATGGAGACTATTTTCAGAGTAAAGTATTACTCAGTATTAGGGCAGCATAATCAGGCCCAGAGAGACTGAAAGGCTTACCAAAGACCACACACTGAGCAGGGAGTAGATCTAGAAAACTCTCACTGAGCCAGGCTGAGTTAGACCTCCAACTCCCTAGGTAATCTCAGTTACCAAATAGCAAGTGCTGCTGTTGCTGCTAGTCCAGAGCTGCCTGCCTGCTGTGAGTTGTCTGAGCACTAGGGCAGGAAACTAAAGGTAGGTTTTTAGTAGAGTTACTGTACTCTGCACTTTGACCGTGCATCCCTTTTTGATGAGGGGAAATCCTGGGAACAAAGCAACCTGATTCCTGCATGGAGAGGACACCTGCCAGCAGTGATCAGCAGCCCCTCTGCTGTGACTGAGGGATCCAGTTCCACCTCTGAACCTGAGGACCATTTGTAGAGTTGTGAGTGCACCATCTTCTAGTTAGTTAGTCACGGAAATTGTTTGGGAGACGCTCTCCTCCCTCAACTGTGTTCTCAAGCCAGGGGTAAGGTTTGGGGATTTTACTACCTGCTGTCTATTAAACCTCTGAAGGGATTTATCATTTTATTCCACTTATGAGTCTTTTGGTCTGTACTGAACCAAGGCAGCCAAGTTGTTAATTACTGCTACAGGAGATATTGTCACAGGCCATCAATGACCCTATAAGTATATGACCAACGGGACACCAGTTTTTACATTAGCTATATCAGGTCATGTGACTGGGGAAATTTACGAGTATTATTGGTGTGAGCACCAGTGACCCTGACTGTAGTGTTTTACCCTCTTATGTGCTATTTTCTTATTGTTTAATATAATTACTTTGTTGAGTATATATATATTGTGTGTGTGTTATTTCTTGGGAGTTTCCAATTATCTGCAAGTAAGTGGGAGTTACCTTGTGGTTAGGATCTTCCTTCCAAACTGACTTTTTGACCCTGCCAGGAAGAAGTGAGGGAGCTGGAGGCACCACCAAATAAATTCATATGGGAAGAAAATAAGGAAGTTACACCCTGCTCAGCTGGAGGCAGGATCCAGAGGAACCCAGGCCTATCCATCAAAATCCAAAGGAGATTGACACTAAAAGAGATAACCAAGTGGATAGAAGTGTTACATATAAATGAAAAAAGAATAAGGAAGGATGAGGTTGGGCCACTGTGCAGTGTAGATAGGAAGGAGATTAAACATAATTGTAGGTATGGCCCAAAACCTAAATGAATATTTTGTCTTGATTTTCAGTAAGGATGATAACATGGAGCATGTGCATGAAGATAGTACAGCTATTGGAAATGAGTATCTTGCTACTGGATTAATAATCTCATGTCCCAGTTCTTTCAATATTCTGAGATGGAACAAAATCCTAAAGAGCTTAATGTGCTCAAATCAGGGGACCAGATAATTTCCATCTCGGAATATTGAAAGAACTGGGACATGAGATTATTAATCCAGTAGCAAGAATTTTTAGTAAATATATCTATTCGGTGGTAGGACTATATATATATGAATGGAGAATAGTTAATGTCATATCTCTATTTAAGAAAGGAGGGGAAGCTCTGGAGAATTGCAAACCTGTTAGTCTGACCTCAGTAGTATGCAAGACTTTAGAAGAAATTATGGAAGAAAGAATAATTAAATTCATAGAAGGAAATGATAAAGGACCTGTAATGCAACAAGGATTTTCCAAAGCTGTATCGTTCTAGACTAATCTGATTTCCTTCTTTGAGAAAATAACTGGGTATTTTTAGATAAGGGAAGTGCAGTAGATCTAATACACTAGGACTTCAGTAAAGCATTTGACACGGTACCACATGGGAAATTACTAGTTAAATTAGGGAAAATGGGGATCAATACAAACACTGTAAGGTGGATAAGGAACTGGCTTAAGGGGAAAAAGCAATGGGTTGTGCTGAAAGGTGAATTATTGGACTGGAGGGAGATTACTAGTGGAGTTCCTCAAGGATTGGTTTTGGGACCAATCTTATTCATTATATTTTTATTAATGACTTAGCACAAAAAGTAGGAATGTGCTAATGAAATTTGTTGTTGATATGAATTTGGAAGGCATCATCAATACAGAGAACTGGAATATTGTACAGGAAGATCTGGATGACCCTGAGAATTGGAGTGGTAGAAATGGGAAAACATTCAATAGTGCAAACTGCAAGGTCATGTACTTAGGGTCTAATAATAAGAATTTCTGCTACAAGTTGGGGGCTTATCAGCTGGAATCAACAGAAGAGGACAGCGACCTGGGTGTACAAGTCATTCACAGGGTGTCTATAAGCCACCAATGTGATGCTGCTGTGAAAGAGGCATATGACATCCTAGAATGTATTAGAAGAGGCATTTCCAGTAGAGAGAGAGAAGTATTAATGCCATTGTACAAGGCACTGATAAGACCTCATTTGGAATGCTGTGCACAATTCTGGTCACCCATGTTCAAGAAAGATGAATTCAAACAGGAACAAATACAAAGAGAGCTACGAAGATTATCAGGGAAATCGAGGCGCTATCGTATGTGAGAAGGCTAAAGGAGCTTGGCTTGTTTAGTCCAGCATAATGAAAGCTGAGAGGGGATATAATTGTTCTCTGTAAATACATTAGCAGGGTAAATGCCAGGGAGGGTGAAGGACAATTTTTGCTAAAAGACAATATTGGTACAAAAACAGATGGATATAAATTGGCCATGAGCATATTTAGGCTGGAAATTAGAAGAAGGTTTCTAACCATCAGAGGGGTGAGGTTCTGGCACAGCCTCCTGTGATGCTTTGGGAATCACCCAGATCAGTAAGGAGATCTATCACAGCCTGCCCTGCAATCTTAAATGCCTTTATGCTATGCAGTTTTGGTTCAAAGTCCTGACAATGGTAGCATGCCCACAAGTACAAGTTCTCACCCTGGCTTCCACCAGCCTAATTACTCCTTGCAGAGCAACACGAACAGCCCTTCCAGTCCCAGGTTGCCACAAATCTGTCCACCCCACATTCTTAAGTACCAGACACTAGGATTTTTCCCCTCTAGTTTGTCACTCCCAAAGGCATGAAACCAGCCTCCCAGTTACCAGTTTATTTTGGCAAATATGCTCCAGATAGTTTGCACACCAAAGACCTGCCTGGGGTTAAAATCAACAAAAGGTTTATTTAATAGACATATCACAGCTTCAAAGATAAAATAGTGAGGAACAGCAAACATATGCAAGTTACACAGAAAATAAACATAAAGTTTCGACCTCAGGCTTTACGTTTTCAAATGAGATAAACTCTCTTTTCTAATGCATGTTACCTATTTTGCATTTGGTTTTCAGTAAACCCCTGGCTTGGGGAGTGCCCCTGACTGCTGTGAGGCAGAGCTGAAATTGCAGTACAGGTTATGAGCAGCTTTCTGTATACATGAATACATACATTCATAACCTGAGTATGCATATATCTACACTTCGCAGGGTTATGTCTGCACCGCTATCAAAACCTGCAGCTGGCCTGTGCCAGCTGACTCAGGCTCACAGGGGTTGGGCTAAGGGGTTGTTTAATTGCAATATAGATGTTTGGGCCCATCGAGGTGGGTGGGTCCCAGAGCTCAGCCTGTAACCCAAGCCTATACTGCAGTTAAACAGCCCTGCAGCCTGAGCACTGTAAGCCCAAGTCAGCTGGCACGGGCCAGCTGCAGGTGTCCAATTGCAATGTAGACATACCCCTAAAGGCCATTTAGAACAGTACAAACTTTCATAAAAGACATTACTCCACATATTTTTATAACAATAAAATGTTACGCCAATGGTTAATTCAACTACTTATTCTTTGGGGTTCAACTGCCCTATTCTCCCATCGGGCAATCTGGACCTGATTGACACACTTTCTAATAAGAGTGGTGGGGGCAAGCAATTTAATTAGTTTTAAGAGAGAGCTGGCAATATTTATGAGTGCAATAGTATGACGGGGTTGCTAGTGATGGTGGGGACGGGGCTCAACAGCTCTGCGGCTCACTTCTTGGTTATGTCTTACGTTCCTAAAACTCATGTTTCAAGGTTTAAGCCAGCGCTGGCAGGGGTCAGGAAGAGATTCTCTCTCTCCCACCACAATGTATTCTGGAACATTTTTTTTTAAATCTCCTTCATTTGAAGCATTGGGGTGTCCAAAGCTGGAGATGGTGCATTGTGCAGGGTGAGCCACTCTGAAGTGGCACTAAGCTGTTACCTGGCAGCTCTGTGTTCTTGGGGAACCAGGGTGAAAAACCCCTATTCTATCTCTGGCTCACCTGAATCCCACCAGCCTCTGCTTGCACCAGAAACAAAAGCTATGAAAAGGCTGTGGGAGACACACCTAAAACCCTCCCAACAAGGGTGATAGGATTAAGACAACTCCCCATGCCTCATCTACATAGAAGATGTAAAAAGAAGCATCTCAATTAGCACATGGAATGGAGAAATGGAGCCTCATTTACATAGAAGATGGAACAAGAATTAGCATGAGGAATGGAGAACCAAGCTCCAAAGCAGGAATTGCACTGAATTCTGGGATTGGCAAGGCAGGGACACACTGCATTATGGGAGATCTCTGCTCTTGATGTAAATAAACTCACACCTACACCCATCCAGCTCCGCAGTTATCAGACCATTCGAGTATTGACATGCAAAACACTGAATCTGCCTGGTTGCATTGTGAGCTCCCCCAAGGAACATTGACCATAGCTGGGAGTGATCAGCTCCTATTGTCTAGCATAAAGAAAACCTCCCTGAAGTACTTCAGTGAGACATTGTTTACCCACAAACAAACCTGGTTCTACAAAAAACCCCTACCCAAGTTCAAACCCTCTCTTGCTCTCCTCCTCTGATGCCTGGACCCAAATGCTTTCCTGACTGATCCTGTTGTGGGGTTTGCCTCTCTGTAGGAAGGCACCCCGGTATGCCCCGGGGTGGGGAGGCGAAGGAGGCCCCCAGCCAATAGGCCCGCCGAATAGCTGGCCAGGTAAACCTGCCCAGCAACAGGCCGGGATTGGGCCAGCGCCCCAGGCCGCCCGTCAACCGTTCAGGCCGGCCTGGATAGGACCACAGGGGACGGCCAACCAGGCGCCGAGGGGCGGGACTTCCCCAGGAACAGGAAGTATAAAAGCCAGGCCCCTGGGCTCAGTGCGGGGCAGGCAACAGTGGGAAGCAGACCTGCCACCCAGGGCTCCTGCTGGGGAAGGCAACGGCTACGGCCCCGGGCCGAACACCCGCCGCTCCCAGCGGAAACCCCGGGAGCAGGACTGGATAGGGCCTCCGCCGGCCGGCGATTGAGACTGGCCGTCGAGACCCCTGAGAGGGCAGAAGCCCCCCGAACCCCAAGCCTGGCCGGAGGGGCTCGGTCTGCCCCAGTGGGTCCCACCGCCCGAGGTGGGGCAATATCTTGAGGAGCTGCCGGCTGCGGACCCCCCTGAAGCTGGGGCCGACCTTGAGGAGCTGCCCAAGGCCGGACCCCCCGATGAACCCGTAGATCTCGAGGAGCTGCCAGACGCTGACGACTTGCCCCCGCTACCGCCTCTGGATGCCGACGGATGGGTGAGCCTGCCCTGGACCGCGCACCCTGCCCCCGGGTTGCTCGGGGTCAGCTCCGGGAAGGCAGTAGCCCAGGGGCAACCAGACCTACTGGTTAGAGGGGGGGCAGAGACCCCGTGGCGTGTTGCGGCCGGATCCCTGCCGCACCAGTGGTACTCACAGTGCCACTGGTAGGGCCCTGGGCTGGGATGCAGTGGAGACGGGTGGGCCTGCGTCCCCCTCCCCCTCCTCTACCCGCACTTGCCCCAGCGAGAGAGGGAGAGACTCCTAACCTCTGGCCAGACAGCCGGGAGACTGCTTGTTTGCCTGCCCTGCTGCCCAGGGAGCAGGCCACTAGACTGCTTGGTGCTCGCCCGCCCTGCCAGAGGGCCGGGGCGAAGGACTGCTTGGTGCTCGCGCGCCCTGCCAGAGGGCCGGGGCGAAGGTCTACTTGCTCGCCCGCCCTGCTAGAGGGTCGGGCCTAGAGGCGGACTAGTCAATAATTCCCCTTCTAGGGCGGAAGAGTCCAGGACCTTCCCCAGCGGTTGGGCCCACCGGACGGGCCGCCGCAACCGGGCGGCACAACCGCCCTCCAACACTCTCCCTCAAGTGTTCCTGACCCTAAGCTGAACAGCCTGTCTCCTGGGAACTTCTGAGCTGCAAGGAGTGGTGAGATCCCCCCCCCCGCCCCATTTTTCCCAACTCTCTCTCTCTAATCCAGGTATAACTTTCTACTTTTGTAATCAAACCTGGGCTAGCCGTTCTCCAATACCCCTACTGTAATTTTGTTGTATTGTAAGTGTTAGATTGTTTTTCTCTCCTTGTATGGCATCACTATTAGTATCATACATTTTATATACCTGGCAATAAACTAACTATTGTAATCAAGCTGGTTGCCAGTTTCTTTCTCTCTAAATGCATTTACTCCTTTGTGTTCTTGGCTTCCCTACCTTGCTCTGCAGCAACGCTTCTTTTACCTAAGCCAAAGATCCCTGGAATGCCCAAAATCCTATGGGGTTTGCTTATCAAGGGGGTTACTGCTAGAACAATTGTGTTGCAAAGAGGCATATAAAGGGAGTAGCTGAAAAGTGCTTCTCTGCCTAGCCTACGGAGTCCAGGGGCGCATAAGGGTGACAGCTGAAAGTGCTGTTTGGACCCAGCCTGCTCATAAGTGTGCTCCATTCTGGTGCGGTGCAACGGGCACATGAGGGTGGCAGCTGACGGTGCTGTCTCACCCAGCCTGCTGAGTTCAGGGATGTATAAGGGGTCAGTGAGAGTGCTGATAGCCCGGTCTGCTCAGACGCACTCAGTTAATCTGCAATGGTTGTGTGTATCTGTGGGGGGTTTATTTGAATCTGAAAACCTTAGGTCCTGCAGGATAGCTCCACTGGGAGGGGACTTGTAACCCTATGAACACACAAGCAACACAAGCAGCACACTAATAGAATCACACCCCCTCTTCCAGGAAGGTAACCCTAATAAATAAGCATACCCCAAAGTGACGGGCAAATCTGGTAACAAAGCATTCTCTCTCTTAGGTGCTTGGCTGGCTAGTTCTTGCTCACATGCTCAGGGTTCAGCTGATCATTGTGTGGGGGGTTGAGAAGAAATTTTTCCTTAAATCAGATTGGCTGTGACCAAGGGGCAGGTTCATCTTCCGCTGCAGTGTGTGTGCAGGCTATTTGCCGGGAGCATCGGTATGTCTCACTTATCATTGCTATGCCACTGCAGGGGCCTGAGGCATGGATGTACCTCACTCCCTCGTAGTCACTGGGTGTGACACATAATAGGCTAGTCTCCTGTGGGTTGTAATATTATGAATTAATTTTGGTTGTTGGGTTTAGTGTGTGCGGGCAGGTGGTGTTGGTGGCGAGTGATGTATGGGAGGATATACTAGATGGCCTGATGGTCCCTTCTGGTTTTAAACTCCTTGAATCTATTAAAACTGTTTTGCCACAGGCCTCTCCACCTAACAGAACCAGCATCCTTGACTGGTTCCCCTGCAGCTGCACATTAACTGCTGTGGAGGATATCCAGATGGAGGTAATAAAAACCCTGAACTATCCTATTGCAAACACTGTTTCTTTGTTGAAGTCCAGAAGTAAGACGGGGACAGTGTCACAGTGAGCAGCACTTCCCCTTGCTTCACTCCCCCCAATGCCCTGATGTCTGCAGGGCTCCATCCATATTGAACAGAGGTGCAGACGGTCACCCGCACGAGATGAGAGGAAGAGTGGTGGCAAAGACAGAAGGATGGAAAAGGATGTCATCCACTGTACAGATTCTACACAAAATTGATTGATTCTACATGTGTCAGAATATGGTGAGCAGAACAGATGTAAAAAATTCTTAGTGCTTCCCTGTTAGACTACCCTTTACCATTATTTGTGTCACACTGGCTACTGTATCAGGTTGAACTGAAAAGATATGCTTTTGGGACTGAAACCTCTGCAGTCCCATGTAGAGAAAATTCCACTGAACTCAACAGATGTTTAACCATGCAGAACTGCAGGATCAAGCTCTTTGTGATCACAGCCTGTTTTTAATACACATGATTCAAGTTAGTGGCAATTAAAAAGAGGAGAGTAAGGACCATATACTGACTTCAATCGGAGGCACAACTCATACTGATCCTAAGCCTTTAAATTAGAGAAGTTTAGGGTTTTTTATTGAGCTGCATTAGAAACATATCCCTCTTGGCTGGTCCTTCACTCCTCTGGTTTCTATTCCTTAAATTTGGATTAAATTGAGCACACATTTCTCAAATTCAGTAGATGTCAAATTCCAGACTATAATTGCTTGTAATCTCAAAGCTGTTGTATGTTACATTGTGGAATTGTTCTTTCAAGTGACAGAGTACTGCTGCGTGCGCATTGAGAAGGAAAATAACACTTGACATTGTGATACTTTTGATCCTTGGCATCTTACTTTAAGAAATAATGATTCAATGAGATATTTTCTTTGCCATTGTGCATTATGGGCTGCAATGATAGGGAAAACCATCTTTTTAATTGGCAAACAAAGTTTAATCTCTGCGTAGGTGAATCTGACTTTAAAGCTGAAGGTAGTTGTGAAAGAGTGTATGGGGAAAAAGGGGACAGAAGCCTAAAGCCTGTAGCCTCAGGATAGTCAAGCAGGCCCTGCCCTGCCTGAGGGCTGAGTGAAATGAACACGAAGTGGAGCAGAGAGAGAGAGAGGAGCAGAAGTCAAGCAAGCTGCAGTGGGTGGTGGCAGGCACCAGGCAACAAGCCTAACGAAACCGAATGACTTGGGTGTAGTCTGTAAATTTGGGAGCCCTAAACCTGGGGCTGATCTTTTTGTTGTAAGGATGTCCAGCCTGAAACCTGATTAACAAAGTATCATCTCTTTTTAATGTGTTGGCTTCCTCTTGTCCCTGGGTTGTTAAACTAATAGCTATTGTTGCTATTGGGGTACATCTACACTGCTCAGCTCTTTTGGTAGCATGTAGAGTACATACACAGCATGGCCCCCTCGCACAGGTATAAATAACAGTGTAAGTGGTGACACACTGCTTAGAAAAGTAAAGTCTCTATTTGCCCAAGTAGTGCCTCCTTGTCTCTACTTTGGTCTTTAGCAGTGCAGTATCATACTGCATTCCCATTGCTGGAGTCTTCCCCCACTGCATGGAAAAGTGCCAACAGTGGAGAGAGACACTGGCAGCTCCCCACTGCTGGAGCCTTTCCTTGCCACAGGAAAAGACTCCAGCAGCAGGAAAAGACTCTGGCAGAGGGGAGGCAGTGGGGAAAAAACACCACTGATCCCCTGCTGCAGAGCCCTTCAATGATGTGTAGCTACCTGCCACAGTGTAGACATAACCTGCTTTTTACTGTGGCACATAGCAACACATATTTGACATGCGGCTGCAAAAAAGTGTACAGATGTAGCCTTGGGGAAATTAAGATGGGACACCCCTGCAGTGCTGCGCTGCACTGCAAGGGGGTGTACAGGGACTATCCACACCTTTACAGCGATAATTTTGTTCATGGCTCTACATTGTCCTTGTAGGATAATTTATAAGTCGAATGTCCTGTGCTGAAAGTTGCCCTTGAGATAAAGCATTTTTCATCTCAATGTGAAAGAAGATTTGTACTGCCTGTTCTGAACTCAGGCATGGGCTATTCTCAGAGTTATTGGCAAGAAACGTCACCTCCACATACAGTTCTCCAATTTCCACAGGGATGCAGGGAGTACCAGCTCTACATCCCCATTCCATTTCCATGGCCTACGTGAATGATTCTCTGTTTGTTAAGAGCTGGACTAAGGATGCCGTTTGCAGCGCATAACAACATTATAGAATTTACTAACTTGTGACCAAAGAATGCCATATATTCTTATGAGCCACTAGATAATATTGTTTCTATTAACTATATTTTTGTACAGATATAGCTTTCCTCTATGGAACTCCTGTAACACTGTTGAGACTTCAAATGGAAGGGGCTTTGCAGGGATTAAGAACAGAAGATGAAGTGGATCAGGGAAGGTCCAAGAATTCTGGTGGAATGCTAAATTAGAGCTATATTAATTCTCTTTGGATCCCTTCCACAGATGATTCTTAGCAGCCAAAGTGGAACCCAGCAGCAGTGTGGCTCAAAAAGGAGCCACACTGACAAAGAGTAGGTTAATTGGGCAATGAACCAGACAACAGTCCCAGGATTTTCAGGACTAGGGGAAGGTGGGCTGGCATCTGAAACCTGAAGCTTCTAAATCTTGTAGAGATAGAGATATAGCTAAGTGATAAAGGTTTCAATTGAGCTTGCAGGATCATTCAGTGGCACTAACGGCTGGATCTGGAGTGAAGATGAAAAACTGTGTAATAAAAGAAAATTGTTGAAAGCCATATTTTTGGTTTTTTGGACCAATAAATTATATTGGCATGAAATGAGTCAAATAACTTGTGAAGTGTGGAACAGAGTGAGAGGCCTATTTTAAAAACAAATAAATAAAAAGGAAACCTTCCTAAGTCCCAAATGTATGTAAACATACTTATTATGATTAGGGCTTCTGATTATTGGTAAAAACCAATAAACACTAATATAACACTCCTAATACAAAAATAAATGAATTAATAAAAGTTGGTATTTATCTGAAAAACATCAGTGGTTACTTAATTTGTGTTACTTCACTGCTTTTGTAGTGCAATTTGTTTAGATAGGTAATGCCCCTGCTCCATGGCTTGTATTTAACATTAATTTATACTGGGTTCTTATATCTGCTACAACTATTGAGTGGCAGCAAATTTGTAAATTTCTTTTGAACACTCCATAGCCAGGGAGGTTTGTACATGTGCACAGGATTTAAAAAACAATATTACAGACTGTGGATACGATTAAAAAAATCCTCCTTGCATAAAAGTCCCAGAAGAATATGTCTCTGTTCATCAGGATTTTGTTACAGAAGACAGCAAAGGAAAGAAGATACTACTTTTCAAATACTGTAAAGTTACAATATCTATTGTCTCAGGAAAAACTTCAACTAAGGTTACTGAACATCTATAGTCTAACTCATATAAACCTGAAAAATCCATTGTCAAAATCAGGTATTTCTGGTGTTACAATCCATTTGTTGATTAATGAAATTACAGCAAGGTTTAAAATTTAAAAAGAGATGAGCTAGAGGTGGCATGTGAATTTACAGGGGCTTTGGTTCAATCCAGTGTAAACCTTCTCCAAGCCAACGGGCCAATAGTGTCACTTTTTCGTAAGAGAGCACAAGCAACAAGGACAATGCCAAAAGCAGCTCCGCTTTACCATAAATACCTGTTAGAATTGTTTGATTACGATCTGACCCACATTAAGGACTTTGTGAAGGATGTACAGCTTTCAGTTACTATTGATGAGACTTCCAAAATTCCTATTGCTGCATTATTTACTTTTTGCAACAAAGACAGAGAAGATGTCTGTTACTATTTGATGGCAGACCTGGATGTACTTGAATCTTGTAACTGAGAAAAAAAGAGCTTTAACCCTGATATATCTGCCTTAAGCCACCCTTCCAGATCTGTCAGGTCTGACTTTGTCACACTATCTACATTGAATTTTCAATAATTTGCATGTCAAAGCAAAGGTTCTCTTTGAAAGCAAAACCACAAACGAGTTTTCTGAATTTGGAGCTGCAACACTTACTTTGCTGAATCACTTGCATTTAGGAGAGCAATAAGGCACAGAATTAAACTTCCATTTGTTTTACAAGAACTTCTATTACGGTGGCATTTGTCCACAGCCAGAAATATTTCATCTCCTGAGATGAGATTTAAGAACAGCTCTACTACATTGTGGTACACAGCACAAGTAATTGATCCATTTTGAAAGGGGGAATTTTCTCTGAACTTTGCAAACTACAGATTTCCGTTTGATCACTTCTCAAGAGATGAAAAAATACCAGCACAATTTGCTGAATACCAGTCAGAAGCAATGCTGAACAGCAACCATTAACCATTCATGATTTCTTGAAAAGAATGCAGCCACAGTGGCCTGAAATGACTCACTCTGTATTGTAAGTGTTGGTTTTACCTGTGTCCTGTGCAAATGGTGACCAAGCATTTTCAAGACAGACTTATGAACGGAAGCAAGGAGCATGCTACCATGTATTGTCAATGAAGATGTACTCAATGTACTCAATAGCTGGTTAAACATTTAACATTTTATTCTTACTTTTATATGTATATGATTTTGATGCCTTAATGTGTCACTGAAAATTCTTCATAGACAATTTTCTCTTTCCTCCTGACAATGGAAATTACATTTTCTCCATAAACTTCCATTTTCCTTGAAGATGAAAATTATTTCCTCTTCCATCAAATTAATATTCCAGTGTAGTCAAAAAGCACAATGTTTATGAAGAACTGTAATCTCTTTAGATAACAGTGTTTTCTTATTACATTACTTTGTATTAAATACTAGTTGTTTTGTATGGTAAATATGTGTTGTCAAAAATATAGGACTAGTGCCAGGGAGAGGTATATGAAATGCACTAAATGTTAAACCAGGAGTTCAATAACAACAATATTATGCTTAAACTAACATGTAAGTCATTTTATACATATAATAAAAATTAAAGTAGATCCTATTTATACAAGATACTAGAACTGCAAAAGGTACAGAGAAAGGCAACAAAAATGATTAGGAACATGGAACAGCTTCCATATAAGGCAGCAGTTCTCAAACTTCATTGCACAGCGACCCCCTTCAGACAACAAAAATTACTACATGACCCCCAGGAAGGGGATGGCGGTGAAGCCAGAGTCTCGCCGCCCCAGGTGGGGGGAGGCCAAAGCTGAAATCTGAGGGCTTCAGCCCTGGACAGAGGTGGGGGAGACCTGAGACCCGCCACCCAGGGCTCAGAGCGGTGGAGCTCAGGCTTTGGGTTCAGCGCCCGGCCCCAGCAAGTCTAACGGCAGCCCTGGTGACCCCATTAAAGCGGGATCGCGACCCACTTTGGGGTCCCGACCCACAGGTTGAGAACCGCTGATATAAGGAGAGATTACAAAGACTGGGATGTCTTAGCTTGAGAAAGAGTCTGAGGGGAGATATGATAGAGATCTATAAAATCATGAATGGTTTATATTAAGTAAATAAGGAAGATTTATCCATTCACACAGCAAGAACCAAGGGTCACCCAATGAAATTAATAGATAGCAGGTTTAAAACAGACATTAGGAAGTACTTCACATGACACATATTCACCCAGTGATATTCACTGCCAGAGGATGTTGTGAAGGCCAAAAGTATAACTGGGTTCAAAAAAGAATTACATACATTCATGGAGGATAGGTCCATCGATGGTTATTAGCCAAGAGGGCCAGGGACACAACCCCCTACTCTGGGTGTCCCTAAACCTACAACTGGCAGAAAGCTGAGACTGGTAAAAGGTTATGGGTCACACAATAATTGCCTTGTTCTGTTTAATTTTTTGAAGCAACTGGCACAGGTCACTGTTGGAAGACAGAGTACCAGGCCACATGAATCATTGGTCTGACCCAGTATAGCCAGTCTTATGTTCTTATGAAGCAGTGACTCTTAAAAAGATTTGTGGGTCATGGCGAATAATCATCTGAATGTGAGATCCTGGTCTGACACTGTGGCCAAAAGAGCAAATGTGATCCCGGAATGCATAACAAGGGAAATATCAAGCAGTAGAGAGGTTATTTTACCTCTGTATTTGGCACTGGTGCAACGACTGGTAGTCCACTTCTGGTGTCCACAGTTCAGGAAGGATGTTGATCTAAGGGACCAGCACATAGACAGTCTGGCTTAGCAGTCGTAACTGAGCTGAGGTCTGCACATCAGGGACAGTATTCGCTGAGCAGGAATCAGAGGAATCGAATGAACCAGGTTCACTAAGCAAGAGTCAGGGTCAGAGTGAGGCTGAGGTCAGAGACCCAGAGGTAGTACCAGGCCAGAGTCAGGAGGCAATAGTCAGGGTCAGAGTCAGGCTGGGATGAGAGAACAGGGGACAAGGTGAAGTCTGGAATCACAGAAGGCCAATATCTGTGTGGCTGCCCAGACAACTTCCTGGAGCAACCGCCAGGTTAAAGAGGGTGCTTGGCCAATCAGAGGACTGCAGAATACTGTCACACCGGCGCCCTTCAGGAATACTTACTGTGGCACTTCCCTGAGCAAGGCTTTGCCTGGCCTCCTGATGGTAAAGTGGGAACATCAACCATCCCAAGCTCTGCACACTCGGTTTCTAGTCCATGGACCCTTACAGTTGGTGAACTAGACAGGCTTCAGAGAAGAGGCGTGAGAATGATTAGAATAGTGAGAGATTCCAGGAGCTCAATCTATATAGCTTAACAAACAGAAGCTTAAACAGTGACTTTATTACAGTCTATAAGCATCAACATGGCAAACAAATATTTAATAATGGTCTCTTTAATCTAGCGGAGAAAGGTATAATATGATCCAACAACTGGAAATTGAAGCCAGATAAATTCAGACTTAAATAAGGCATACATTTTTAACAGCCAGAGTATTTAACCAGTGGAACAATTTACCAAGGGTCATGGTGCATTCTCCATCACTGACAATTTTTAAATCAAGATTGGATTTTTTTCTAAATGATATGTTCTAGGAAATATTTTGGGGAAGTTCTATGGCCTGAGCCAAAAAGCTTACAGTTAGAGAAGTTGAGCAGCAGATGAAGGGTTGGTGAGAAAGACAATCAAATTAGAACTGTCAATTAATTGTAGTTAACTAAAGTGATTAATTTGTTTTGAGTTAACTTGATTAAAAAAATTAATCATGATTAATAGCAGTTCTATCACACTGTTAAACAATAATAGAATATTAATTTAATTTTATTATAAATATTTGTTGATGTTTTTCTACATTTTTGATGCAGAATGCAAAGTGAACAGTGCTCACTTTATATTACTATTTTTATTTCAAATATTTGCACTGTAAATTTGCACAAAAGAAATAGTATTTTTCAATTCACCTCATACAAGTACTGTAGTACAATCTCTTTATCATGAAAGTGCAATTTACAAATGTAGATTTTTTTTGTTACATAACTGCACTAAAAAACAAAATAATGTAAATCTTTAGAGTCTACAAGTCCACTCAGTCCTACTTCTTGTTTAGCCAATCACTAAGACAAACAAGTTTGTTTACATGTACAGGAGATAACGCTGCCCCCTTCTTATTTACAGTGTCACCTGAAATTGAGAAAAGGTATTTGCATGGCACTTCTTGAGAAACTGGTGGGGAAACAGTGCATGTAGTGCATTTTCCCCTATTCATATTACACCTTCTCTCCACATATCAATCTCTGACCCCACAGAAGGCCATTTACAAGATCCAGGGATAGTACTTCAGAGTCAGCAATTCTTTTTCCACATGGAAAGCAGAAAATCCATGCATGTAGATTATGCATCCTGAATAGATCTCTGGGGAGTGACCTGAGCTTTGCTTAATAACTTTTCCCTCTCCTATAAAAATGATAATCCAATCCAAAATATTTTGCTGATTGTGCTGTCAGGGCTACAGTCAAAAGACAAACTAGATTTAAATAAGGTCAGGAAACTGCAGATTGTGCTGATATATGACCATAACTATCTGTATTAATTGTATATTTCAATCCGTATCCCAAAACATGATTTATGTGCTTTACTTCACATCAGGTCAGACAATTTCAACACCGTCAACTAAAGGGGAGACACAGTCATTAGGCAGGTGGTTACAACTCATTGAGACTGAATAGGCTTAGCTGCCCAAATAACGGAGCAGCCATTAAAGGGGCATTTTCCTGGATAAACCTGATGAAAAAACACAGGGACTCAGATGGAGAGTTACTCACTCTCACACACAAACAGAAAATGGGGAAAAGAACAGTAGGGCATCCTATGTGTGGTGAGTAGGGTGGGTCACAGAAACTCTGGCCTTTCTAGGGCCTGGTCTACACTAGAGAGTTTTGCCATCAAAACAATCCTGGTGTACACACTGCAATGACCCTTTTGTCGACAAAACTGCCCTGTTTTGCCTTGCTGACTCTAAGGAGCAAGATATCAGCTTCTATGGCCCTTGCCTGTGGAGAATGGTGGCACAATTTGAAATTTATTTTCCCAATGTACCTGCATTTATGCCCCAAGCGAGCACCTACCCAGAGCCCAGAACCTAGACCTACTTGTATGGTCTTGCCCCGGCCCTGCAACTCACAATTCTCAGGCTGATCAAGGAGCTGTACTCTGTGCAGGGGGACAGTGATAATGAGGTGTGCTTCATATTGATCCATGTGTACTGTTAGGGCACTCATAATAATGGTTTTGTTCATTGTTTCTTATTCTTACACAGATGTGACCTTTGCAGCCAAGGTCCCTATACTGGCAGACCATCTGTGATTGATAAGGGAGCAACCTCAGAGAAGCAAGGAGGAGCTGTTCCAGGAACTCCTCCTTTCCTCTGAGGCATCCAAAAGAGAGAAAAGGGCAGGAAGACAACCTATGTCAGAATCTCAGAAGATGGACAGACAGGAACAGAAGGAAAATGAGGAGAGAATATTAGCTGGCCACGAGTGAATGATCAAGGACATGGAGGAGCAGACAGAACTTCTAAAGACAATAGTCTCATTGCAGACACAGTTCATGCAAGCTCGCCCCCCGCCCCTTCAGCCGCAACAGAACTTCTCCTGTACTCCACTAACTCCCACTACACATTCCTACCAAAGTCATGGACCATCTCGCTACCCCCTTCATTCCATTCCCTGACAGCTATGAGAACAACAGCTGGATTTATATGCAGCTGTCGTAGCTGGCACTGCCCCCTACTACTTTATCCCTTCTAGGATTTGTTTGTGTTATGTGCTGTTGTGTTTAATAATAAAAGTAAGCACTCTTTATTTATGTGTTGAACATGATACATGCACCTACCATGGACACATATGTACAGCTATATAGTGGTCATAGAATGTCACAGTGCAGTTTCAAAAAACACCTGATGGGTTCTCATTGTGAAAATGAGCCTTCAATGCCTCCCTTATGCATATGGCCCCCAACTGTGCCCCTGTAATACACTTGGCATCTGGCTGCTCATATTCAGATGCAAGGCAATCCGCCTCTGTGGTCCACCCAGGGACAAACTTCTTGCCCTTAGCTTCACATAAATTATGGGAGATACAGTAGGTGGCTATAACCACAGGAATATTGTCCTCATTTATGTCCAGCCTGCCATAAATGCATCTCTAGCACGCCTTTAACCTGCCAAACACACATTCAACAGTCCTTCGGCACCTGCTCAGCCTGTTATTGAAGTGTTCCTTGCGGCTATCCAGGTTACCTGTATAAGGTCTCCCAGGATCACTATGGGCATCTCAACATCCCCTATTGAAATCTTTTCATCTGGAAAAAAGTCCCTGCCTGTAGCTTCCAGTACAGGCCACTGTTCCTGAAGATATGAGCATCCTGCACCTTTCCTGACCAACCCACAGTGATCCACAAGCGCCTGGAGTACTACAAAGAAGTACCCTTTCCTAATGATGAACTCTGTTGCAAGATGGTCTGGTGCCAAAATTGGGATTTGTGTGCCATCTATTGCCCTGCCGCAGTTAGGGAATCCCATTGCTGCAAAGCCATCCACTATTTCACGCGTATTACCCTGGATCACAGTCATTCACAGCAGAACGTGATTAATGGCCCTGCACACTTGCGATAACACAGCTCCATCTGTGGACTTGCTGACTGCAAACTGAATAGTGACTGACTGGTAGCAGTGTGGAGTTGCCAGCTTCCACACAGCGATTGCCATGCACTTCTCCACTGAAAGGACAGCTCTCATTCTGGTGTCCTTCCACCATAGGGCAGGAGCCAGCTCTGCGCAGAGTTCCATGAAGGTGGCTTTGTGCATTTGAAAGTTCTGTAGTCACTGCTCTTTATTCCAGACCTGCAGAACGATGTGATCCCACCACTCAATGCTTGTCTCACACGCCCAAAAGCAGCACTTCACCGTGCGCACATGCTCCATGAATGACAACAGTAATGTGGTGCTGTTTGTCTGCATGTCACTCAGCAGGTCAGGCTCCTCGGATTCCTCTTCTGATTCGGAGCTCATGATGTACTGCACGACCAGCCACGATGTATTCAGAGTGCCAAATGCAACAGTGGAGAGTAGTGCGGGATCCATCTTTTCAGATAGAAATGGTGGGCACACAGTAAATGGTGGGGAGCCTTGAAAAAAATGGCATGATTCGCTGCCAGCAACACAATGAATGATGGCACAGAAACACAATGCACCACTGAGCCAGCACCCATGCTGTTCCGCACTCCTCTCCCCCATCCCAGAATTCCTAGCAGCAGAAGCTGCCAAGTTGTACGGTGGGATAGCTGCCCACAATGCACTGCTCTCACTGTCGATACTACAGAACCAAGGTTGGACACATTTTGGGGACAAAAGGAGTGCTGTGTGGACGGGTGTGAGCACTGTGATTATAGCGCTTTTTTATCAACGAAAACACTATCACCAACAAAACTTTCTAGTGTAGACAAGGCCTAGGAGAAATGTAAGTCAGGTCAGTTCTGTTTCTATAATTTAAGAGGAAAGCCCATCTAACGCAGCTTGCAATGAAGAGTCAGATTAAATGAGGCAGGCTTGTTTACATATCTGGTTTTTGATTTTTAATATCCTTTAATTCTGAAATGCTTTGTCCAAATGCTAAATAAAAATACTTTTAAAAAGAAAGCTGTTGGTCAGCCTCACTTGTTACAAGTTCCTGAAGGGAAGAAATGCAGCTTACCTGCAGGGTGATACACAGTGGGCATACACTGGGGCAGTACTCAGGTCCTGGCATCAGAGGGGAAGAACCACAAGATTCCACCAACTGAGAGGGTGCCAGTGACCAGAAAAGACAGAGCAGTGCTGCCAGCCCCACAACCATGATGACACAAGAAGGCTGACAATGTGGCTTTAAATAATTCCATTGTTTTTATCATAACTTTGTGAGTTAAGGATGAAGTATTAATTTAATACTGAATGAAATATTAAGATAGAGACCATATGATTTTTTGTACCAAAGAAAACTTTTGGTGTCAAAGTTCTAAATATATCAAGAAGGCATTAAAGAAAATCAAGAAGTAAATGCAATAATGTATTCTTTGGCATCCCAGGTTTTAGCTTGCTTAATCCATAGAGACCTCTTGGCACCTCATAAGAAAATTCTGAAAAACTATTTAGAACCAATTTATTTTATATTTCATTGTTATATTCTCTAGCACGATTCTCCTTGACCATTTCAATTATGGGGGATGTTTTGTCTTTAGTGCTCCTCCTGCTTAATTCCTATAAGAAATCATAATCCTCTTTATCACATCATGACAATTTCCCAGTAACCAATAGTGATGTCACAGATTGAGTATTTTAACTTCAGGAGACAAATTGATAATATGGTATTTTTTACTTACATCAAATTAGTCTTCCTGAAATGTGCTGAATTAAGGAGTACTGGAGACTGAAATTCTCTTACGCACAGAACAGGTAGAACACATGTAACAGTTCTAGCTTCTCTAGAAATGCATCTCAGTAATATTGTAATGGTTTTTCTGCTGCAATGAGAAGCTAGTAGACTGTTCTTACCAGTATAATCCTTAGCTTCTCTGCTGAGGGTACTATTTCTGATTGGTGCTACCATTTGTGTGATGTGGACCCCTATTTAATAGGAACTGGACTGAAACCATAAACATTTCACATAGTCAAAGTTCTCAGAGACACATTACTTTCAATCACTGTTGACCTCAAACTTATGACTTAAATGTGAAAGCTCAAGATGTAATTATCCAAATATCCTGACCTACCCTGTCTTCCAACTCAGCTGGTTTAAAATAGATTTGCTGTTGTTAAGTCTTTAAAGAAATGTCAAAATTTCAGTGAGTTCTTTAAAGGAACCTATCCTCATCCATGTGCATGTATGCAAGGGGAGCAGGAGGAGGGAAGGGAGTATGAGTTCCAATTTCACAGTCTAATTTTGTTTAAAAAAATAATACATATGAAGATTACAAAAAGGGGCTAACCATTTCATAGGTGAAGGCTGCTTAGGTTTCAAAAAGGGAGTTAGAAGGAGACCTCATTATTATATGACTGAACTAATGAAAACATTAATCAGATTTAGATTTTTTTTAGTGGTCGTAATATTACCTTTTGATATCACTAGATCAGAGGCCAGCCCTTTCATTTAGCATTGGGAAATGGTATCACTGACATTTAAAGCCCTTTACATATATCTTGATCAACTTGTTGGAAATTGGAGAACAGGTCTTTTTATAAGAATAATCAATAACTTTTTGCCTTTTTATAATTAGCATGATGTTAAAGCATTGTCTTATAAAAAGCTCACAATGATATAGTCTTTCTAAACGGCAAATATTAAAGATTTTTAAAACATTCTCTAACACTGAAAGTCAATTTTTTAAAAAGGCACCGTTACTTCTGCATACATGTTGCCGACAAAAAGGTAGGAGCATTTAGATTTGAATCATAACACTTCTAATTAAATAATGGAAGGGCTCCTTTTCCTTTAACATTATTATTTTAGTAAGTTTGATTTAATACTGCTGATACAAAGTTCTCCTAATTTAGAAATTAGATGGGTTATATGCCTCATGATCCTTATATCTTACGTTATGTAGAAAACTGGCTTTTTCCAAATATTTCTCATGGGAACGTGTAGATTTTTTTGTAGCAGTACTGTCAGGCAATAGGAATCCACAAAAAAAATAGCTTTGCATGTTGAAAGATAACCATAGTATTTTAAAAACGCCCAAGTCCACCTAAAAGTACATTATACACTGCTTTAGACTTTGCTATACTTTCTTCTTTTAATGATTTGCCAGATGTGGTGTTTGTCTCTTCTTCTGAGCCAGACTTCTAAGGCTGGAAGTCCAGGGATACAACAATGAAAGAATTAGTTAAAACTGCACTGTTTCAGATATTGAAATGGTAAGGAAACCAAATATTATATGGTTGATTTGTAGCTTTTCCTGTTATTACTAAGCCAAATCAATCATTATAGAAGAAGAAAAATAACGTATATCCACATTTTTGCATGCTCAGTGAAAAAGACTGATTGTTTTAAGTATTTTAATTCTGAAATACAAAGCATTTGTTTTGTTTACCAGATATTAGTAAAATAACATTTCAGTTTAGGAAATCGTGTCCCAAACCTTTCTACTTTTTACCGAAAGATGAAGAATTTGCCTAAATTTACAATCTCTGCTTTAAAGAAAGCCACACCCTTAAAATTACTGTCGGAATTACAAAATAAAAACCCGATGGATTTTTATAAGCACTGGACAATTCTTTCCCCATTGGTAATTTTGGTTCTAATTAGATCATCTAATAAGAACGATTAGTTGGATACAGATTTCTTCTCTCGCTTGGTCCCTACAGCAGGGCAGTTTTAGGAGAGGTGAGGAATCATCTTCTCGTCATCCACACGCCACCTAGTGATGAGAAAACGGGGGATTGTTTTAAAAGGGAACAGAAAGGGCAGACGAATGAAAATGCTCACAGCACCCGTCCCACCGATCGCCTTTCTTGAAAGCTGGAAAAGCAATTTGGATAAAGGATGCGATGGGAAGTACAAAGAGGCACGAAGCTGCTATTAAAAAGCCTCGCAATACTTCACTTCCAGCCTGTAATTTGATTTTTTTTTTTTTTACTTTAAGCAACTCATTTCTCCTCTTTGCTGAAGGGAAATAGCACTTCAAAGAGCTCTCCCCAATCGCCTCTTCTAAGCCGCCTGCAGAGCCCGACCTCCGCCCCAGGCAGCAGACAAGTAACTACGCCGCCGAGGAGGGAGCGGACTGAGCCACACGGACCCGAGCCACGGCGGGTCCTCGCCCGCCCCGCAACCCGGCGCCGTGTAAAGGTTTGTAATTCTCTTTGTTCCTCTCTCGGATCGATGTCCGCCTCCTTCACGCCACCCCTCCCGGCTGCTTCCTTCCGCGGCGTTTGCAGGAGCAGAGAGGAGAAGAAGCCGCCTGGAAAATAATTCCCTGCCGCCACCGCTCCTCTCGCAGCCTGGCGAGGCATGGCTCAGCCGCCGGCGGGGCAGGAGACAGAAGACGCCCTGCTGCGCCCTCTGCCTCGCCCGCGCCTCTTCCCCAGCCAGGCCGCGGCAGCCCGCAGCGGGGCGGCAGCCCGCCGGCGTGGACCGCAGCCCGACGGGGCCAGCCCGCCGCAGGGTCCGCGCGCGCGGCGCCTCGGAAAGGACGCGCTCCATTAACTCGCCGGGCGTGAGCACGTTGCTCCCCCGCCTCGCCCCCCTGGAACTTGTTGCTGGCGCGGCTCGGCGGCGGCGGAGGGGGGGGACCCCGGTAGCTCGGGCCCCTCGGCGCCGGGGCTGCCTGTCTCGGGAGCTCCCGTCTCTCCGCCTCTCCCGGCAGGGCCCGCGGACCAGGGGCAACCACCCCAAAAAAAGTCTCGGTGGCAGCTGCGCGCGCCGGAGACCGTCCCAGGTACGTACCGCGCGGGCGGCGCCTCTGCCGGCTCAGTGCCCCCGGCCGCCGAGCGGGGAGCCTCCCCGAGCCCCGGCTCCGCGGACACCCTCCGCAACACGACCCGGCCCCCTCCCTGCCCTCGGGGAGCCCGTCAGCGCCGGCTGCCCTCGCCCCAGCCTGCGCCCCGCACCTCGCCCGGCCCCTCCCTGGCACCCCCGCTTCCCCCCACCCCCGCCTGCCCCCTGCGCTACAGGGACCCCCGACCCCCTTTCCGCGCCTGAGCACGGCCCCCGCCCTCTGCCACCCCGACACTGCCCGGCCCATCCCCCTCCCGGCACGACGGAGACCCCCTGCGTCCCCAGCCTCAGCGCGGCCCCCTGCGCTGCACCCCGGGCACCCCTGCACTGTGGAGCCCCAAGCCGCCCTTCGCTCCAGGCCCCTCGTCTCCCCCCGCCCCTGTGACGCTCCCACACGTCTCCCTACCCCGCCTTCAGCCCCCTCCCGCCGGGCCTTTCCACAAACTTCCCTTCTCCGGCCCGAGCCCCCCAGTCACTGCCCCCCCGCCGGCTCGTCCCCTGCGCCAAGCCCCTTCCCCCCATCGCCTCTCCCGGGCCCTGCGCCGCTGCGGACCCCGCCCCCTCCCTGCACCGCAGCACCCCAGCGCCGGCCGGCCCGGCCCCCTCCGTCGGGGTTTCCCCGCTCCCCGCCCCCGCGCGTCACTCTCCGCTCCGGCGCGTTTTCTTCCCGGCAAACTTGCCGTAAAGTTGAATGTTGCCGGCTCCAGCTCCTCCCCCGGCCGCTCCCTTCCCCGGGGCCGCAGTGCCAGGGGCGGCCGTGGGGGGTCGGGGCGGGGAGCACACCTGTCCCGCCGTCGCTCTGCGGCTCTGAATAGGAAGGGGGCTCCCCGCCGCCTGCGCCTGCCCACTCCCTTTCCAGCCCGGCCGCTTAGCATTGCGCGGGGCGGGAGGGGCTGGGGAGAGATTCTCCGGCAGCCCCCGGCTGGGACCTGCTCAGCGTCCGCCGCTCCCGGCGCCTCTCTCCAGCGGCAGCTGCCTGGCTCCTCCGGCAGGCACAGGTGGGAGGAGAGTCGGGGTGGGCGCACATCGCTAGGGCAGCAAGATCTTCCCCTCCCCCAGGTGGCTGGATGTGGGCACGTCGCTGTCTGCTGGGGACACAGCCTTCGCAGGCATTAGCCTGTGACTGTATGCAACAGACAGATCTTTTCTCCACAGGAGCCCGCTGCTAGGGAAGGTGAGGGTTTTTTGAACACCAGTACATGATGACTTTCCCAGTATCCTGATTTATTACCTGGTGCCACTGGGAGGGGAAAGGGAGGAGACAAGACACATCTTTGAATAATACTAATGAATAAATAATAATGTTCAGTACATTGAGATTGTGTGAGCATTTTTATTTATTCATTTTTTAAAATTTATCTTATAGTGGCCAAGCTTAGATTGGCTTTAACGTGATCCTGCAGCAGCAGCAGCAGCAGCAGTAGCAGGTTGGACCATGGCAGCAGGAGTAGCAGCTTGGTTGCCATTTGCACGGGCAGCAGCCATAGGATGGATGCCAGTGGCCACAAATCCCATGCCAGCTGCTCCCCGACAGGAGAGAAAGCGAAGCCAGGACTCTCTTATTGTGCTGAACGTGAGTGGTACCCAGTTCCAGACATGGCAGGACACCCTGGAACGCTACCCTGACACGCTGCTGGGCAGCTCGGAGCGGGACTTCTTCTACCACCCGGAGACACAGCAGTACTTTTTTGACCGGGACCCTGACATCTTCCGTCACATACTCAACTTCTATCGTACCGGGAAGCTGCACTACCCTCGACAAGAATGTATATCAGCTTACGATGAAGAACTGGCCTTCTTTGGCATCATCCCTGAGATCATTGGTGACTGCTGCTATGAGGAGTACAAAGATCGCCGGCGTGAGAATGCTGAGCGCCTGCAGGATGATGCTGATCAGGATCATGCAGCTGAGAGTTCCCTGCCCTCCATGACAACTCGGGAGAGAATGTGGCGGGCCTTTGAAAACCCACACACAAGTACACTAGCCCTGGTCTTCTACTACGTCACTGGATTCTTCATTGCTGTCTCTGTCATTGCCAATGTGGTGGAGACAGTGCCCTGTGGGGTAAACCCTGGTCGCATCAAGGAACTGCCCTGCGGAGAGCGTTACGCTGTGGCTTTCTTCTGCCTGGATACTGCCTGTGTCATGATCTTCACTGTTGAGTATCTGCTGCGACTGGTGGCGGCCCCCAACCGCTACAAGTTTGTGCGCAGTGTCATGAGCATCATTGATGTAGTGGCTATCATGCCCTATTACATTGGCCTGGTAATGACAGATAATGAGGATGTCAGTGGGGCCTTTGTGACACTGCGTGTCTTCCGTGTCTTCCGGATCTTTAAGTTTTCTCGCCACTCACAAGGGCTGCGCATCCTGGGTTACACACTGAAAAGCTGTGCCTCAGAGTTGGGCTTTCTCCTGTTCTCGTTGACCATGGCCATCATCATCTTCGCTACAGTCATGTTCTATGCAGAGAAAGGTTCATCGGCAAGCAAGTTCACCAGCATCCCTGCCGCTTTCTGGTACACCATTGTCACTATGACAACGCTGGGGTAAGTGCAGATCTGCTTTGGCCATGGCCAACATTTCAACAACTTTTTTGGCAAAAATGGGCAATAGTCAATTTCCAAACCTTCATTAGAAAAAGGGGGAGTGCCAGTACTTGTTACAGAAACTTTACAGACACAAGTGGGTTCATTATACATTCTATTTTAAACTGTGTCCTTATGTGAATAGGTAGGTATAAAGGTGTTGCCAAAGGATAAAAATGTGAAATAATTTATTACAAAATCAAATTTTGTTTTTAAAATTACGTCCTTTCTTTACTGTTTACTTTTGCAGGTGGGAAAGTGAAATTAGAGTATTTTTCGTAGTCTCCGTGAGGTGTCAGATGGTCTTTAATGATGTAGTATAATTCTTAGAAGAACCCTTTACAATATTGCTAACATAGTGGCAATTAACAAAAGAGCCCAGATACAAAGTTTTAATCTTACCATATAGAAAACAGTTTAGCTCTGCCATTTTGTTTGAACCAAAGTGATGTATAGAAACTGTGACGTTTAAAGATTTACTTATGTTTTTGTGAATACAACTGACTCTACAGTATCTAAATCAAAGGCCAAACCCGGATCCCATTAAGTAACTGGCAAAATTCTCTTTTATGTCAGTGGCACCAGGAATTGGCCAAAAGTGAATGACATGTGTCAGCCTACATACACTTACAAAAGTGTCTGTAAAGCTGACTGAGAAAGTATGACTAACATGTGACAGGTTTTATTCCAGTATATATGTTAAAAGTTGTTCTAGTTATAACTTAAACCTCCTGATAATTTAGAATTAAAATATATCATAGTTGACATTTAAGATTCAATGAGTTTTAGTGGTTAGTTAGGAGAATACATCGTTTTACAATGGTAACAAATATATTAATGATATTGATGTCATTGTAGCAGTTCATTCTGTAGAAAAGGTGGTAGAAATGTATTTCCTAAGATACTAACAGAGATTTAGGAGGGTTGGCTAATTTGAGGAGGCAATTTGTCATTCTATTCTTAGTTCTGTGATATATAGCATCTTGTAATAGCTATTATATTGAATCTGAACAGGAGTTTGTTCATTGTAAATTTCTAGTTCTTTTATGACTTTGCGTATAAAAGACAAAACTTTTCACTGTCACTAAGATCATCCTTTCTTAATCAAACATTAATCATCACATCTTGTTTAAATTGTCTAGATTTATGAACTATGCATCTTCTTTTCTTACTTTACCAAAATGAAAATAAACCGATATAATGAATTAGTTGATTTATTACCTAAAATCATAATCTAGATTGGAAAATCACATACAAAACTTTAAAGAAGATTAAAGGACTTCATTCGACCATCAGTTTTTATATTTATCTTTAGCACAATATAACTAATGAAGTTAAACACTGTACATTGCAAATATTTCATGTCTTCTGGTAACGGTGTATCATGCCAGAAATGTGTTACAAGCTGTCATTGGTAATAAATTAAGGATTTGTCATTATATATGTTAAGAGGCTCTTGTTACTATAGTTTTTTAATACTGTTACCATATATTAATTATTATCTAAACTGTGATAAGTTCCAGAGGGGTTGCCATGGTAGTCTGTTTGTAGCAAAACAGCGAGAGTCCTGTGGCACCTTAAAGAGTAACAAATTTATTTGGGCATAAGCTTTCGTGGGCAGAAACCCACTTTGTCGGATGCATGATCGAAACTGTGATAATTTCAGAAAAATTAGTCATGATGAGTTAACAACACTGAGAACTTTTACCTCTGGAGATGAAATAACAAAAGCAGGAGCTGATCTGTATTTGTTTATAATAACTGATGTCTCTTCAAGAATTATTTAAGGTAGTCAATATTGGCTGGTGGTACTTGTCCAGGGTACTGAAAAGTACATTGTTATAAAACCCTATGTCCACTTTGTAATTGTCTGTGGTACTGATATAGGAGCCTGTTTGGCATTGGTAGGGAAAAAAATAAATAAAAAGTGGATTATGTTATGGTTTCAGATTTCAAAAATATTTGAGACTGGGGATAAAATTTTAAAAAGCATCTAAGTGATTTAGGAACCTAAGTCTCATTGGAAATCAGTGGGTCTTTGGTGCCTAAATCATTTAGGTCTAGATTTTTACAGGGATTTAGATGCCTGCGGATGCACATAATAACATAATAGGATTTTTTAAACGCATTGAGGTACTAACTCCCACTGGTTTCTAGAGGCCACTTAATATGCTCTTTGACACTATCTGTAAAGAAGCATACTGGTGACAGGCCTATAAATTAGGGGCCATAATTCTCATATGTATAAACTCCATGATCCGACAAGACATGTGCATGCTATTTGTGCTATTGGCATGCAGAACTACATAAGACCACTGCTGGACAGATTACATGTTCAGAAAACATGTGCATATAGGGGCTAAATTCACTTTAGGCATGTAAATCTTAGAATCAGTCCCCACTGGGATTCATATAACCCCCCACTAAGCCACCACTGAACTGCATAGGCATCTAAACTCTCCGTGCCTAACTTTGTGCAGTAAAAGTTACTTAGGCATCTATATTTCTGCCTCTGAGCATACACATTGCAGTGCCCTGCCAGCTGTCTGGATGCCTAAGACCCAGAGCAATGCACAATGTTGGGGAATTAAGAATTTCTCTGCCTAACCTGCCTGTGGGGCCCAATCTGGTAAGCATGCTCAGGCCTCACCTACCAGATCAGTCCCCAATAGGCAAGCTTACATAAAATGGCAGTGGGTGGAGGGTGAAAAGAAGAAGGAGGAGAACCACTTCCCTCATAACTTTTAGCCTAGTAGTAGGGTACTCACCGGGGAGATGTTTGGTTCAAGTCTACCTTCCACCAGAATGGGTGAAGAGATTTAAACAGGGATCTGCTATCTCTCAGGTGAATGCCCTAACCAGTGGGCCATGGGATAATCTGCTGTAGGCTCTCACAGGAGATGTCTAACCTGCAATTAGACACCAATGGCTGGCCTGTGCCAGCTTACTTGGGCTCCCAGGGCTCAGGCTGCAAGGCTGCTTAATTGCACTCTAGATTTCTGGGCTCTGGCTGTAGCCCAGGCTCTAGGACCCTGTAAGATGGGAGGGTCCAGCATGAAGTCTGCATTGCAATTAAACAGCCCTGCAGCCTGAGACAGCTGGCATGGGCCAGCTGTGAGTTTTTAATGGCAATGTAGACATACCTTTAGTCTCTCCTATTGAAATTGTTCCATTGTGGATTAATAATTTTAAAAGTCATTGGAGCAGGGGAATAGATCCTGGTCTCCCACGTGAGTGCTCTAACTACTGGGCTACAGAATCATTCTCATGCTTGCTTTTTCTCTCTGGCCCATTGATTCTTTCATTATTTATTTCCATCTCCTTCCCCTCCTCCTCCCTTCCCCCCCCAGCTTCTTGCAAAAATAGTATCCGTGTCTAATGCCCAGATAGTGCTGGCAGCTGAAAATCCCAACAGAGGGAAGTGCCTCCCTGAAGGCTGGACTTACGTGCCTATATCTGAAAGAGGGGCAGGGCTTAGCATGCATCCCTCAGCTTGGCATCTCCAGCTGGCTAGTTTAGGTGGGGAGCCACCTAGCATGATGGCTTGTGTGAATCTCATTCTGAGTTGCATGCCTATCCCCATTTGTTGTAGCAGGAGCTGAGATGCTGAACTCAGGCTTTGTGAATTCCAATGATTTTCTATGTGCCTAAAGGTTAAGCATGGTGATACTCAACCTCCATGCCTATGCTCCTTTATGAATCTGGCCCTTACGTACCGTTTCTGGGAATAGCTGCACAGCGATCCTGAATTTGGCCATTAACATTTACGATAACACATAATTCTGGAGAAGTTTTAAGCAACATGTTAACTGAATAATGTTGTTCTTTTAATAATATCTTGTTAGTCATGTAAAGATTGTGATTAAATGTTAAATAATGATGAATAACTTGTGTAGCATTAAAGGCTCAGATCTCTTCTCAGCTTGATAGAGTAAGTGCAGGAAAAGAGGGGAAAATTACAAGGAAAAAAGAGTAAAGTTCAGTGAAAGTTGATTGTAATTATTATAAGAAACTTGAATTAGGGATCAGATGATGCCGTCCTTACTCAGGCAATGTCCCCATTAATTTAAATTGAAGTTTTGTTTAAATAAGGACTGCAGAAGTTGGTTCTTCACCTAGGAACAAAACTACCTGACCTCTCTTATATTTTACATGATCACTGTGCACAGTAAGTTATCTGAAATGTTATAAAACTGTATGAAACCTAATGCTAAATAATAGACTAACTTTATTAGAATTTTGAAGACTGGATATTATTCTTACAATTTGTGAAATAGCAAGGATATTGAGTGGCAATCTTGGCAATTCGGGGAGTTATCTTGGAAGCAGAGCTATATTTCTCAGTTTTGTATGATTGCTGAGCAACTAAACCATCTTTTATGAACACAGATTACATTTTTCTTTGTAAAGTGCCAGTGACTTCAACTATTTGTTACAGTTTTTAGACTCTATGTACATCACAACTATTAACTATCCTCAACTCCACATATCACAGTGGAAAGAGTTGTACATGGGACTGTAGTTATACCAAAAATGAAAAGGAAAAAATGGTTCTAGGAGTATAACATGTGACCACATAGAAGCTGAGAAATATCTATTCAATTTTCAAGTCAGTATTTTGTGATTTTAACTATACTACTATTTCCTGGCTCTATAAACCATGGAGGTCCTTGGCAGTTCTCACTGTTTGCCCCCACCACTTTCTGTTAAGGCTTGCTTGTCTCACCTGCATCACTTTTAATTATAGAAAAAGGTTATAAATGAGACAGAGGTGAGTAAGAAGCATAGGGAAAAGCAGAAGGAGGTTGTAGAGACAGAGGGGAGAGGAGTACAAGCTGGCAGTAAGGACTAGAGAAGCTTGGGACCAGCAGCAAAAATGAGGCACAAAGGATTAGGAGTAGCAGGATAGAAATGGAGGCAGAGCAAGAGCTCAGGTCTATTGAAACTGTGACTGACAGACTTACACAGCTGCTTATCAGACACCCAGAACCACAATGAGTGAATGCTTTCTGCCCTAATCCCTCAATTTCCTGGTTTTCTTCTTGACACTGCTATAGCAAAGAAATGAGCTGGGGAGCCTGGGTCAAGTTTTGGTGGAGTGGGAGTGTGTATTTCTCGATCACACAGGAGTATTTGTACAAAGGTATATGTGCTGTTATATACTGTGCCTTAAATAAGCAATGTATTGACCTTTTGTGACTAGTTCAAAAACAAGGACACAGGTATATCTGCCTTCATATTTATGGGCATGGCACTGCATAGTTTTGTCAGATCATGTAATATATTGATAGGTGAATTATAGACTTTGTGGAGGACTACTTAAAAATAAGAAAATTGATTTTTTGCTTTCATAATGTAAATTAGATGTATTTACAAAAGAAAGTAACAAACACTTCCATTTGTTATTATTACTAATTGCTAAGCATTTTACAACAGATTGACGATTCCCTGCCCTGAAGTGCTTACGTCTAATAGATGACATGATGATGTAACACAAGAGAGTTACAAATAACAGTTCGGGTAATAGGATGATGGACCTAATGCCTTCCTGCTTCTGCTACTTCCATACTCTACTTTCATCATTTGACTCCCATTCCTTTCAGATCCTTGCAGTACACTTCACCTCTTCTCTTCACAGAGCTGTTGTCTATAGTCAGTCCTCCAAGCTCTGATTTTGACTATTGGCCCTCTGTGGTTCTCTAGTCCATCCAGCTCCCTTACCCGGAGCATTGGCAAATTTAACTTCTACATGAAAGACCACTCTGGCTTTTGCTTTCTTTTGCTTCCTTTCCCTAGCTTCCTCATTCAGCTGCCAGAACTGGATCAAATCTTCCATTCATCACCATTGGTATTCTCTTGACCTAATCTTTACCCATAATGGTTCGCTCTCTGACCTTTGCCTCTTTATAGTCATCACATAATCTCCTTCAGCAATGCACAATTCATACCTGCTCTACACACTATCTTGTGTTCCTTCTGTGACCTCCAAGCCATAAATGTCTCCCGTGTCTCTGATGATCTTTGCTTGTCTGCTCAGAAACACCCAAATATCAAGAATAAAGAACCAATAACTAAGTAAAAATACAGGAAGAGAGCACAATCATGCAAATCCTTACCTCATGAGTTGTTTCATCAAAACCTATAGGACTACTCATGGGAGTGAGGGCTATTCGTATGAGAAAAGATTTGCAGAATTTAACCCTTATTTCTGTATTTTTAGTATTTTGAATTGGTATTTTAGTTTAGTTTTTGGCTCTTTTAGTATTTGTATGCTTTATATTTTTTCAAGCCTGTTTCTAATTGCATTTTTATATTTTTGAGTACAATGTGTGATAGTGTTAGACTGCAAATACATTAGATGTTTTGATCTATTTTCTATTCACAATGGGGTCTGCATAGCTAGAATAATATAAAATGGGAGGGACAAAGTGTAATACAACCACCTTCAAAGTATGTTACTCGATATTCAAAAAGGGCTCCAGAGAAAATTTGAAGTACTTGAAAATAAGGGTCAGTTTGGTGTCAGTGAAAACAATTTTTGTTTGTTCTCTAATAAAAAGATGTTTAAAATTGCAGTGTGCTCTCGCTGCCTAGTTAGGAATCAGGAATCATTATATCTGCTTTCATTCTCTTCAAATAGGTCAACTTGCATGACTAAACTATCATGAAGATATCTTAGAGGAAAGGAAGATTGTTTGTTACATGCAATTTTCCTTGAGCATGAATTTCCTTACCATAGTTACACGTATGCATGCGTTGTTAGGAAGATGAGTTTTCTGTTGAGAATCTTATTTATTTACTTCTTTTGGTGGAAACAGATGGAATTTGGTTTTCTTGTAGTTACCGTGAGTCAAGAATAACACACTTGGGTTGGTGCTGAGTAGGTGGCAACAATAAAAAATATGCCAGCACTCTGTAAGTGTATAAACTGACATGCAGAATAATCACAACTGACATCGGATTTATTTATTATAGCCTATCATATGAACGGTCCTCAGCTAGTAATGTGAATATGAAATATATAAAGGGTTTGATTTAAGTGATAAAAATCCAGGAAGTTCAAATTGAATGGTGACACAACAGTTAACTCAAACCATTGTAAACCTCTATATCCCTGCCCAGCAAGACATGTTTACAATGGAAATGCTGAAAAAAATCTATAAATATAGTAGTAGAGAGTGCTGCTATGTATAAAGCTGCTTGGGAAAGGAAATTGTAGTACTGAACACAGAAACTTGTAAAAGATCTGAATATTTATCTTAAATCTTATTGTTATACAAAGCATTTAATAAGCACAAAAAAAGACCCTCAATTTACTTTATTTATTTTCCAGAATAAACATTGGAAACAATGAAAGTCTATGGGCCTGTTTCTCATCTTATTGAAATTTTATCACAGTATAATCCTCTGACTTCTGTGGTGTTATTCCTGGTTTACATCAATTTAAGTGAGAGGATTGGGTTCTATAAATCATAAACTGGCACTCTTTTTAAAAGAAGGCATATAAAATACAAACCCAAAGACATAGTTTAGATTCAGGTGCAGATTCAAGTTTCATCAGCTATCTGACAGCAAAGCTGACACAGTGCTAGAAAAGATCCTGTATATTTCTGTACTTATCATTCATCAAGCAGTGAATGAGAACACTGATTTTTATTTAAGACATAGTCTATAAAACAATTTTCCTCCACTTCTCATGAAGTGAAAGAAATATTTTTAAATGCACAGCCTGTGCATTAGAATGAAAGCTCTATGTTCTGTTACATTTCTCAGAAACAATAATAATCACCATGCTTAGACTGTTACCTGTATCACAATTACTGGTCAAATTCTACCATCGGATCTGCAGTACATGGCCTAACTAATATAGTTTTTGGCTGCAGCATATGAATGAGAATATCCCATACTCTAGATAATACTTTATAATCACCTAGTTTGGTATTAAGAGAATGGATCTAAAAAAGGGCATCATTTTCACCCCCCCAAAAAGAGCATTTTTACACAGTGCCCCAAATTGTATTCTTTTGTTCCAGACTGGCTCAAATAAAGGTCAGTTAGAGTGGCAAGTGTATTCTACCTTTTATGTAGAATAATGAAGTGCAACAGATGTAGCCAGCCATCTCTCTCATGATTCTCACAAGTATTTTCACGCACAGACACACACAGACACACGTCTATCTATAGATAAATCTATAGATATATATGCCACTTGACATAGGAGTCAAAAATTAAACATTAGAACATATACAATTATGTGGCTTTTGGAACATTCTCTGAAAGATTTTAACTTAATTTAAATAATAATAACAATAACAGAGTGTCTTGAGACAGAGATAATGCAAATCCCTCAAATTTCAAACTTGCTAAAAGGAAACTATACTCCTTTCTTCACATCAGCATGATGGCATTTCAAGAGATAAGAAGCACATTGCAGAGCTCCCCAGATTTCTGGAAGGGATATCTGAATGGTCTAAATATCCAGGTCTCAAGTTCGTATGCACTCTATAACCTCAAATGTCAGCAGTGCTAACATTCTTATTTCTAAAAGCTGATACAATAGTCATAACATATATTATTATGCTTGGATGAGATCCTAACGGCTAAGGTCTTTGTGAGTGAATATTAAAGATCCAGTGGCACATTTCATAAGAGCAGTGGTTTGCTGAGGTCCTTGATAAAACAATATTTCCTTTCCCACGCTGCTGTGCTGCGTACTGTGCACTGGTTGGCTACAACAGCATCCCTGAGGTGTGACCATTTCAGGAGTGTTCTGTGAATGCACTTAATCTGAGCCTGATTCTGCTCAACTGAAGTAAATGGGTGATTTTTCATTGCCCTAAGTGTGAGCAGGATCCAGGCCATTTGTGAAGATGCAAAGTGTTATAAAATATCAGTATGAATAAACTCCTAATTATGTCATTTTTAACATATGATAAGGCCCACACTTAAATTTGGGTCCAGACCCTTCAAAGTGATACATGTGAGTAATGCCTTACACCTGAGTGGACTCCCACTGGAGTCAAGAGGGAGTGTATGAGCACAGGGATCCTCCTGCATGGGTCAGATTGCAGGATCAGAGTGATGTAAGCCAGATTTTAAAGGTATTTAGCTGCCTAAAGATGCAGGAAAACACCTAGTGGAGTTTTCAAAAGTGCATAACTGCCATTGAAATCAAAAGGAGTGATGTGCCTAGGCAACTAGCTGCATTTTAGGTGCCTAACTGCCTTTAAAAATCTTACCCTACCTGCCTACGGTTAAACACCTAAACTCATACTTAAGTACCTAAATAAATAGCCTTATTTTCAGAGGTGATGAGTACTATATGCTGGTATAGGAATAAATGGGATTTATGGGTGCTCAGCATTTTGTAAAAATGGAGCATTTCCTATGTTCCTGTAGCAGTAGGAAAGAAATATTGTGTGTGTGTTGTGTGTGCGTGTGTGATTTATTTTATTTTATTTTTTTAGGAAAGGGAGGTAGATAGTTATTGCTCCTGTTTTAACTATTAAACTTGGAGAGAAATTTAAGAAAATCCTATCTTTGGTTTTCAGTTTTTGCTGTCATTTTCTATAACTGATAGTGCAGCGATAAAGAATAGTAAGTATTGTAAGAATAGTAATTTTGTTATGCAGGTGTTTACAAATTTCTTGTTTATTATTATTGAACCAATTAAAATGTAACTAACTGCAAAATTTTAAAACTGAGTAAATGCAATAATTAAATGTCCCGTTTTGAAAACTGTACTAGCCTGGAGCTCTGATTGACTTCAGTGAGATCAGAATTTGGTTCAGAGATAGTAATTTTGATGAAAGGTCCAGCACAAACACGTACACAATTGTTGGCTTTTTGTTATTTTTGAATTTTGGAAAATATTGTGGGCTAATCCATGTGGAACAATCTTTCAAGCTGTCATTTGTGACCCTGGTCTTCTAAGGCATTCTTTGTGAGGGGATGAATCTAACCCTAATCGTGGGAGCCTGTAACATTAGCTAGTAATTTACCTCATACTATTTTTTTCTGAATCCCTATCCAATTAGCTTCCTTCAGTAAGCCATACTAAAAGAGTTTTCTATACAAAACCAGGTGTGATATAGAAAGGACACTTAATTTATTTTCAATTTTATTTTTTATCTGTTTTTTTCTCTAAAAGAGGGAAACATTTCCATGGTTGAAACTTTACTTTCCATTTCTGTAACCTGCATCTCAACCATTGTAGCCAGTTAACAATTCCTTGAACTTCCTTATCAGTTTTGGGCAGCAATTAGTGCACTGTGCTGGGCTATTTAGAAATAAAGTTGATGCTCTTTACCATTGTGAATTACAGTGGCAACATGCTGGTTCCTAAACTCTCCTGCTCTCCACAGTGGGCATGGAGGTAGAAGATGTGTTCCCCTTCTCAAACTGAGAAGAAGGGGCTACACTTTTTGTCTTATGAACTTTCATCTTTTGTTGAGATGAAAAATAAGAGGTTTAAAAATGTGTCTTTTTATTGAAAGTATAGCAAAATTGAGAAATCCCTGTGTTTTATAGGAGCAGCTTTCTTGTAAACTTACACAGCGTTGTTCTGAATTGATCTGGGGTTTTTTAGGCTTTTTAAGCTTTTTGGAGTGGATTTGATTATATCAATTACTCATTTACATCAATAAATCAAATCCACTTGAGACAAAGAAATAAGGATTAAGGACAGAGTGGCATAGACAAGCAGAAGCTATACATACCATATGGTTGATAGACAAATTGGGCTGTTTAAATAATTCAGATAGTAAAAACAACTAAGTCATGTTATAATATTTATTAAATACATTGTAATGAACTAGTTTATTATTTGTGTTTTAAAACAACTGCAATAGAGAATTTAGTTAACCTATCATAATAACATTGCTCTATTTTACCTCTGGGCAGAAAACCGCACAGAAATACAAACAGCATACACACAGAAAGTTAAGAAGAAACATATTTACAAATTTCTTTAGTGGTTAGAAGAACTACATTTTCAGTACATGACACATGAAAATGAAATAAAAGTAGAAAATGGGCATGATTTGAGCTGCTGATGGAAGCAGTAAAAAGGCCAATAGGATGTTGTCTTATTACAAAAGAGGCATAACTCTATAGATATGGTCCTGTCTATAAAGTGTTGCCTAGACTAATTTTGGAGCACGATGCCCAGTTTTGGCTATTACATTTGAAGAAAAGTGTAATTAATTTGCAAAAGAGTACAGTATAATATGAATTACTGTATAGGTCACAAATAAGTTGATTTGAGAAGCTTTCATATGAAAAGAGAGGAGGCAAGTGGATTACCTCCCTGTGATTAGAAGCATCCACAGTCTTAGTTTACTGGCTGACGAGTGGTTTCCTGCTCAATGGCCAAACTGAAAAGGTCCTCCACCTCCTGAGCAAACGGAAGTCCAAACACAACAAAAAGAAGTCCAAACAAGTCCTTTGCCCTCCCTGTGCAATAGCCGTTCTCTTTGGTTACAAGGATACAATCCCACAATCTTTAGATGCTATCTTAGTGCCTTAGCGGAGCCAACGCCTACCCTCTGCCTTGGGACCATAAAAAGTGAAGTAGCTCTCCACTACAAATTCAACCATCCTTGATTCATTTTTGCCTCAGGTCCACTTCCTATGTTTGCCTGCTGCTTAGGCCTTTCCCAGTGAATGCAAACAAAATACCCAATTAAAAAAAATCCGTTTTCAGCTTTATGGGTTTTCAAAGAAATCCAAAAATCTGTTGAAGAAAATCATAAAGAATAAAGTGCTGAAACTTTTTGTGGGGAAAAAAATCCCCAGAATCTCTGTGTCTTGAGTCAGCAAATGGATAGACTAAAACAACAGCTCTAAAAGAGATGTGACCTGTTTTCATTTCATCTCAACGGGAGGCCTGCTGATCAAGATTTAAACGTCAACACTGATAGCTATTTAACCACTGATCATTTTAGAAGAGTCACCAAACTAATGTGTTTATCCCATAATCTAAGTTTACCTCCCACACCACTAGTACCACTAGTTCTGAATGTCCTCTGTCCTGGTGATGCCAGAACTTCCTGCTTCTCCCATGCAATCATGCAGTCAATACAAAATTCTGCAAGACTGAAAATTTAGAGACAGTGTAAAATAAATGGAATTTAATACTAAATTAGATTACACTAAAGACACTGTACTGATTGCCTTGTTTTCACATTTAATTCTGTAGAAACTTACAATTTTAACTTTACTTAAAACTGCTGCAAAAATTCCAGTATGCAGCACTGGAGCACTGCAGAATCCTGAATCCCTTGCCAAAGGACTGAAGATAAGTTTACTGCAGAGCACATGAAGCTTTGCTCATTTATCTTCTGACTTTGCCTGCTTCTCTGTAAAATATGTGAGCCTCCTCGGTAGGTGAACTTCTGTAATTTGGTCTGAATCCTGGTATTGATGATGGCCTTTTGTTATTAGTCCAAAAAACTGAAACTTCCTCTCCATGTTTTGCCTCTCTGGTGTATCTAATCCAAATGTTGACAGATGGCATATTTTTTACCATGCTTCCATTGTTGATAGATCTCCTGAAATTACCGTCTCTCTCTCAGAATGTCTCTTTCTCTTCGTAAGACTCCACCAGTTGAAAATATATATGTTTCTACATTAATTTTGTATATTAATTGGGATTTTATTTTCTCCATTCCTGAATTTAAAAAGCTAGAAGGATACTTCCTTCAACTTTTGTTAGTTTACCTTATTCTTTACAGGGTTGGGTTTTTTTTTGGTGTGGCTGTTTGCTAGAAGTGTGTATCCTGGATAAGTTTCTCTCAAAAACAGAGTTCTCAGATATTTTCAGAGTGACTTCCAAATCTAAGGTACTAAACTGCAGCATTACCTTTGTAGGAGGCTAGGAGAGAAATGTGAAATATCTGCTCTCTGGTGAGAGTGGAAAATGGGCACTTCGTGATTTCTGGGAAAATACTGGGAACCTGCATTAACATTGCCCCAATATTAAGTAGTAGGGATATCAGCATGTACCAGTCATGCTCCTCTTACAGTTCTTCGATACTTGAACCTACATGAATAGAAGATGGATTGTTCAGACACTTCCTGAATCTGGAGGGTATTTTTTAAAATCCTTTTCTGATATCTACAGAGACAAAGTTGGGGTTGGGGGAGTGGAACCGTGCAGTGTCACCAGAGAAAAATTATTTTAGCTAACCACTTGTTAGAAATAAAGAAACAGATAAAGAAAAGCAACTGTAAATTTTAACAACTTGTTTTACAAGCAAGCAACCATCTAGTGAGAGATTGATAGTATGATGTGGAAGAGAAACTAATCTTTTTCTCATATTTTGTTTACTATAGTGTTAAAAACTGATAGCTTATTTACGAATTCTGTTTAGAATATTTGATCAAAGCTATAAAATATAAAAAGTGCCAAGAGCTTTTAAAATGAAAAAAAAAAAAGTTCTGATTTCTAGGTCTCCTGCCAGACTTGGAGCTATACTTTCAATTCAGTGACTAGGATTTTGTCCAAGCAACTCTTAATATCACTTTTGAATGTTTCTCATAAAAAACAGTCAAAAGCTCTGTCCATTGACAGGCAAGTCAGGAAGTTTTAGATAAAATAGTTTTTCATTGGAAAATGCCAGTTGCAACCATAAATGTTCAGGAGAAAGGGCCAGTTTCAACGAATTTCTTATTTTGAAAAGTTTGAAAAGAGTTGAAATAGTCAAAATGTCCTGTTTCAACATTTTCAAAATGAAAATTTTCAGTTTTTCTGGTTGAAATTACTTTTTGTTTTAAAATTTAATTTATAGTAAAAAAAATGTAATCAATAAAATAAAAATGGTTGAAATCAAAGCAAATCATTTTAACTGTGCCAATTCAAACTTTTTTTGTTTATTTTTGGTTTTTGAAAATTTTTGAAATTTTGACTTTTTTCAGAATTTGGGACAAGAACAAATTTTGAAATCTTCAAAAATTCTCACAGGATGGGAAAACCACTTCCCGCCCAGCTCTAGTCTGTAAAGAGATTCTAATTGATATCAATGGGGTTTATTTCAAGTCTCAAATTGAGGAAATAAATGGAATATCTAATGCAAAGGCATTTTGTAAGTCTATGACCAATGTTCATATGAGGAACTGATACATGTAGTGAAAAGGGTTTCTATTCTCTATTGCACCAAAGAATCAGAGCGAGTAAGAATGATGCTAGATCATCAGAAAATTGAAAGGTGTATCAGGAAAAACTTGGTGAAAAGCCTGGCTTTTCCTCACAGGTATGTGTTAATGCTATTTGCAAATATCTGTCTGACCATACTCATATACTTATGGGCTAGGGTTGCCACGTTTCTAATTGCTGAAAACCAGACACCCTTACCCCAGTCCCTGCCCTGTCGTTTCCTCCCAAGGCCCCACCGCCCTGCCCTGTCGTTTCCTCCCAAGGCCCCACCGCCACCTATTCTCCAGGACCTATTCCCCGTTCGCTCCTCTCCACCCTCCTTTCATCATTCGCTCCCTCCCCTCATTGCTGAAGCAAGAAGGACAACATCATCAATCTCCAAGTCCCTGTACTGGATAGAGTCCCTAACACTGGTGTGCCCTGATACTCTGTCCATTAGGAGAGGGGACAGAACACACCCTTGCTCACCTAGAACAAACTCTACTTAATGCCAAGAATGCGGACACAACTCTCACTCCTTTAATACAGGGAATGAATAGCATGCAGCAGCAGCACCTAATGCTCCAGCAGCATTTCCCACAGGACATCTTGGGGAACACGGTCATAAGCCTTCTCCAGGTCTACAAAACAAAGGTATACCAGAGTAGCAAATTCCCCTGGCCCGTCTAATATCTGTGTGAGAGAGTAAAGAGCTGGTCCCTTGTTCCACATCCAGGACGAAAACCACATTGTTCCTCCTGAATCTGAGATTCAACTAACAGGCTTAGCCTCTACTCCACACTCTGGCGTAGGCTGTGCCAGGGAGGCTCAGAAGTGTGATCCACCTGTAGTTGGAACACACCCTCTGGTCTCCTTTCTTAAAAATCGGGACCACCACCCTGGTTTGCCAATCCCAAGGTATTGCACCTGCCCTTCCATGTAACGCTGAAGAGGCACATTAACCATGACACCCCAACTTTGTCTAATATAATTGCATCCATAGTAGGGGTACCATTTTAACTGTACTGGTATATGCTAGTTTTATGTGTAGGCAAACTATAGGTTATATAAAGAGACACATAGGACCAAACATTTGGTTCACCATCAGGGTCAATCAAGTAATCAAATAAACAGAATATACAGAGTTCTTAAGGCCTGTATATATCAGAGGCATTTAGAATTGCATGACCTACTAAGCTTGCTTTCTTTTCTTCATTAAGATCACCATGGTTGTGAAAAGGATTTTTTTTTTACCTTACTCCTATTAAGAATGGCCACTATTTTAAGAATCTGTTGTGTCACAAATTCATATATTCAATGTTTTATCTGAGAGAGGGAAAAATATCCAAATGAAATTGTGGAAGAAGGGCTTACAGGCCATAGTTTTTATTAACATGACATGTTGCAGCATTATAAATGCAGATAAATTACATCAGTGATCAGGCCGTCTGCTGTCTATGAACAACTGGTTTGTGAGACTAAAAGTTTTGATTATCAGAGACTAATCATATGCTGAAATGAGTGTTGCAAATCAACACAAAGCATCTACCTGAACTGTGTTAATCTTCATCTTGGTATTTTTCATAGACTAAAAAAGTTTTCTTTGTGGCAGTTACTTTCTTAATAATGGTGTTTCACAGATAGGAAATCTGCCAACAGAAGATCCATATTGTAGCTTCGATGTCGGAGTTATTTTATACATCTGGCCTTCCTTCTTTTATGGCAAAGAAAAACTCTTTTTTAAAACATGAGCACATACACACATGAAATTTAGAGACTTCTGAAAGAAAAGATATAGTATAAGATAGATGTTAGGAAAGTATTAGGGATGTACCCTCAAATGAAAACAAGACATTTACAAATCCACAGGTTTACTTTTACTTCATCCAATCTTCTAGTTTTAAAGATTTGAGTCTAGTCTGCATAATGATATAATTCAACTTACTTCTTCATAATTATTCCTTATTTCCCATTCCTAAATTTCTTGCATAAGAAAAATTTCTTCTAACCATAATGCTTGATCAACAAGATCTTCCAATGATATCTTCCCTGAGCAGTAAGGGCACAGCATCCTCTGAGGAGGTTGCCTAAGAACTTTAATGTAGTCATCCATGTACTGTTTTATACTCACAAGGCGTTATGCATTAGATCTGCAATAATCTGTGTACACATCATAAGGAGAAGGGCTTGCTGAGATCTCTATACATTTTTTGTGATGTTAGTGTCAGAAAATTGTTTTCCAACTACAAGAATAGTAAGAGGAAGTATACAGGGGTCATATTACCTATCACACACACTTAACAAACAATGAAAAGTACAAGTGAGCTGATCTACAAAGAAATGAAATAGTACTGGAGGAAAAAAGACTCCAAACTGCTCTATAGGTCTAATATAATGAATCAAGAGAATCTACAACACTTAAAGGTAAGACATCATATGGTGAACAAGACAACATGTTACGGGAAAAAGCTGCTAGAGACTTCAAGAGCAGTGGTGCTTATTGCAAGTGAGAAACATTCAGAGGTACTGATAATCTTTTCTGTTGTTCCCATACTAATCACTTGTGACTGTTTTATGGATATGGCACAAAAAATAATTATTTCAACCAGCATTTAAAGTTTAATGCAAAGTCCATTGGAATCAATGGAAAGACTTATTTACTTCAATGGACTTTGGATAAGGCCACCAGGTATGTTCTACAATATAAATTAACATTTTTATGTTATTAGTTCATGGCCTCGAAATAAATCATACTGGTGAGAATTTGCAGTATTGGGTTTCTCCCACATGAAATCCACACCTGAAAGTCATGAACTGCCTTCCTTATTATCATTGAGGAAGGCAACCAGCTAGTGGTGGATTGGTAGAAATGTTAATTAGAGAAAATAAAACCAGTTAAGAATCTTTCTTCTGATTAATATTAAGTGCATGAAGGAAAGCTTTATCTCGTTGATATACTCTACTTCAAAACGTATGTTTTGGCCATCAACTTGGAACATATCAATGTGTAAAAAATACAATTACTCTTCAGGATTGAGGCAAGCTCTAATAGTTAGATGCTGCGCAAGCTTCTGCGACTAGACACCATGACGATATTGTAGGCCATCTCATTAACAAATTGTAGCTCTGCAGCGTACACTGCTTTACTTATTTATTGAAGAGATAATAGGAAATAACTAGTTTCTTTGTGAAGTCATAAATAATATGACAGAAGGATATTAAGTGCACTGAAATGTGACAGAAAAGCTAAAAACTTGTGAAGTTTTGTATTTTATGGTGCCAGTTCTCTTTTTTTTAACCAGTATATGAAAAACAAACAGAAATGTTCTAGATGTTTTTGTGAACAATTATCAATTCAGTGTACTAGCTACTGAACTATGGGTGTCTTAAATCATGACTTAAACTCAGTTTTGATATTTTTCTTTAGCAATTTTAAAAAAATTAACCAAAGAGGAAATCTTTCTTTTGTGCATTTTTTGGTCTTTGCCATATTTTGAGGTACACAGAAAGTCTTTGTCTATGTCTTTGTTATTATACGCTTACTCTATGGTTGTTTCATTCTCAGTGTGAGTTTTATCTCTCTCTCTTCACTCACAAACACACACCTCACCGTGTTATTTCAGTATCTTACAAATTCAGTTACAATGAAGAATCTCTGTTTTTTTCTTTTCCCTGCTACTTTTCCTTTCCTTTCCTTTTGGGAAAGCCAAAGAAGGTTATTATGAAAGTTTGTTGTCACTGGAATCTTTTGTGAGTTCCAAATATTGGGCCAGTTCTGCTCACAAGTCTCACCCTTCTGGCTGGGTGAGAGATCCATTTTTCCTGATCATAGATATCCTACGAGATCATGATTACACGGGAAGTAGTAGTCTGTCAGGTTGCTTGGGCCAGTGCCGTGAAAGGCTTTGAATATCATGATTGAAACCTGGATTTGACTGTGGTTTCAGAGGAAAGCCAGTGCATAAAGCAGAGCTTCAGAATTATGCATTCTATGCAGGCTTATATACTGTTACCACCACCATGGTACCTATGTGGCTGCTCTGTTAGCATACTGCTAAATACAAAACCAATTATTTACTTGACCAAGTGGTGTTTTATCAGGGATGGTGACTTCAGCCATAATTAAAGATTAGTATTATGGTCACAAATGTATGGATCACTGTGGTTATGCAGTTGTTAATTCAGTCTTCTCTATTTTACAGCTTTTATAGCACCCAGTACCCAAGTAGCGAATGACTAAGGTCCTGTTCTTGGTTCTAGTCATTTTATTGAAGCAGTTCAAAGCACTGGATGATGAGCCTATTGCTGATCCCACTTACATCCGTTTTACAGCAGTGTAAATCCATTGCCCTCAGTAGCCACTCATTTTACACCAATATTAGAATAGAAAAAGAGCTCATATTTTATCATTTTTAGTGCTACCAGCAAGGGGCCCTTCATTGTTCTTTTTAAAGTGGTTGGGTGTTGGGACAGGGGTTCCAATATTTTGATATATTGACTCAAATATTCAGTATTTTCTGTAGTACAGTATGTTTCACACATCACATATTATGCTGTTTACTATCATAACTTAAAAGTTCTCTTTGGGTCTAATCTTACCACCCTGAATTGCAGAATTTTTCTACTGAAATTGATGGGAATTTTGCCTGAGTCAGAAATGTAGGATTGGGTTCTTTATAGGCAAAAGAGCAAATAGCTACACTATCTTATCACTGTTCTGAGCCAGAATGCAGTTTACCAGGATTACAGATTGTAGTGATGATAGAATAAGATTGTATGAATGCCTTCCTGGTTGGACCCTGGAGATGTATATCTCATGAGACTTCCCAGTGAGCAAAAATGTTTAATTAATTTTCTTAGAGTGCTAAAACATTATTCACAAACATTAGCTGAAATGTTTTTGTTTAAGGAAAAAGAAAGAACATTCTGGCTTCAGTAACGGTTTAAAAAAATACAGTCTAAAAACTGTAAGTATAAAACAGTAGCCGAAATGAGAAATTACTATCTAAATATACTTTATAACTATCAAACTTCTAAAGGTGAAATGAATGTCTGTCATTAGGCTTCTAAATCCTTTACTTAAGCACCCAAGTTACCTGATTTTCAAAAGTGCTGAGTACCCAGCAACTCCCACTAAAGCCTACTGTTGAAAAAGTTGGCCAAGTTAAAAGTGACTACTTTGTGTACTAGTCCGTAGTAAGAAAATTGCATCATTTCCCATGAGGTTCTGTTATTTTCTTAAAGCAAGTCATGATGAAGTAGGGCTCACAGGGTGCAATACTGGACTAAATGCACTAAATCAAGGTAATGAATTTCAACTGTGAAAGCTGGAGTTTCACCTTCAATCTTTCCTAAATATGACAAGCCACTAGATTATATCTCATGGCTTTCAGGAAAAAAAAATTGTGAACACCATTCTCATCCATTTCAGGGGACTCAAAAACACCTGCTTGAAGTTACAGAATTTCAATTTGATTTGTGGGTTACCGTGTCAACGGGCACAGTATCAGGAATGTAGAGACAGAGAGAGAGGTTCCATTTGTTTTCACTCAGAGGCAGAGTACTTATACAGCTTGTCATCCTTTTCTTGGTTATGACCTTGATTGTTTTGAAGTGGTTAAAGAGGCTATAGTATTCTAGCTTCTTGGATAGCCCTGATGTCCTCCTTTTAACTTTTTCCTAGCTGTGTTTCATGCCCTGGCTCTTTAGATGGCATGCATGGGAAGAGTCAGTGTTTCAGAGCAGGGCTCAGTTGTGCCTTGTAGGCACAGTCCTGAGTTTGGGGAGATAGAGCTACACGGTCTGAGCAGAATACCTTCTGGAGCTCTAGAGGTGCAGAAGCAACATACCTATATAAGTACAGTTTAGTACTTCTCAGATGACTGCCCAGCTCTCCCAGGCTGTGTGTAAAGGAATGGAGCTAAGAAAGTTGTTTCTAACTTTCTGACTGCTCTGAGCCTGGAATCTACCTGGCCCTTTTAGGGGTCTTGTGCTCTTGCTCCCCTCAGCATTGAGCACCTAGATAAGGGCCTGTCAGAGTATCTGGCTCAAAATGATTGCAAACTCATCTCAGTTCCCACAAGGATTTGAAGTCTGTCACCAACTACAAAATCTGAGGAGCTTTCCAGGGGCTACTAAGGTTTCATTTCAGATAATCTCTTCTGCTTGTAATATAGGCTAAATAAATGTCTTAGGGTTATGTCTTAGAATACTGGTAGAAGCTCTCCGAGTTGGTAGGGTAAGCTGTGGAATGCCATTCTGAAATAGGCAGTTTTTTAAAGTGCTGTCAGTAAATTGCATCGTTGTGTCACTCTATTATACATTACATTATCAAGGATGCTATGTGGGGACTTAACTCTGATGCTTGATATATCCAAAACCCCCTTTTGAAGCTTCATAGGAGGTCTCTGAGACATTTCTGACTTTAAACACAGTATTTCTATTAGCAACGTATTCAATGAGCCACATATGTTCAGGGGTCCTTGTTTGGTGTTTTAACAAGATAAGGTGGGTGGTTTAAAATTACTGTTTTGGGGTTTTGTTTTGGGGTTTTTGGGGTTTTTTTGCCACAAGTAGTCTGTGATGGAATAAAGCACTCTACTACTTTTTATCATTAATATTATAGCAAGATATTTTAACAGATATTCCAGAGTATTATGTTCAAGAAAAAACATCCTAACATATTTTTGTAACATTTAAGCTATTTTTTTCTCTACATACCATTGAATGTCTGTTAAAATACCATGTTACAATTTTAATTATATAAAATATTAGATATACTTTAATCATATAAAATAGTAGATGTACATTTTGTACTAACCTCTTTTGCTCCTTCCCCTGTCTTTTAAGATAGCAATAATAAGACTCAGATAGCCAATGGTCACATTAGATTAAACCACCACACTAATTTCCTTTAAGAAGCTATGCTTTGAGCAAAAGCTGATAAAAAAGTGAATAAATCAGATTTTAGTATGGGAAGTGAAACATATTTACTGTGGTTTAGAAGGTGTATGCACTTCATGGAAGTCCTCAAATATATTTACTGATTCCAAACAAATGGTAGACTTCTTTGATTTGTCATACATGATACACTAAAAATGCAATAAACTCTTTTTAAAAAATGAATTGCTTACATTCTGCCTTCATGGGGGAACTGTGAAACTGCAAGGATTAATTTTTAAAACTGTTAAATGTGAATGCATCATTAACATTTTATAGTATAGTTATAGTATCTTTCACAAATAGACTGGGGAAGAGTTAATGTCTGCCATGAGAACATGAATATCTAGACTTTTTTTACTCTATATGCTAAGGAAACAAATAGACAGATCTCTTCTGCAAACCTTTACTCATAAGGCCAGATTCTGATACCGTTACTCATGCTGAGTATTGCTCATTGAAATCAATAGACTCCTTAAGGAGTAAGATCCTACTTTATTTAAGGGTATCAAAATCTGGCTCATGATTAATCTTATCTCACTTGTAAGTAAATTGGTGTTTTACATAAGTGTTTGCTGGATCAGGTTCTGTATTTATCTTTTGTTTGGCTGGTTGTCTAAGTTTCAATTAGACTTCTTGCATGAGTAAGAACCACTCATATGAATGTGGGTTTGGGTTTCCAGAATAAGGCCCAAAGATAATATTTGAGTAGTAGTAACTTCTTTACATGGAGTCTGGTTTTGTTTTGTTTTTTTAAATTTGGCGAAGAGCCCAGTATTTTTTCTAAATACAAAGCTTGTTCACAGCTTTTAGCCAACTTCTTATGCTACCTATTCCCAAAGTTAATCAAAATCTCTCCCATTGTTTAAAACTAAAAGCTAAACTATTACAAAATCATTTTAGAACATTTTGACTATACATTTAGTTGATCATAAATGAAACAAAAATAACTTTTTTTAAAGTTTGTGTTCTTCATGAAGTTACTAAGTAAATAAAGACCTGATCCAAAATCTATTCAAATTGCTGGAAAGGCTCCTATTGACTTCAATGAGCACTGGATCACACCTTTATCCTTAGTTATGAAGAATTTAATTGCTGACAGGAAAAAATCCCTCTTTAATGGTGTATGCAATCTATACTAAGACCCCTCTTCCTCCCAGGTTCACCACCCGACTGTATCTGTTCACTGGCTTAGGAATGATTATTATCTATACAGGTTTGAAGGTGCAACAAAAATAACAATTTGTTAAAGTACATAAATAGTAGAAGACAAACAGCTCATGGTTAACTTCAAAGTAGGCCTGACACTTTGCCTACAAGATCCCTTGCCAATTAACATAAAACCCCTGGGTACAATGTGTGAAACAAAGCTGTACATGAACATGAATAACATGACAGTATAGGTAAACAAACTGGAAAAGAGTGGACTGGAACACAGGTAATATCAAAGGAAACATGCACAGTAATCGATGGGAAGGAGTACATGGATATAGCAGACTACTGGGCCCTCTCCCACTAGAACATAACAGACTGGGGAAGAGAAAAGACCCATTTAGTGGAAAGAGGATGTTGCAGTCATGATGATATGGTAAATGTCATAAGATAGTTTCGTTGCCTATAATCTTGCAGGTTATTTTTCTTAATGTGAAAGCAAATGTTCAGTCTTGGGAAGATATGCTGTGCCATTTTTAGTTTTGAGTTATTCAGGGTTTTGTGTAGAGGGAGCTGGCTGAGCAACAGGAGAGTTTGCTGTCTGCCTCGATGTCTCATTGGAGACAATTCTTGAGGCAGAGTTGCTCACCAGGAATGGGGCAGTGGTGTTGGGCTGAAATTCCTAAAGCAAGAAATTGCTTGCATGCTGCTTTATTTTCTCTATTCCAAGAGGTAGTCCCATTCTGACAACAGCATTGTCCCTCTGCTGAGTGGCAGATGTCAGAACAGGACCCTGGGTGTTGGAAGAAGAGGCAATAGTAATATAGGTTGTGTTCTTACATTTGCAAAAGTAGCCTGAAAACTCAGATGCTGGCTTATTCATAGATAATATGACTTTCACAGAGAGTGTCAGTCAAGCTCATGATGGGAAATCTTTTATAGTATGTGCCCTGGTTGCCAAGAAGGCAAATAGCATATTGGGCTGCTTTAGTAGGAGCATTGCCAGCAGAACAAGAGAAGTGATTATTCCCCTCTATTTGGCATTGGTGAGGTCACATTTGGAGTATTGTGTCCTGTTTTGGGCCCCTCATTACAAAAAGGATGTGGACAAGTTGGAGAGAGTCCAGCAGAGAGCAACAACAATGATTAGGGGGCTGGAGTGCAAGATTATGAGGAGAGGCTGAGGGAACTAGGCTTGTTTAGTCTACAAAAGAGAAGAATGAGGGGGGATTTGATAGCAGCCTTTAACTCCAGGAAGGATGGAGCTAGGCTGTTCTCAATGGTAGTAGATGAAAGAACAAGAGCAATGGTGTCAAACTGCAGTGGTGGGAGGTCTAGGTTGGATATTAGGAAAAAGTTTTTCACTAGGAGGGTGGTGAAGCACTGGAATGGGTTACCTAGGGAGGTGGTGAAATCTCCATCTTTAGAGGTTTTTAAGCTGTGGCTTGACAAAGCCCTCGCTGGGATGATTTAGCTGAGGTTAGTCCTGGTTTGAGCAGGGGGTTGGACTAGATGCCCTCCTGAGGTCCCTTCCAACTCTAATCTTTTATGATTCTATGATAATTAGGAATAGTATTGCCATATTGACAACAAAACTGATCTTAAATACAGATCAGAAATAAATGTGACAGAAATATACTTCTCCTGGAAGTGTAAAGTTCATATGGCACGATTAAAATGTACTTTAAATCCACTTAGACAGGTTAAATGTTTAAGGTTTTGTTTCTTTCTATCTTTAAGTTATAGTAATTGTCACAGTTTTGCATCTAAATTTTACCCATAAATATCTGTAAGGGTCTAAACTTTAAGAAATCTTGATATAAATTCTATGGAGAGGAACAGATTTGTTTTATAATTTTTTCAGTCAATTTTAGGTTCTATGACTATGTATGTTTTAGTGCTTCATTAACCCTTACATTTATGTAGTTTTTATAGCTATGTAACAAATTACAGCATAATGTGCTAAAATGTAATTATATCCTTCTCAGATGGGTGAATATTTTTATGCTGTCTTTTTCATTAACTTTCAACTGTATACATAGTTCATTGTATGCCAATTTTAAGGAACATTTTGCTGTAATTAAAAAATAACAATTTACTTTGTTCTATTATAGCTTAAAGTTACAAGGAAAACAGAATTTAAAGATTAGTTAGGAGGAAGTGAGCATGAAATAAATTGTTTTACATTTTTAAATGTCATTCCAAGTTGATTTGTTTGAAAATGCAAGTGGTTTTTAAGATTACAGAACATGTTTTTCAAAATTAAATTGTCTTGAAAGGGTAATGCTACTATGAATCTGTGATTAAATATAGTAATTTTATTATCTGTAAAACTGTAAATACTGCAATTTAATTGCATGATTGTAAAATCAATGATTTAAAATCTATTAGCTCAGAAAGGGTTTTAAAAATTTTAAGCCCTTAATTTAACAAACTTTGACACATGTTGCTTTGTCTTGATATTACTGACACATCTAGCAATAAAGTACAATAAAACAACTTTTGAACATGGGGACTTGGTTAAACGAATATAAATTCAAACATATAGCAACGCTTTATTTAGTGTAACATTATATTGTTACTTATAGATAATATATCTCATGCTTCATTATAATAATTTTTTTAGCAGTTTAATTATAAAGTAATTGGAATGTTACATTAAAATATAGTATGTAAAACCTAAATTTGTACTTATAATTAATATGTATATTTATGCTGACCTTGAGGCCCCTTGGGCTAAGCATAACTGAAAATCAGGCCCACTAATTTTTTTTATTTAACATTGAGAAGTTGAGAATTAGAATCTTAGAAACCAGAGCTGTGCCAAATATTCATATGAAACGGAACACATATAAACTTCCAGTTTTTCAGTTCATAGTGGTTCCATGAAAACAGTGTTTTCTGGAAAATGTTCAAAATTGGGAAGACCTGCTTTCCACTCCCTGGATGTTGGTGCAAATTTCATTGCATTCTCGTGAAGCATTTTCAGCTTTTGAGCTTGGCTGGTTGAGATTCATCACATGGTATTATTCAGGCTTCCTGATAGGCTCAGCCAATCTGCTTTGGAGATCATCATAATCAAACATGTATAGTCTACTAAGGAGTGTTGTGGCATCCAGAATAACCACAGTTGATGGTGTTGCACTAGGCATTGTGTAGTGAAGTTCCCAGATCTGGCTCAATCCTGCAAATCCATAAATCTCTAGGGCAGTCCCACAGGTGACCCAAGGTAAATTCAGTATGTGCATATTAATGGAAAGTTTGAGAGCATGGTGTGCTGGGGTATTTTTGTCCATCTTGGCAACATGATCAAAGAGTATGCAACACTGCTTTTTAATATAATGAGCGATTGAAGGAAGGCCAGATTTTGGAGAGACTGTGACATTTTTCACAAAGTTAAACCACTTTATGCTAAGGATTTAGCATTGACAGTACATATGGAATGCCTATAGCTGTTCCAACTCTGCCTAGAAGAGGGTGCAGTTTCTGATTCATATAGCAATACAGGCTTGATAGATCTTGAACTTTGTCTAAGTGCAAAGACATTTTTGTATCCATTAGTGACATATGGACTTCACACAGAAAGTGGCGAGACGTACTTGTCAAAGTATGTCCATTTTTGCTGCAACCATTTGAACTCAGCTTGCAAACTAGGTAGATGAACTCTCCACAGTAATTGACCTCACCTGTACCACAGGTTCTTGTGGCCCAGCTCTGATGTTCTGGATCTTGGTCTTTTGCCAGGAGATGTTCAACTCCATACTAAGGGTGGCATCTTGGAAGATGCAGCTGTAATTCTCTGACTGTGCATTAAAGTTTCTCTTTCTCCCTTTTCAGATTCTGCTAGATTCTGTTTTTAAGAAGATGTAGTTTTAAATTTGAGTTAGTTAAAATTTAACTCACAATTTGAGCAGATTGTTCCTGAAGGTACAGAACAAGTTCAGTTAGGAAGTTGAGGAAATAGTTCCCAAAACAACTCCTTTCCTGTTTCAAACTTTTTGGTAATGATTGCGTGGGCTTGCTTATACACCCAATTGACAGCCTTGCCTGTAATATTATCATTGGAAATGTAAATATACAAACATTTCTAACATCAAAAGTTACTATGGCAAATTTTGCTCTCATTTACACAGCAGCCCACTGATTTCTGTAGTTTCTGAGGACAGAATTTGATTACCGGCACTATTGTAACTTGCTATGTTATCATACAATTGAGTGTTCCCCTATGTAGTCTGGCTGTCATTTTGCATCCAGGTGTGCCCAGGTAACTACTGCAATGAGGCAGAGGTTCACCTAGCGCACACACACAGTAGCAGACCACATTTGAAAATGATAAAAAGAACCACCTTACCTGCCCCCAAAACTTGGAAAATTTGCAGAACAGTTCTAAGCCTGGTGGAACTACAGATCCCCATGTATAGAAGACAAAAACAGTTAAGGAAAGTAATTTTATAGTTTTCTTTCATTTAATCAAACTTCTTCAGTTTTAAAATTGTCTTTGAAATTGTTTTATGTGAGTTTTATTACTCAGGGGGATTTAGTCTCTGACTATATGGAGAAAATAGATTATGAAGCAAAATAGAAATTTCTTATTGGCCATATATAGGTTACATACTGAAATGTGCCCAGAGCTAAACACATCCCATATGGCTGTAAGTAGTAGTTGATATTACTATATTACTACTTTGAAGTTGAGAGTATTGTGTATCTAAATCACCTCTGGACCTGCTTAGCATTTATGAGCTTAAGCCAGAGATACTTCTAGGTAACTACAAAAAAGCAAATTGGACCTTCCATTTTTTGTATATAGTTCAAAATATAAGGATTGACACATAATTTGCACCTCTAAAAGTCTAAAATAAATATCATCTGAAATACAGCGTCAATTCAAAATTGAAAAAAATATATTTTGAGACACTTGAAGCTTGAAAGTAAAGCTCCAAATATTTGCAACCAATGATTGAATTAGGAACTTCAAATTTAGTGTGGTTATAAGGTTGAAAACTGATTCATTAGACAGGAGAAAGGATTTTTATGTTCTTTGTTAAAACTGCTTTGGCAGTGTTACATATAATGAATGATTACAGCATGGACTAGCTAGTTTAGAAGCATATAATAAAGGTTACTAAACAGATTAAGAAATTGAGAGTGAAAGCCAAAAAGAAGTTCTATTTTGAATTAAGGGTAATATGAAAAAAGGGCACTGCAGTTCTCAGTTACGATTACATCTGGCTGTTAAATTATCCCTTATAATTTGCTTTCTAAGACAGAAATGAGAAACTTGTGTTTTGGATGGATCAATTGATAATACTGTCAAAGCCACATGTCTACAGTCAAACAGTGTGCTCTCTTGGGAGACAAAAAGCTAAGGCACACATGAAATACAGTTGCAAATTCTCTGCAGAAACACTAAGAATTGTAAAAAATAATGGACTGATGATAAATTGGTATTTATAACAGCTTTTCTGTTTGCAAAAGGCCAATTCATGCAGCTCTTGAATGGGAGTGAGCACTTATTGATTACAATAGAAGTTTTGCTTCAGTGAGAACTCCAGATAGGGTCCTAAGAGATGAAAGTAATAGCAGTTAGGGACTTAGGAATTGTCTACATGCAAAATTGCATTGTTTAACTAAAGGTGTGGTTTTTAAACGATTTAGTAAAAACTGGTGCAAAAAGTTTTGTAGATGCACTTATTTTTTGTTTAAACTAGATTTAGGTGAATTTAGTTTAAGTAGATTAGAAAGAAGTTTAAAGTAAAATGAAATCAGTGCCCACATGGCAGTTTGTATCAGTTACACTAAGCTGGTTTAATTAAACTGGTGCAAATTTGTGCGTGGACAAAATCTTAATGGGAGATTTTTTTTAAGGCACAGAGGGGCAGTTTAGGCACTCAGGCAATGGCAGTTGGGTGCCTCAAGCATTCTTTGTGCCTTTGAAAATCTCCTCCACAGAAAATAGTCTACACTGGTCTAAAGATGTCTTATGGAGTATGTAGTAATTTGAGTCTTATAGGAGTTTGGAGTAATAAAAGTAAAGGATGTCAAATTACTCAAGTTAAATCACCAGTACTACATACACCGATGAAAAGAAACTCCCTTTCTAAAGCAACATTAATAGGGCACAACTTTGCAAATTGGGAGGATGTTGTATATAGAACTGACCAAACCAGACAGTCCTTACTGTCTTTTTACTCTGGCAAAACTGCCCTGAGTAGGATTTGACCTATTCATTTCAGTGGGCATTTTCATGAGCAGAAAAGGCAGAACGGAGTCCAGTTCAGAGAAGGGGTGACCTGCGACAAATTAAAAAAGGAAGTACCTTTTCCTTTTCCCAGGTTAGACATCTAGAACAAAACATTGATCCTACAGCCTGAAAGTTACAATTATAATTTGATAAATTTACTCCTTTAAGTTAAAGTATACCAGTTAGATTTATACATAGTCACAAAGGAACAGAATGAGAAAAATAAGAATCTTATTTTATGAAGAAATAGTAAAACATTATTAGGAAACTGATTAATGAATTACATGAATACAGATATGAAACAGGGTTGCTAATTCATGGAAAACAGCAAAAAAGGCTGCACAATTCTGTATTAATGATACCAGGCTTCTGGCTGGATTTATACAAATTAGTAAACAATTGGCTTGCTCCTAAGCCCACTGAAGTCAATAGCAAAACTCCATTGACTTCAATGAGAGAAGGACTGGGGCCAATATCTGATCCTCTTGGGAGACAGTGATAGTGGGACCTAGCTCTAAGTAATCCAAAGGGATAATCCAATGGGGAAGTTGCTAGCAGGAATGGTAGAGACTTCTGATCGTTTTATATACAAGTATTAGACAGCAATTGAACCTGCTATCAGAACAGATGTTATTTTAACTGGTGATTTTCCTTTCCTTCTATCTCAGTTTAGAACTCCAATAGTTCATAAATGTTTGGCTCTCCAGTCAGGCCCTAGTGTCTTCCCAAGTTTCATTCCAGCTGCCACAGCTCAGCTTCCCCTAGAATCTTCTCAATCACTTCTTTTCAGTCAACAAAGGAGTTCCTGGCAGGAACTGTGCACTAGATTTTTTGTCATGGTTGCTTCAGCCCTAACTAGGATTCAGTCTTACATTAATCTTGCCTTATTCAATACTTGTAATTAATACTTGTAGTTTTTAACTGGTTGGAAACCTTTGGTCTCAGGGGTTAGTGGTGTTTCCCTTATAAGCCTTATTGGGTTTTCTTTAGTTAAACATGTGGTCTGATGCAAGCCTTCTGAAGCCTCTGTTGGAGAGCGAGGGGAGTGACTGAGTGAGGCAGTATCTTATTTAAATATTAACTATGAATAGTCTGGGGACACTGAGATATAATTTGGCTAAAGTTTTATACTTGGGCAGATATTTTGGAAATCATTCTGTTAGGAACCACCTGGGCAAGGCCCGGACAAGGGGGTTGAGATTACCCCGATTAAGAGTGATGTTTGCTGAGGTTGGTTATGGGGCCCTGCACAAATCCAAAGAGTGGGAGAGAAGCTGTCTGCTACTGGTTTGTTGTTGGGAGCATCCCTCTGAGTGGTAGAGACTCTGTGTAGGGTTCTTTACATCAGTGATCCCTTTGTACAACAGCTGAGAGGAGAGTAGCAGCTGTATGCTGTGAGGAGAGCACAGCGGTTAATCTGGTCCACCATCTGCTACCAAACGAATTAATACTTAGTCTAAAAATAAATAAAAAATAACAGATCTTTATGTGCTCAGAGGGGTACTTCCCAAGCATGGAAAGTGTCATAAATTCACTCCAGGAGAACAATACTGTCAATTTGTGTCTCACCTGTTGGGGTGGTACCATTGTCAAGCATCTTCCTGATTCAGTAGCAATATTCTGAGTGCTCAAGCTTGAAGGTCATATGCTCCCCTGCAAGAAGACTGGCTGATAAGGGACACCATTCTTGAGGATGTCATTAGATTATCTGTCTCTAAGTTGGGTGTTGGGAGTCACTAGGAATGATGATAAACTCATCAGTTGTTGCCAGCAGTTAATTGGAGTAGGAGCTCTGCTAGACAAGGCTTAACTCAACTCTTAACTTAGTAGCAGCCACAGATGAAACATTATCTGTTCTTGGTATATAATTGTATTCAAGACCCAAAGTAGGTCAATTATAAAATTATTATATAACTAATTGTGGTTGTGTCTGCCCCTCACTTGCCAGGAAGGGGTCAAGGAGGGCCCTTGGAGAAGCAGCTAATGGGAAGGAACTGCAGGATAGTCAGTAAGAGCCTGAGAGCTGAGTATAAAAGGGAGCTGCCAAGCAGAACAGAGTCAGTCAGTCTCAGGAGCTTGGGGATGGAAGGCACCCAGGACAGAGCAGTGGCTGACTGCTGGAGCTCAGCAGAGAAGATACCCTGATAAAAGGTCAGAAGAGTTACTGGAGGTGGGAGGAAGTGGTCCAGGGAAGTCTGTCGAGGAGTTGGAGGAGAGGTGGTGAAAGCTGGCCGCACATAGGGTACCTGGGCCAGGACCTAGAGTAGTAGGCAGGCTTGGGTCCCTCCCCGCTTCTCCCAGATTGCTGTTGGAGTGGTGGGAGACTGTGCCAGCCACTGAAGTAAGTGGCGGAACAAAGACAGCAGAATCCCCAGGAAGGGGTGAGGGAGGTGATTGTACCTTGGCTGGAAGCCAGGTCAGGAAGAGTATGTGATGGGTCTTGACAGTGGCGAGGACTACTGGTGAACTCTGAGGAAGTGTGATGGAACACGCCTGCAGACATGGGTGTCTGCTTGAGCTATTCCCCAGATCACCAGCAGGAGGCACCAGTCCAGTGGGGAGTGGTGTGAGTCCACTCCCTAGTGATCCAATCTTGCTATTCCTCCTCAAGCAAACTCCTACTGAAGTCAGACAATTATGTAATAACCATTTTCTGAAACAGCAGTGGTAATCAGTTCCAGGCAAGAGGGAGAACACTGTCTGCAATATGGGCCATTGAAAATTAACATGTGACTGCATTCTGATGCCAGAGTACAGGGAGATCTTCAACAGAATTGACATTGACGTGGTGTATTGTTTTGCCTCTGGTCATGTGGCATCTCTGCTTTCATTTTATATAGGAGTGTAGCTGTTCATATATAGCTGTCATGCAGCAACTGAGTGGAGGAGTGACATTGTAATTCTCTGGTGAAATTAGGCAGTTCATGCTTTCCAAAGGCCTACAGTTCTTAAAAGATACTATTTTGTGGACGGTACATGGTTCATTAAAGATTTATCTGGGTAAGTGGCTCCTCCACACACACGTGCAGTTTCTAGCTATTCTAAATAAATAAAAGTGGTATTTTTTGGCAAAAGGAACACCTGTTTATGGATGTTGGTTACTCTTTCTCCTTGCTCCCTTTAACAAATGTACTCTTCTGTACTGAATAACCTTTTAAATGTAGTATCATTAATTAATGTTTCATTGCTTTATGTTAGAGAACAGATCAGGAAGGGTTTTTTTTATGTTTTTTGTTCGTTGACATCTGGTCAAACAAAGCAAAGTGGAACCTTCTGACATTACCTGTCCAAAGATCTGAAAGGGAAGGCTGTTTCACACAATAGGTGCCATCATGTATTTCTGCAGCTCACTATTCTTGTTTGTCTCAAAATAAATAGTCTGTACTGATTAATTATCATCTTAAAAAATAAACTGTAATTATAGGGTGTGAGTCATTTTCAATGTTGTTATTATACTGCTGAGTGTAATTCACCTGCGTGTGTTTGCGTGCTCTGTCTCCGCTACGTTCTAAACCCAACTTATCTCCCTTGATCTGTGGGTTAGCTTGCTAGCCAAGTGGACTGACCTAGGAACATATGTCTTTCTATGAACTCCATTACCTTAGGTCATCTTTTTTTCCATTATCAACCATTCACAGCTATTCTCTGCCTATGAACTGGAAGAGAGTGTTCTTACATTTTTTCGGTACCATTATTATTGTTGTTCATAAAGTGTCGTGGAATCTACCAAATAGTATCCTAAATCTAAAGACTATAGTTGAGAGTCACTGGCAACTTAGGGAGGTAGGTGTTTTGACTCAAGTTGTAAGGACATCTCTTTCTGTGAGAAGTGCAGTCTGCTTACTTTTGTCACCTAGCTTATGTCTGAATGTTCAATAGCTGGCACTGTAACTCTATTCCCCCTGTGATGTCAGACAATTTCAGGAATGTCAGTCATGATAAGATGTTAGCAAAGACCAAGGGCTAGATCCTGCCCTATAGTAAAACTGCTGTGCTCAACTGTATTTTTATGTAAATACACTAACTTGTACTAAAGCTGAAAAATTCACTACACTATAGAATACAGAAATCATATACCTATTTTTACTCAGGATTGCTTTTGTATTCTCAGATCTTTCTGGTTCAACAACATGGCTATTTTTTAAGTAAACAACATATCTCAGGCTAGTCCTTTTGTTACTGATTAGAGTAAATTAAATAAGAAAATATTAAAAGCTATTTTTAAGGAAATCTAATTTGCTAGAAATGTATTTCTGTAGTTAGAAATTATTTTGATGTCAGTTACTAAAACACCTTGATAACTTATATTAGTAAAAATAGTTAGTTAAAATTAACCATATATAAGAAAGCCAGATATCCTGCTTGTTAACAAATCCTTCCTTTATCATTAAAGGTCAGTCAAAAAGCTGGCCAAATATAGGTCTTAAACTATGACATGGAGACCACCAGACTCAGGCTCTGACTTTACAAACAGTTTTGCACATATTTAACATTTTTCACAAGTGCTCCCTTTGAAGGCAGTGTCAAGTCCCGTATAGTCGTGTGCATAAAGTTAAGCGTGGATTGCAGGATTGTGACTTTGGGCTCTTTTATTAATATTAATTGGTGGTTTTGGTTTCTGACATTACTTTATTCATTTTATTAAATGTTACTTTCAGTCAGTGAATTCATTTAATGTAAATTCTACATTAAGTTAAATATTTGAGCAGTCATAATTTATTAAGAATTCAGTTTATCTGTAAATATATCAGTTATTGGATAAACACCAGTCACATATTGTGTAAATAAAAATAACTGTCAAATTAAGCAAATAGGATGAGGAAATTACAGCTGTTATGTTCTTTTGTAAATTGTTTCTTAAATGATTAAATTCCCTAGATATTCTTCTGCTACTCTAGAGATTTGGTTATAGTTTCTTTGACAACAAATGGAGACCATACAAGTATGATTTTTGAGTGATATCGTTCCCCTATATAAAGAGAGCTTGCCAGTTTATAGTCTGTTTCTGTGTGGGTTTGATTCTCCACTAGCATGCACTTGGTGTAATTTACAGCTATGTGAAGTAATTGCAAATTGGGGATACGGTATTACCGATCTTCTTCACTCATACTGGTTGTAGCATTTACAGCCACTTTGCACTCATAAATTCATAAAATTTAAGGCCAAAAATGAATCAACTAGTCTGACCTCTTGTATAGAATTTCACCCATTTTCAAACCAATCATAGTCATGGTTTATATCAGTATGTCACATCTATGCTAGGGATTTGCACTGATGAATCTACCACAGTGTAGCTATGCTGGTGGCTCAATCCCAATGTACAGAAGACCTAAATAAATTCTGCTTATAACGTATAAATTCATGTAGCCTATTTTCTAAAAATTTTTCCTGTATCCTAGTTCAACAGACATATATGTTGACTCCAATGGCCTTGACTTAAATCTCTTCCTCTTCCTGCTGTAGTAGACCAGGGGTCTTGGAGAATGGCACAAATATATCAGATATGCACAAACCATGAAAATTAGCCTCCAAGACTAAACAGGTGTCATCAGGGAAAAGTCATTCAGATTTAGGCATGTTGAGGATCTGACCTGGACTATCAGTTTGAAGAAGAGGGAAGAGTACACAAGCATTACTGGGACACTTTGGGTAAGTTTACCCTGCATCTGGGTGTGAGCCTCCAAGGCTGGGTCAACAGATTTGTGTTAGTGAGGATTGTGCTAACATGCTAAAAATAGCTCTGTGAACATTGCTTTGATGTTGCAGCTTGGGCTGGAGTTTGTGCTCTCAAACTCTCATGTAAGCATTTGTATGTTTGTGTATTTGTCTAATTGTTAATTTTGTATGATATCGTTGTCAGCTATCCCTTGATATGAGGGTGATGTCTGCCAGGGGGAATGTCATTGATGAGACTTAAGATGGCTGAGAAGTCCAATTCGTGGTCTACAGATTTTTCCATATATGTGACAAGTGGTTGCTTGGAGAGAGCACAACTGCTGGCCAAGATGCTGTACACTTTCTTTTCTACTCTGCCATTTCTCAGTCTTGTGAGCAAGGCAATTCTCTTCAAAATGGGCTGAGACTTAAAGCATGATGTGACACCATTGCTGTTTATTGCCAGCCAGTTCTTTCCAATTTGTGGGTTCAGTGCCTCCCTTATTAAGACATACTTTCAGGATATCCTTGTAGAATTTCCACTGTCCCCTGCAGGTTCTGTTATCATTACTAAGTTGAGAAAAGAGGTTTTGCTTTGGAAGACTAGAATCATCTGTCTGCACACAATAACCAGCTCAGAGAAGATGATGTTTCATAACCTTTACCTCAACACTGGTGATGTTCATTCCAGAGAGAATGCTGGCATCGGTGCAATGGTCTTCCCATCTGATATGGTGAATCTGCCTAAGGTAGCACTATTGATACCACTCCAGATGTGTAAGATGGCTTTGATACGTTGCCCATGCCAATAAAGAAGAGTGGGGATGACTACTGCATTGTAGACCAGGTTCTTAGTTTCCATCCACTGATCTCTGTCAATAAAAACAAGACAGAGCAACTTTTCAAAGGATGTGCTGGCTTATGTTTGAACTCCACATCATGATTGGCTGTCTGGGAAAGATGCTACCAAGGTAAGGGAAATGCTTAATATTTTTCAGTGGTTCACTGCTTATGACAATTTATGGGAGAAGGAGGGAAGCTTGTTCTGGGGCAGGCTGAGAGCACCTGCGTCTTCCCAGTGTTGAGGGAGAGTCCAGAGCTATGATAGGTGCCTGAGAAAAGCTCTAGGATGGACTACAAGTCAGCCTCAGTGTGTGCAAGGATAGCTCAGTGATCAGGCTACTGAAGGTCAGCAGTAACAGTTCTGGTGACCTTAGTTTTAGAACAAAGATGCTATAGATTAAAAACCTGGCCATCCACGTGATACTCAATCCCAATTCCAGAGGAAAGGTGGTCACGAATAAGAATCAAGATTACGGCAAGATAGATGGAGAAAAGGGTTAGGGCAATAACACAGCCCTGCTTAACACCAGTATGGATGGTGAATGTGTCTAATCCATTACAAAGGACAATGGCAATCATTCCATCATGAAGTAGCCTGAGAACATGAATGAACTTCAGTGGACAACCAAACTTAGATAGCATCTTCCATAATGCTTCACAATTGATGGAATCAAAGGCCTTAGGTCAACAAATGCCATAAGAATGGCTAGTTTTGTTCTCTACACTTCTCTTGGATCTGTCGTGCAACAAAAATCACGTTGGTGATGACCTGAGATGGTCTGAAACTACACTAGGATTCTGGAAGGACATCTTCGGCAATGGGGAGGAGATGCATCAAAAGGATCCAAGCAAGGATCTTTCTGGCAATGGAGAGGAGGGCCTTGATAATTCTCGTATATTGACTTGTCTCCTTTCTTAAATATGGTCACAATATTGGCATTCTTTAGGTCAGTTGGAATTTCCTCATTAACCCAAATTCAAACAAGAAGTTGATGAATTTTTTTGCACAAGTGCTATTTCACCAACTTTGAAGACTTCCACAGGGATGCCCTTTTGGCCTGGCACCTTGTTGTTTCTAGTCTGAGTGATGGCATGACAAACTTCCCAATAGGGTGGGAGGTTGGCAATCGTTTCTATTACTGGATGCTGAGAAATGGAGTCAATGGTGGCAGCTGAGACATCAGATCATGGTTCAATAGCATATTGAAATGCTCCTTCTAACATTGCTTGAGGGCTACATTGTCATTAAGAAGGGTGAAGCAGTCCTGGGATATGCTGTTTGAACTTGGCCCATAGATGGCTTTAGTTGCTTGAAAAAAGCTTCTCATGTCATGTTGATCAACGGAACTCTGGATCACCATGTCCTTTGCTTCCCACCACTGATTCCTGATGTCATGCAGCCTCCTTTGAACTACAGCTTTTAGCCGATGATAAATCTCTAGTTTTTGCTGTTTAGAGGGTTTATTTTGCCAAGCACAAATTGTGCTTCTCTTCTGATGAATAAGTGCTAGAATTTCCTCATTGTTCTCATCAAACCAGTCTTGATGGTGGTGAGTGGAATATCGAGTTGATTCAATACATGACTTGTGAACATTTTAAGCTGTGGCTTATCAAAACCATGGGTGGGATGATTTAGCTGAAGTTAGTCCTTCTTTGAGCAGGGGATTGAACTAGATGATCTTCTGAGGTCCCTTCTAAGTCTAATATTCTATGATTCTATGATAATGGTCTTGAACACCTCCCAATATGTTTGGATATCATTGATGTTGTCAGGTAGCTCAGAGAGCCTCTCAGTTAGGTGTTGTTGAAGAGTTTCATGACTAGCGTGGTTTTGAAGTGCCTTGATGTTGAATCTCTTCTGAATTCCTTTCAGTTGTTTATGATGTTGTTATGCAAAACATGATTGTTTTAACTAAACAATGGTCTGTCCAGGAACCATCTGTATCTCTCATGGCTCGTGTAATGTACATCAATACAATCACAGGCTCTGACATTTTCAAGAAGATACCAGTGTTGGGAAGGTGGGTGTTTCCAAGAGGTCTTATTTTTGTCCTCTCTCTAAAGGTGGTATTTGTGATAAGCAAATCATACTGTACACACTTACTGAGGAGAAGAATGCTGTTAGAGTTAACTTCCCCAATCCTTCTTTCCCAATGGTGCGTCTCCAGAGTTGCCCACCTCTTACATTGAAGTCACCCATGAGGATAAGCTTGTCTTCCTTGGCTTTGACAGTGAGAACTGCATCAAGAGCACCGTAGACCTGTTCCTTGTTGTCTTCCTCATTGTCAAGTAGGGGAGCATATGCATGGATGACTGTGGCATACTGGTTATTACTAAGCTTAAGACACAGAGACATGAGATGTTTGTTAATACCCATAAGGAGTTCTAAAAGCTCTAGGACATTGATATTGCTGCTCTAAATGAGACCCCTTGAGCAGATGAAGGTCAATTGAAAGAAGAGTGAGGTGGCTATACCTTCTTTTGGAAAGAAAAGCCACCTGAAGGGAGGCGTAGTCACGGGCTTGGTTTTGCCATCAAGAGCAAGTTTTTATTGTATGCCTGGTTATCAAGAGAATTTGTATGCTGAGTGAGCAAAATCTTAGATAATTCTTCTTGAATAGAAGTCAAATGTTCCCTCAGTCATGCAGCCTTCTCCTCCCAGTGCTTCTGTATGGGGGAGGAGGATGAAGTCTTGGAACCTGTAAGGGGCAGCCTGGAGGACTGGCTGGCTTAGTGGGTAGAGCATGTGGCTCTGGGGCCCCTGCTTGGTTGTGGGGCCTCAGTCTTTAAGTCTGAGTGATAGATGGGGGACCCGGGCCCTCCCTCACCACTGGGTCTCAGCCCAAGGCCCACCCCTGCACAGCGGCAGTCCTCCCAACATGGAATCTAAATTCACTGCCCTGTGCTACTTCCTGCCAGTGTCGGTTGGGTTTTGTGCATGGCCCCTCTAGTCTACTTAATAGGGTGGCCTTCTTCCCATAGGGTCCTGTCACTGTCCCAGGCTCCTTTGGGTGGTTGGCCGCTAGTTGGGGAGGCCGAGTCCCACACTGTCCCTGGGCTTCACCCACTCTGTTGCCTCTGGAGCTGGAGGCTCCTAAGTGTCCTCCAGATGTCCTCTCCTATGGCTGGAGAGACAGTGCTTTCTCTCAGGTGGTTGCCTTGATGGGCAGACTACTGATCAGTACCCTCAATTAGAGAGGTGGCTAGCTCCTGCCCCTTTGCCAGTCAGCCCTGAACTGAGCCAGGCTCTCTTTTTTCCTCCCTCCAGACCTTTTATTGTCTTCAGGTATAACAGGAAGGAGCTAGCTGGGCCCAGAGGCTCTCTTTAACCCCTGATATGATGGCTGGCAGGGCCTTTTTGTGTTGTGTGAAAATTTGGGTTTCCACATTCCTCGTCACCCATTCTGTACTCCAGTGTAGGGAGGAGGTGCCAATCTCAGAGTCTTCACCTTCTGATTCCCAGTGATACAATACGGTGGAGGTGATGTGAGGGGGAGGATGTGGATCACATGCCCCCCCGATTGCTCTGTCAAATGGTGTGGCTGGGTCGCCACCCTGCAGGCAGCTGAGCTGGCGAGCTGGGCCGGGTAGGGAGAGGCAGAGGCAGAGGCAGGAGGAACAGCTGGGAGGGCCCACTGCTTTCTATGAGGCGGGACTGCCTGGATGGAGCATGACTGGAGCTGTTCTGTGATTGTGCTGCTCAACTATCAGCAGGGACAGATCGTCTCTGTAATAAGGGGTGGGAAAATCTCTAGTCCTCCTGTCCTGAAAGCATTTAAGGATTGTCCAGTTTTACTGCACCAAATGGCACAATCTTTTTTACCCTCTGACAGCAGGTGTTTGCCTCCTGAACTTCTCAGGCCTTAGGTCACTCTATCACAAACCTCTTCTCTGTTCAGGCCTCCTGGATTGAAATAATATTTACTGGTTTCTATGCGATGTCATTAGGGGAATAATTCTTAATGAGGAGGCAGAGATATCTGGTGGCTTTGCCTTGTTCCATAAGAGGTATAAGTAGCCTCTGCTTTTCTCTCTTCACACTGTCTATATTTTTCACCATGATCAGATTATGACTATTGTACTGAATGCTTAGGCTAAAAACAGGTGTATAATCTTAGAGTTTACACAAGAAAATACCAGTCTGTCACTTATAAAATGAAAAAACTCTATATTCCTTATTTCTGTTATTATTTTACTCCATTTTACAGAATAAAAAGAGAACAGGAAATTTCTACAGGTAAGAATATATGCTCATGCTTGGTATGGGTATCAAAAGAGGTTCTGCATTGACTGTATTTTAAGATATGGATATTTGCATGATCTTTACCGCAATATGTTACATAAACAACAGTGTATTGAACACTTTTACAAAATGTTTTTATGGATTTTTCTCAAGGTTTAGGTAAAGAACTTTTTTGAGAGACACTGGTAAACCTAGGATGTTAGGTAGGTGGACAAGGCTATTCTACCGAGTCATTTTGTTATCAAAGGTTTGGAACCCTGCCTGAAGGTGCAGGAGAATTATTGCAAAATCATACAGGTAGATGGGTCCAGTTAGGTGCAGCCAGAATGTGAAGTGGGATGGACCCTGGCTCAGGGGCAGTCGGAGAGAACTAGGGTCTGGGACAGAGAGATTCTGGAGAGAAAACGCTAGGAACAACCAAACTTGGAGATAAAGGTTATGTTGAGCTCCCAAATAAGCCAAAATCAAGAAAAGTGGTATATTTTGTCCATCTCAAAAGTCTGTATACTTTTATTAGGAGTAGGGTGCAATGGCACCTCTTTACAATGGTTATTATATAGAGGCAATATTTATGAACTTAACAAGCTTTGTGTACCGTTTCTATTTTTAAGTTCTATTTAAAGTGTAGCAGCATGCTCCAGAGTATATGATTATAATACAATAATCATATTTCCGGGGTGATTTAGGATGCAGCATCATCTTAAAATGCTTACTACTTGAATATCTTTCAGAATATCCACATGGAGAACTCTTTGCTATTATTTCTTTATTTCCTGTAAACAAACATCATTTAAAAATATTGATTCTATAAACTGCTTGTAGAGGTTTTTTGTGTAACAGTATGATTTTTAGTAGATTGCCCTTATTTAAAGTTGCCAACTTTCATTTGATTTAGAAAGGATGCCTGTGTGACCCTGTAATATTATTTTGGAAATTTAAACTATGTATACATGGTTGGCCTTGAACTTGTATTAGGATTATTGGAAGTTGATGATTACACCATATGCCATTCAGGAGGACGTGTCTCTATACTTTGGATATTCTTAATAATGAGTATTTTTACTAAGAGAAATATTTCCAACAATTGGAAAATTGATTCTTTAGTACTTTGCTAGTGTGATGGATCAACAGAGTGCTGTGACTCAATGACTATTAATTGCCATCATGAATGACTGTGAATTGCCCTTATGAATGACAATTAATAGTCCTCCTTTACCTCCTCCTCATTCTTTGGCCTTTTGGTGAATCTAATCCTGCTTTCCATTGCTTTTCTCGAAATGACAGAAAATCTAAATGAATATTTTAGGTTGAAAAGTGTTTTGTTTTGACATTACCAAATTTCAACTTTCAGTTTAGTCAAAGTTATTTGGTGAATTCAACACAAACTTGTGAATGGTTCTGGTCAACCCGAAACAGCATTTTTCAGCAAATAAACTATTGCTCAAAATTTCACCCAGCTGTAATTCTGACATATTTATATTTAAAGTCTCAACATTTTTCTCTACAGGAAATTACTTATTGGAGTTATTCCTATGTTATGGTTGTGATCTTTCCATCTGCTATGAAATGCATATCTAAATTGGCTTGATTTCAGTTTTCAGAGACCAAAATTAGAAGCAAAACCACTTGTGATACAGTGCTTCATAAGCATATTTTCCATGATGACATTTCCTCTGAAACAGACATTTCCGGACATTATTTGCAGCTTGTTTTTAGTGGGATCTCTGGACTGACAGTAATGATAGATCATTGCTTTCCTTTGCCTAACAAGTAATGTGCATTTTATTCTAGCAGTTCAACCTTAGAAAATATGTACATACTTATGCAAAAATTTTGTTATATGGTGAGAGAATGTTATATATCAATTTCTATGCTGATGTTAATTCTTGCATGTGGAGTTATTTGCATTTAATTTTCAAAGGTATTTGTGGAAGCTGGAATTGAAACTGCAAGATTCATAGAAGAAAGGTTCACACAGTGTGGAAACCATGGCTCCACTGAAGTTAATGGGAGATTTACATCAATGAAGCTAGGATTTCACCCATTGTGATTTCATCCACACTCATTAATATTTTATCTATATAGCTGTCTATGGATGTGGGGGGAAAAAAACCACTGCCAACTGATCAGCAATCAATATGTTTCATATCTATGAAGTTGTTAATTACTTAAATTTCACTAGAGCAAATGAAATACCAGTGGTGATTTTGTTGTGAAGTAGCACTTTTAGGTCAATAAAAATGTGGTGCACCCACAGGTTCCATCACACAATTCATGGTTGCCATCCTCGATGCATGTCTTTCTGTCTATATAAGTTTTATCTTAAACCAGTCATGTGCAATGAATTGTACAAACACATAGTAAGAGTCCCTACTTCAAAGAGCTTACAATTAAAATGGACAAGACCGACAAATGGTAGGAGGAAAGAAATATAAACTCCATTTTATAGAGTGAGGAACTGAGGCACAGAGAGATTTCCTAAGTTCACAGAGAATTTGTGGCAGAACCAGGAATTGAACCCAGATCGTCCTAGTTACAGTCCAGTTCTTACCATCTTTTCTCTTATAGGGGTAATTAAGAGCAGAATTTGAACTGATCTTCTGAAGTGATTGTGGAGGCTTCATGATTCTGAGTAATTAATGCAAAAAAGTGTCATGGTTTTTAGTCATAAAAATCCTCCCCGAACAGTTGGAAAGCTTTACAGAAAAATACAAATGTTAATCTTATGATAGTTCAGATTTCTAAAGTACATTTAAAACAGTTTGTTCTTCTATCTTTTAATTTTAAAGAACACTACTGAGCAGAATTGTGATAAGAAGTCTGCAAAAACAGAGGCTGGTTTGGGACTCCATTAAAGTTTTTTTGCTATCAGGGAAAATGGGAACAGAAATGAGTCTATGCAACTGTTCCCAATCACAGAGCCCAGAGTGTCCATCATAGTGTTAGATTTGTAGTGATTAAGGAAAGCTGCTCAGTCTTGTAGGATGATTATTTTTCACTAATGACGTTCTAGAAATTTTCCCTCCAACCATTGCAATCTATGAAATTCCACAAGAATATATTGTTGAGCTGCTCAAAATAACTAATTGCCCAAATAAAGGCCAGATCTTACATCATGTTCAACACTTCTCACAAGTTGCTAATTGGCCTCAACTGCCTTTCATAGATATTGAGTACTTAGTACCTTGCATTACTGATCCCTAAGGGTGGCTCTGTGTACCATCTCTAAATCTTCTGCCAAGATTTGCATAATCTTAGTGCACCAATTTTCACATACAGTTATATTTTAGCTTTGATATTATTTGCTAATATTGGGCTTCGTGCTTCTGCAAACCTTCCATTAAGTAGCATTTACACAAGAAACGCCACTGAAGTCAATGGAGAAGCTCACATGAGTATGTGCTACTCAGCATGAGCAAGGATTGCAAATAAGACGTGCTTTAATAAAGAATTTTCCATCTGCTGAACTGAAGCCTAAAGCACTCTTCATATATACATTTCAACTAGCCAAAAATGGATAAACAAAATATACTTTTTATAGTTATATATAAATTGTGGTTATTTTTTAAATGATAGAGAGTTTAGAATACCAGAATCTGAACAACGGTATAAAGGACATTTGTGACTAAATAGTTAAATTTGGGTATTGATGGAATACATTTTTAATCACAAAAAGACACATGCATGATATATTTGGAAGATGTGTAATAGTACATGTTGTTCTGTTCGTAAAGGACAGCTAATGTAGGCATTCTGACCCCATTTGATAGAAATGAAATAGAAATAGAAATTTAGAAGAAAATTTTGAAACAGCAATGACAGTCTTTTCTTACAAAAATACTTTCTCCTTTCTGCATCTCCCCACTGTTTGTAGATTATCTTCAGTATGTGTCTATTCACTTCTCTGAGTCTTGAACAGCTGTGTTCTTCTTGCAAGAATATCTGTTTTTATCCATTTTATCACGTTTGGTGCAGCTCTGAGTAGGAGGTGTAGTCTATTTTTCACAGTTTGTTTTGAAATGCACATCTTGTTTTTGTGTCATCTTTGAAATTCCCATGCCTACTTATTTCTAGATAAAAGAAAACTGTTCATTTAAGCAATAAGACATAAGATGCAGTGTAATTATGGATGATAATTGCATGCTTTGTAGGATACTGTAAGGCAAGAGACAAAAGGCCAATAAACTAATACCCCGACAAAGTGAAATCATACACTAGAAATATATTGCCTGTGGTGTCTAATGGCCACTATGAAGTAAGAAGGATATATTTCATTCAAATTGTTTATAGAGATTTACTTTATATAATTCTCACGAGCTGAGTGAATGGTAATATTAATAATAATTCATAACTATAATCCAAATAATTCCTCCTGTGTTGCTATGTGGCTCTGCAGGGTGGGCGGTACTCCTGGCTGAGGATCCTCAAATCCTCCCCCCTCACCCCCCAATGAGACCAACCACCTTCACCTCACTTATCATCAGGGGTTCTGGAGTAAGTTATGCAGGCGCCAGGTACTCTCCTTCATTTGGACGGGGGATTATTCTGTGATCTTTTGGAAGGATACTCATAACGATACAGCTGCTAGTGGCTGGAGTTGAGGGGATAGAGTGTACTTCAACCATCTCACTGCAGTCTTGGGTGGGGTGGCCATGCTGTTCTCTCCGGACCTACTGCTTGAGGTGCTCGGAGTTGCTGAAGTCATGCCAGAATGCCTGCTGCAACTCCAGGTCTGTGTGGAGGGACTGATACTCAGCCTAATAAGCATCTATTCCCCAATACCAGGCTCAAAGCAGGTATGCTTCTACCAGCAGGCATTCACTTTCCTCAGCACTCTGGATCCTCACAAGTGCTTGGTCCTGGGTGGGGATTTTAACACCACCTTGGATGTGTGGGACCACACTGATGCAGAGAAATGCCAGCTGCCACAAACATCCTGAGAGATTGTCAACCATCACTGCCTCTTGGATGTCTGATACAATCACCATCCAGACAACTCTACCACCTTCACTTATGTCCGAGTGGAGGACAGTTGGTCATGCCACTCCTAGGTGGACCACATTTACATGTCTTGATTAACTTCTTGTGGGTCCACTACTCCAGTATCAGGCTGGCTCCATTCTCAGACCATCACCTGGTAGCAATGACAATCTCATTGACACCCAAGTGGCCAGGGCCGACCTACTGGTATTTCAATAACAGCCTGTTGCAGGACGTGGGCTTCGCAGCATCCTTCTGGGAGTTCTGGCTGGCGTGGTGGAGGAAGCCTTGGCACAGAGGTTGTAGGATTTGAGAAAGGTAAGTTCTTGACTCTTCTGCCATGACTACAACTAGGGGCTAGATAGAGCAGGGATGCAGCAATAGAATAGTTGTAGCAAGATGTTTTGGAGCTAGCCTCTCATCCCAGTGAATCATCCCTCTGCAGAATGTCAAGATAAGTGGGACAAACTCCAGGCGCTCAATGACCATCAAGCCCAGGGTGCCTTTGTTTGATCCTGCATACAGTTCCTTCCAGAGATCAGTCACAGCTTGCACTTTTACACTCTGGAGGAAAAGAGAGGTGTCAAAAAGCATATCAAATGCCTCTTAGTGGAGGCTGGCACACCTCTTCCTGATCTGGTGGAAATGCGTGAAAGGACCATGGCACTCTTTGCCAGCCTCTTCTCCCCAAATTTGACTGACGCAAATACCTGCGGGGTCCTGTGGGATAGACTTCCACCATCAGCACAGGTGACTGGAACCAGTTAGCGCAACCTCTCCCTGTGGCCAAGTTCTCAAAATCTCTCTGTCTGTTGCCCACCAACAGATCTCCAAGCATTGATGGGCTGACTCTGGAGTTCCACTGTGCATTCCGTGATGTCCTGAGCCCAGACCACACCACCATCTATGCTGAGTGCTTGGGAAGTGAGGTACTCCACCTATTTTGCAGGCAGACCATGCTTGCCCTGCTGCCTTAAAAGGAGGACCTGTGCAACCTCAGGAAATGAAACCCACTTTGGTTCCTCAGCATGGACAGCAAAATTGCAGGGAAAGCCATCTTGCTGTGACTGAAGTCCGTGCTGACAAATGTGATCTATCCTGATCAGACCTACACCATCCTGGGCTGGCCCATTTTTGAAAATGTCTGTTTGATGTAGAACCTACTCCATCTAGTGTGTAGGGATGGTCTGTCACTCACCATCCTGTCCCTGGACCAGAAGGTGTTTGGCATGGTGTATCACAGATATCTCATGGGCACTCTGAGGGCATTTGGCTGCAGACCCTGCTTTGGGAGGGTTCTCCAGGTGCTACACTCTCTGCAGAGTGTCTGATCAAGTTCAGCTGGGTCTTGTCAGAACCAGTTACCTTTGGGAGAGGAGTACATCAGGGCTGCCTGTTGTCTGGCCAGCTCTATAACACTGATATCAAGTCCTTCCTCCATCTCCTCTGCGAGAGGGTGATGGTGCTGGTGCTTTGGGCACCAGACTTGCAATGTTCCTGTTAGTGTTTGCAAATGACATTCATCTCATGACCCTGGGCCCAAGAAACCTGGCTTGGGTAGAGGCTTCCCAAGCCTTCTGTTCAATGGCCTCCTCTGTTCAAGTCAGCTGGGTCAAGAGCTCTGACCTGATGGTTAGGGACAGGTTGCAGGTGGACCCTCTGCATTAGAATGACATGCCTCCCTCCTTCTTGCTGCCTGGACAGGGTGTCTGGGCGGCTGTGGAGAGGGACAGGACTGCTTTGGTGCCTCTCCCTTCTGGGGAGGGCACTGGTGGTCAACCAGCTAGTCCTGTCCATGCTCTGGCACTGGCTCAACACCCTTGTCCAGACCCCAAGCTTCCTGGCCCAGCTCCAGAAGACAGTTCTGGAGTTCTTTGGTCAGGACTGCACTGGGTCTCTGCAGGTATCCTGAGTCTTCCCCTTGAGGAGGGAGGGCAGGGCCTGTGCTGTCTCCACAGCCAGGTCCACACCTTCCACTTCCAGGCCCTGCAGAGACTCCTTTATGGTGCAAGTAGTTCAGCGTAGAGCCACTTGGCGCGTGCCTTTCTCCGCTGCCTCCGAGGGCTCTGATACAACCAGCAGCTCTTCTATCTCCATCCAAGGGGTGTTCCGCGAGACCTCTCCGAGTTGCCAGTGTTTTACCAGAACCTCCTCCAGATCTGGAGGCTGGTCTCGGCCTTCAGGCCCTTTGCAGTCACCGAGGGGGAAGATCTCCTCCATGGAGCCCCTGATGCACAGCCCCCAGCTCTGTGTGCAGGTGATGGAAACCCCCTCGGTGCGACAAAGGTTGGTGCTGCCAGAAATCACCAACATTGGAGATCTCCTGGACTACGACCAGGGGGACTGGGTGGACCCCCAGGCGCTGGCTTGGTGCATGGGGCTCTCCATCCTTCGAATCCCCTGGTGCATACTCCAGGAGGTGAGGGCAGCCTTGCCCCTACTGCTCGGGCTTACCTTGAGCAGGTCTTGTGAGAGGGTGCTCCCCGCCCTCCCCTCAGGCCTGGCCCTCCAGTTTTTCCATCGGGTCCCATCCCGGTGAGTCCCCCCAGCCTCCCCACACACCAAGATGGCTGCATGACCTGCAGCCGGTCCTCTTTCGAACTGCACCAAGGGACCATCTCTAAATGCTCGTGCTGCACACCCTTCACTTCCTTGCCCTCGTGTCCCACCCTGACACCAAGTGACGGGACCTGTTGCCACCTGTGGAGGGTGAGGAGCCCCGGTGGGCCAGTCTGTACTCCACCTTGACCCCATGGCCCACCAGGGACATCAGTTGGTGGCTCCTTCATGGAGCCATAAGCACGGGCGTGTACTTGGCGTGGTTCACCCCTCATGCTGACACTTGCCCCTATTGCGGCATGAGGGAGACTCTGGCGCACATCTATCTTGAGTGTGCCAGGCTGCAGCCCCTGTTCCAGCTCCTCCAGAACCCCCCGCTGAGGTTCTGGCTGCACTTCTCACCACACTTGTTTGCCTACACACACCCCATCCATAGCCCCACAAAGTCATGGGACTCCTCGTCAACCTCCTCCTAGCCCTGGCCGAAAGGGCCAGCTACAAGACCAGGGATAAGAGGTTGGCGGGGGAAAAGGGGGACGCTCTGAGACTGTGCAGCTTACTTCCATTCCCTTGTGCACTCACACATCTGGGCAGAGTTCCTCTGGGAGGTGTCTGCTGGCACCCTTGACATCTTCCAGGGGCAGTGGGCGCTGTCCGGGGTTCTCTGTTCGGTGTCCCATTCTGGTTTTCTTCATTTGACCTTATGACCCCCAAGCCTCTTCCTGTTTTTTTTCATTAGTTGTCCCCAGTAATCAGTTGTATGCTGGGCTCAGGGACTCCTCCTCTTAGGCTGGGGGAAAGGCCTTTAGCAGTGGATTACAAATAGACATTGCTGCCTGGGTGCCAGCAGGGACTCACTGACAGAACTGGAGAGGCAGGCTCCCTGCTGTCAGTTCTGGTCACTAGCCCCACTCTGGCCCAGAGCAGCTGAGAACAGCCACTGCAGGGAAGGGAAGATAAGGTTATTGTAGAGAAACTAAATGAATTATTTGCATTGGTTTTCATGGCTGAGGATGTGAAGGAGATTCACAAAGTGGAATCATTCTTTTTAGATGACAAATATGAGGAACTGTCCAAGGTGTCATTAGAGGAGGTTTTGGAACAAATTGATAAATTAAACAGTAATAAGTTGCTGGGACCAGATGGTACCCACCCAAGAGTTCTAAAGGAACTCAGATGTGAAATTGCAGAACTAGTAACTGTGGTATGTAACCTATCATTTAAATCAGCTTCTGTAGCAGATGACTGGAGGATAGCTGATGTAACACCTATTTTTTTAAAACGCTCTAGTTGTGAATCTGGCAATTAAAAGCCAGTAAGCCTAACTTCAGTACCAGGAAATTGGTTGAAACTATAGTAAAGAACAGAATTATCAGACACATAGATGAATGTGATTTGTTGGGGAAGAGTCAACATTGTTTTTGTAAAGGGAAATCATGCCTTACCAATCTAGTAGAATTTTCTGAGGGGGTCAACAAGGGTGATCCAGTGGATATAGTGTACTTAGATTTTCAGAAAGCCTTTGACAAGGTCTCTCACCAAAGGCTCTTAAGCAAAGTAAATGGTCGTGGCATAGGAAGGAAGGTCCTCTTCTTGATCAGTAACTGGTTAAAAGATAGGAAACAAGAGGTAGGAATAAATGGTCAGTTTTCAGAATGGAGAGAAATAAATAGTGGTGTCCTCCAGGGGTCTGTACTGTATTCATAAATGATCTGGAAAAAGAGGTAAACAATGATGTGGCAAAATTTGCAAATGATACAAAACTACTCAAGATAGTTAAGTCCAAGCAGTCTGCAAAGAGTTGCAAAGGGATCTCACAAACAGGGTGACTGGGCAACAAAATGGCAGATGAAATTCAATGTTAATAAATGCAAAGTAATGTACATTGGAAAATATAATCCCAACTATACATATAAAATGATGGGGTTAACTGTTACTACTCAAGAAAGAGATCTTAGAGTCATTGTGTATAGTTCTCTGAATATATCCACTCAGTGTGCAGCAGCAGCCAAAAAAGCTAACAGAATGTTGGGAATCATTAGGAAAGGAATAGATAATGAGGCAGAAAATATCAGTTGCCTTTATATAAATCCATAATATGCCCACATCTTGAATATGGCATACAGATCTGGTCACCCCAGCTCAAAAAAGATATATTGGAATTGGAAAAGGTACAGAAAAGGGCAACAAAAATGATTATGGGTATGGAAAAGTTTCCTTATGAGGAGAGATTAATAAGACTGGGACTTTTCAGCTTGGAAAAGAAACAACTAAGGGAGGATACGATAGAGATCTGTAAAATCATGACTAGTGTGGAGAAAGTAAATAAGGAAGTGTTGTTTACTTCTTCTCATAACAAAAACTAGGGGATCACCAAATGAAATTAATAGGCAGCAGGTTTAAAACGAACAAAAGGAAATATTTCTTCAGGCAATGCAAGTCAACCTGTGGAATTCCTTACCAGAGGATGTTGTGAAAGCCAAAACTGTAACGGGGTTCAAAGAAGAACTAGATAAGTTCATGAAGGACAGGACCATCAATGGTTATTTGCCAAGATAGGCAGGGGTTGCTGTTTGCCAAAGGCTGGGAATGGCTGACAAGATGGATCACTTGATGATTACCAGGTCTATTCATTCTCCCTGAAGCACCTGGCATTGGCCACTGTTGTAAGACAGGATATTGGGATAAGTGGATGATTGGTCTGACCCAGTATGGCCATTCTTATGTTTATATTCCAGCTTCCCTCTGTATCACTGGGCTGCAGGGAACATGCTCAATTAGTATGTGGGGATGGCACATGTACAGTTTGGTCACAGGGAGGAGTTGTGACGTAATGAAGCAGGCTTAGAAGTTCTGTGGGGATGGTGCATGCACAGTCTGGTGAGCAGAGGTGCCAGAACCAGAGGGATCAGGGGACCATGTCCTGCCCACATATAGAAGCCTCAGGAAGGCACAGCAGGGGCTGTGTTTTGTGGCAGGGGAACAAATAAGGTGATCAGGTCCCCCAGTGCAAAGCACAGCCCTGCCATCAGCACTAGCCTCTGCCTGATGAGGGGGCTGAGATGGGCCTTAGCCCCCCATCGCCACGGGGCTCCAGCCACAGCTGCTGCTCCTCCTGTTTCCCCCGAGGCCCTGACCCCGACCAGGCCAGAAATTGGAGCTGGGCAGTGGCAAGAGCTGCCCAGGGAGCCCACACTGCAGCACGCCCCAGGGGGCAGGGACATGGGCTGGGGGCTGCTGTCGGGCATCCTGGCCCCCCACCGGGGACAGGTGGGGGGTTCAGGGCTCCCCGCGGTGGCCCAGGCTCCCTGTGTGGCTCTTACCACTGCCTGGCTCCAGCTTCTGGTCTGGCCAGGGAGCACGGTCTCAGAGGGAAGAGAGAGAGCAGGTGGTGGGGCCTCAGAGGAAGGGGGTGGGACCATGGGTCTGGCACTGGTGGCCTCCTAACTTCTACACAGGTTCCAGGCCTCCCACTGGTGAGCAGTAGGAGCTGTGAGAGGCTCAAGCATGCTCTGTGTGGACAGAACCTTCGGGAATTTAGGAAGTCTCCACCCAACATTTGTAAACTGGGATTTTTCAGAGTTTATGACTTGGTCAAATTTGGGCAGGTTTTCATGGGGATGGCCAAAGACATCCTTGACACAAAGGCCACACCCTAACCACACTTCAAGTTCCTGCAAGTAAAGCATGAGGATGCTAAACCATTTCAGAAAAGGTCTCAAGATTGTTTTAATACAGGCACAGCAATGTATTTTCCCCTAGCCTCATTCCTGGAAATGACTGGATTGTTGTCACTGAAATTTTCCAAAAAAAAAACTCAGCCTGAGGCAGACACCCTGCCTCTAAATTTCAGATCAAATGGTTAAAGTTTCACAAAGTTATAAGCAACTGAAAATAGGATCTTATAATGGGAAGGAAAATTTAAATTAATAATAGCCCTGCCTCTAATGCCGTGATCAGACTTGGTGTAAACAGGTGTAGATTTCACTGAAGTCTATAGGAACTGAACCCACTTACACAAGGTATGAATTAGGTCCCCAGATTTAAAGAGTATATAACACCTTCCGCCTCACTGCCACAAGAAAATATCCCAATAAATAAAGTTGATTGTGGCAGAATAAAATAAAAGCAAAGATATTCAGAGTTAAGAGTAAAAATGTGCTGTTACATGAAGAGAGTGCCTAAGCCACACAAATAATTGAAATTCATATCACAGAACAGTTATTTATATCTATGAAGTCATGCATAATCCAGCAAATAAACCCCCAAATCCCAGCAGGATTCAGTGCACTGTGCACTGTGCACCGTGGAAACTAGTGCTTTTAGTTGACCACATGCTGTTTAGCATCTAAACTCTATGAAGTGCATTAGAAGAGCCACTTACGTAGTGTCTCCTCTTTTCTCAGTGACACAGTGTTTGATGCATTTCACCTTCAATGTAAATGGACTTGCTGTTATGGTTTTCTATGGAAACTATAACATTCTTAGATGTATATTTAAGGCCATTTAAAAACAAAACCTCCAACCGTGGAGGCACAATTCACTACAGATCCAGATGACAAATTTGCATCTGTAAATCAGCTGGTGGTCAGATGTTTAAATGATACCTCTTTCCCCTTGCTGGTGCTATCCCCGCCCTAGAGTTGCAATAACCTTTGTCTGATTCCAGCTGAAGGAGATATAGGACGGGGCTCCTTATTTTATTATTATTTAAAAAATTAATTTTCTATATAGAGAGTGTTTTGGGTTTGGGGAAGGGTCACGGTCACCAAGGACACTTGTTTTCTTCCTTCTGCCCTTCCATTTGTGAGAGAGGATATCATTGGCCTGGGATCTGTCTTTTCCCTGGGAACCTCTGCACAGATAGCTCCATTTCAGGGCTATATACCCGGAGATCTGAATTTAAGACTGTCAGACAGTTGGATAAATTGGGGGAAGGGGCATCTCTATGCCTCCACTAATGTTATCCCAGTGTCCAATTGAAAACAAAAAGAGAGATGACAGCATAGAGCTTGTTATGCTTATCTTGGCCAGTGTGTTGTGGGGGAGGAGTTTCTTTCCCCTCAGCATCTGTTTAAACTTCTGTGGCTTTGGAGCCCAGCAGTCTATGCAGCTCCCGCAGGCTTCAGACTGCAGATGTTGTTGGGGCCAGGATATATCTCTAAATTATGAAGCAAGTTAAAATTTACCTTTTTCAAAGGAATGTTTTTCAAATTCAGTGTATCACTTGTTTAGTCCATTTATTTTTGATTGTCTTCTCTTCTTGAACTATTATTTATTAGCTACTAAATGTGATAGAAGGCATTCAGGATTTATGCACTGAATTCCTCCCTGAAATGTTTTACAACCCCTACCTATAACTTCACTGGCAGAAGCAACTCACCAAGGCTGGAATAATTTATCCTTTGATTTGTATTTTGATTTTTTTTTTTTTTTTTGCAGTGAAGGAGCTAAGTTGCTGTAGGCAGTTTGACATCCATAAACATGTTTAATTACCATAGTGTTAAATTCTCCTTTTTTTTGTTTAAGGCAATAGCTTCTGAATTTAGAATGATCAAGCGTTACCAAGTTGTTTCCTTCGGGGAGCTTTCAATAACTTTGGTAACTCATGTACAACACTTTTAAAGTACAAAAAAGATCTACAGTTTGAATATGTTTTGCTATGTTCTTATACTGCCAAGAAAAAGACAAAATTATAATCACGGATAAGGATTTTGACTATTTAAAATACAGAAGCTAATTTTGTCAGTGGAATTTTATTGGAATACTCTTATACCATTGCATTCCCACTTAATGCTGAGATAATTGCAGGGCTTCACTTTCAATCTGCCTTTGTTAGGAATTTAGAGAAGATAAAAGAAAAATACAGCTTTTTTTTTGTTTGTGGATTTAGACTGGAGTTTCTTTACTCCATTTTTATGATATTGAAGATAAATCATTACACTTAAATATAATTTTTTTCGCTGTTAGTTAACATTATTTAGGCCTTCATGCAAGGAGCACTGTGTTGGTGAACCTGGGCACCACATGGAGCCTTATAGGCCTGCTGCTCATTTGGAACTTATTGCAAGATTGGGATCATGGGGTGCAAGTGTTTTAATTAGTGAAAACCATTTCAGATAAAAATGAATGGCTCTCAAACAGTCTTCCAAAGATTTTTCAGCAATAACATGTTTCTTTTTTAAAGTTATAATTTCAATTAATGTTTCTAACAGAGTGAAATTATTTTATTCTGTTTCTAGAAGGTCTAAATTGCTACCCATTGTAATAATGTATTTCCCCTCCATCCCCCTAAATCTGATGAGAAATCTTTTTAATCTCCATAGATTAAAAACCTTGTTAAGAATGAAAATATTCTACAAGCCAAAGGGAGTGGGAATTTAATACTACTTTTTTATTTATCACATGGAGGTTTAAAATCGTTATCCTACTGGCTCAGCTGTTGAAACCGATTAACGAAAGAGTGACAAAAGAGGTAAAATAGGATATTATAGCAGCCATCTCATTTTATGGCCACAGATTCCAGTGGAGCTTTACATTTAGAATGCAGATTGGAAAGAAGAGAAATTTTAGTTATGTTATGGCAGAGGTTATGGGGAACTCAATTTAAACTACACAAGAAGCCTTTTACTGTAATTTTTACTAATTGCTTGGCATTCAATAAAATATGCTTTAATGAGTATATTGATGAGCAAAGAGCTATAATCCACAGGAGAGAGGGCTAAGATTAAGAAATAAGATGACAAAAGGTATGGTAGTGCTGATTAATTCACACCTAAGACACACAGAGAATCACTGGCAATGTGGACAGCCCCTAACACACCTGAGGTATGCATTAATCCGTGCTAGCATACTGTTTGACTAAGATCACTACTTGGTATTTTTAAATCAAGATGTAACATTTTTTATGCTTAAAAAAATCTTCCTAAGTAATAAGTAGCCCTGAGAGTGTCTTTGGTAAATTTTCAGTTTTTTGGAAGAATTGTTAGTTTAAATGTTTATATGGATATAATTTGTTTTAAAGTATCTTATTCTCTCCCCTGCCTTACCCTTATGAACTTCCATGTATAAATGTCTGCTATTCCACCTTGACTGCCATGTGGTATCTCTGTCATGTCAAATTAATTTTAGAGACACAAGGTGGGTGATGGAACATCTTTTATTGGACCAACTTCTGTTGGTGAAAGAGACAAGCTTTCGCCTCTTTCACCAATAGAAGCTGGTTCAGTAAAAGATATTAACTCACCCATCTTTTCTCTCTGATATCTTGGGACCAACACAGCTACAACTACACTGCAAGCAAATTAATTTTATCCTGACAAAATTCAACAAGGACCTACTTAGTTTATTCATTACCAGCTGAAATTAAACAGCTGATCAGGCTGTGGGAGTTTAGCTGGGTGTGTGGTCTGTAATTTCCAGAAAACAACCTTCGGGAGAGAAAAAAGCTACTCTTTATCTATCTCACAAGGATGATATAATGCTGAGCTGATGTACGTTTGTAAAGCACTTTGGCATTCCTTCTCTCCCTAAGATAGCTAGACCTGCTCTTCTGGTACACAACACTTTTTCAGGGCTAGCATCAGGTACATGACTAAATTACTGGCTTTCCCAGTGCTATCCATCCACCACCTTAAACTACAGCTGATGGAAAATTTTCCCACTAAATGTTTCAGATGTGATATATTCAGAATTGATATTTTCCACAGGAAATACATTCGAATATGCTTTCTGTATTGCAAAGAATTCCATATTTTAAGTGTAATAATATTTTCTGGAACCAGTGCATTCCAGACTGTGAGCATGGTTCCCTTGGGGAGCCAGGATGTTTGGGAAGATTTTTTTTTTAAATCAACATGCCCAGTTTTCTTTTCTATTAAAACTAGGCTATTAGACTACTAATGAGGCTTAAAAATCACCTCCGTCTTATCTATGGGTCTGTTTCTTATGCTGCTGCTGCTGCCAGGGCTTGAAGCCTCTCTGGGTATGTCTACATTGCAGTTAGACACCCACAGCTGCTGGCGCATGCCCACTGACTGGGGCTTGTGGGGCTTGGGCTAAGGGACTGTGTAATTGTGGTGTATATGTTCAGATCATGCTGCAGCCCGAGCTCTGGGACTCTCCCACCTTGCAGGGTCCTAGAGCCCAGGTTTCAGCTTGAGCCCCAATGTCTACACTGCAGTGAAACAGACCCTTAGCCCACGCCCCACAAGCCCAAGTCAGCTGGCACGGGCCAGCCACAGATTTTTAATTGCCATGTAGACGTATTTCTGTGCCCTCTGCTCCTTCAGCACAGAGACTTCCTTATGAGGAAAGCATTCATCAGGAATCCTCTCAGCTGAAAGATGCATGCTGGAGCAGAAGGCAAAAAGAGTGCCAGCAGCAGCAGTACTGGTCCTCCAGTCGTAGAGGTTAGTGGGAGGGGACTGAAGGAGAGAGAGGTGTGTCTTATCTTATTAATGAATGATTTTTACCAAGTGCTAAGCCTGTATGTATTAGATATTGGACTGAAGAAGATGATGATTTTAATAAAGTTACACAGAAAAGGAAGAAAAATAGACAATACCATAACAATTACATTATGTTTGGATTTTCGTGTCAGAATATGGCAGTGGAAAGTCCACAGCCATAATGAGTTATTTGTTTTCAAGTATTAGTAAATGAAAGTATGAGGCCAGGGAAAAAGCAGAGACCTGGAATTTGTAAACAAGAGGCACGATTTTCTACTTCAGAAACAAGAATAATTAAAGCAGAAAAGAAAGTAATGTCTAGAAAAGCAACTTTTCATCAAAAAGCCTTAGAAGTATCTTATGCTGTGGCCATGCAAATTACAAAATGCAAACAAGCTCACATCATTGGCAAGATCCTTTTACTTCCAGCAGCAATAGACATGTAGAATTATAATTGGGGAACAAGTGTCCATGGCACTGGAAACCATTCCTGTGTCAAATAATACCATCTATCAGTGCACTGATGACCTTGCAGAAAATGTCCAGGATTAGCTGGTAGAAGAAGATTCAATATTTTGCACTGCAGCTTGATGAATCCACAGACATAGCCAACATGTATCAGCATTTGTGGAATTTGTCAAAGCAGGTACAATAGTTGAAGAATTTTTATGTTGCAAAGAAATCTCAACCTGAACAACTGGTGAAGAAATATACAGGATCCTCAATAAATTCATAATAGATGAAGGTTTTAGCTGGGCTATGTCTGTGGGGCTGTGCACTGATGGAGCAGCAGCCAGGACTGGAAAGAACTGGGGTTGCCACATGAGTAAAGAAAGTGGCACAAGCAGCAAGCTGGACACATTGCATGATTCATTGCCAAGCTTTAGCCTCAAAGAAGTTGGAACTTGGAGTACACAAGGTCCTCAGTGTTGTTGTGAAAACTGTTAATTTTATAAGACTGGGCAGTGAACATACATTGTTTCAGTATGCTGTGCCAAGAGATGGGCTCTGACCACACATTAACAAATCAGGAATTCTGGATTACTGGGAAAGGAGAGTACAAAGAATACAGTGATTAAGCTTTGAAAGTGCTGCTTCCATTCACTTCCAGTTATCTTTGTGCATCTGGGTTTTCACCAATGATTTTTGTGAAAATAAAATATAAATAATTGTTTATACGTAGAGCCAGACATAAGTTGTTTTCCATCAAAGATTTAACTAAAGATTGCATAACTACACAGTTCAAACCAGGCTCATTTTTATGACAAAAATCTTAGGCTGTGCCCAGACACACCACAAATATCCATATTTTCAAATTAAAGTTGTAAAAACACAAATTAGATCAGTTTATAGAATTAAAGAAATTGTATAGAGCTGAACAAAGTTGCAAAGCTGTCTGAAGTCTAGTGTCCCTCTTGAACCTATTGTGCTGAATTCTTGAATCTAATGCCCTTAGTCAATAAAAGATGGATGGATGGAAGCCAACAAATTTTAAAATCATAGAAATGTAGGACTAGAAAGGAGGTCGATAGATCATGTAGTCCAGTTCCCTGCACTGAAGCAGGACTAAGTACTATCTAGATCACCCCTTACAGGTATTTTTCTAACCTGTTCTTAAAAGCCTCAATGACAGAGCTTCCACAACCTCCCTAGGTAATTTGTTCTAGTGTTTAGCTACCCTTACATTTAGAAGGCTTTTCATAATTTCTAGCCTAAATTTCCCTTGCTGAAACTTAAGCCCATTGCTTCTTGTCCTGTCTTCAGTGGATAAGGAGAGCAATTTATTACCCTCCTCTTTATAACAATCGTTTACATACTTTAAGTTTGCTATCATGTCCTCCCCTCCGTCTTCTCTTAAACAAACCCATTTTTTTCAATCTTTTCTTGCAGGTCATGTTTTCAAGACCTTAAGTCATTTTTTTGCTCTCCTCTGGACTTTCTCCAGTTTGTTCACATCTTTCCCAAAGAGTGGTGCCCAGAACTGGACAGAATACTCCCGTTGAAGCCTTATCAGTGCTGAGTAGAATAGAAGTAGTACTTCTTGTGTCTCACCTGCTAATTCATTCCAGAATGATGTTTGCTTTTTTGCAATAGTATTACATTGTTGGCTCATATTTAGTTTGTGATCCACTATAGCCCCCAGATCCTTTTCTGCAGTTCTTCTTCCTAGGTAATCATTTCCCATTTTGTATTTGTGCAATTGATTATTCCTTCCTAAGTGTAGTACTTAGTATTTGTCCTTCCTGAATTTTATCGTATTTGAGACCATTTCTCCAGTTTTAATTCTGATTTAATTCTAATTTGTCCTGCAAAGCACTTGGAACCCCTCTCACCTTGGTATCATCTGCAAACATTGTACGTGCAGTCTATGCCATTATCTAAATCATTTATGAAGATATGGAATAGAATTGGACCCAGGACAAATCCCTACAGCACCTTAGTCGAAATCCCTTCCAGCTTGAATGTGAGCCATTCATAACTACTCTGAGTATGGTTTTCCAATGAGTTGTGCATCCATCTCATACTAGTTTAATCTAGGCTATATTTCCTAGTTTGCTTATGAGAAGGTCATGTGAGACTGTATCAAAAGCTTTATTTAAATCTAGATATATGACATCTACTACTTATCCCCTATCCAAAAGGCTTAACATATCTGTAAGGGAGCCACAGTATTAAAAAGTTTGGGAACCACAGCCCTAAACATTGCTCATTTCCTTTGATCACTCACCTACCAAATTTCTGCTACAATCCTGCAAATGCATGGGTACTTTGTTCTACTAAGGTCAAATGCTTGCAGCACTAGGGCTTCAGAGTGAACTTCTCTCTCTCTCTCTCTCAAAGGTTGAAGGGTATGATTCCTTGGATGAGAAGAGCTGTGTATGTAGAAAGTATATGCTGTTTTTTGTGCATTCTGGCAGCAGTTAGCTCCCCTGGCACTGGTCTTTCACAGTGCTATCATCTTTATTTAATCCAATTGAGAGTAAGTATCTGGGATGGGTGGAAGGATGGCACAGCAAAGTATAGTCTAGGAGGAAGTTTCTGAGAACCCATTTGGGGTAGGAGAAAAAAGGGGGTTGAGCAGCAGAAGTGGAGAATCCTATCTATCGGTTTTTTTCTTTACATGCACTCAGTGAGCCCAGTACCTGCAAACCTGATATGGATACAGCTGCTACAAACTGGCCCTGCATTAAGAGGTGGACTGCACCACCCCTGCAGCTTTGCAGTCTGCTACACTTTATGTGTGAAATCCAGTCTCGTTGCTAAAAACCAGAAACAATTTTTAAGCACAGTATAAAGTAACAGATATGCCTCTCTGTTAGAAGACTAAAACCTGAAACTTGATGACTAGTATCAAGTTGATAGGGCACAAGTGTCAAAAAAGAATGTAGTGTCATAGTCATGTCAGTCCCAGGGTATTAGAGAGACCAGGTGGGTGATGTAACATCTTTTATTGGATCAGTTTCTGTTGAGGAGAGACAAGCTTTTGAAACACACAGAGCTCTTCTTCAGGTCTAGGAAAGATACTCCAAACATCACAGTTAAATGTGAGCTGGAGCTCATTATTTAACGTAAGTAGCACATTTTCTAAGATACTGGTTTTATGGCATATTACAACAATCTGTAACCCTCTAACTTCCTCTTTTTGTCCTACGACTGCAGAGTTGTTAATGGGCCTCTCTACATTGATTGGTCCCTTCACATATATACTTTGATGCTCAAAGTATCTTTTCCTGAAGAAGAACTCTGTGTGGCTCAAAAGCTTGTCTCTCTCACCAGCAGAAGTTGGTCCAATAAAAGATATTACCTTACCAATATTGTCTCTCAAAAAAGAATATCACTTTTGACAGGAAGCAGCCGAGGGAGAATTCTGAAAGATTTCCCTTCCTGGTATTCTGTATTCAAGTTCATAAAATAAAATTAACAATAATAAGAGCACGTGAGCTAACAGAGTGCATAAAACATAATGTGCCATATGAACATACACATTTTAAAAGCTCATGAGAGGTAAAATTAAGGATTTATATCTGATATATCAATAACCTGAATAATATCTATTATGACTAAATAATTTATTTCATATTTGCATCACTTTTGAGGGATTCACCCTCACAAAAGTGTAGCTCAATCAGTTATTTTTATATTAATTATTTTAATCATTTTGAGGAATATTCCATCATATTTTGCGGGATATACAATCATAAGTATAATTTTCAAGGACTTCTAATTGAGGAAAACAGATCAAATGTAAATAAATGTCTGATTTGGGTACTGCTGTGTCAGCTCAACAGGTACTTCAGCATGAAACAAATACTTACCCTCCCGGCTTTGTTAAAGAGAGGCTATCAAAAATACTGAAATCAGCATCAGATATTACAGCTGTCCCTGAATTCTCCTGACTATTTTTGTAGTTTTTCAATTATAATTTTTAAAAATGCTTTTCTTCACTTTGTTGCTGTATTAAAGGCTCACACAAACAACAGGAAAAACAGACTGTATAACTGACAGTGGCCCTGGGCATTCAAGGAGGGCCCCTGAAGGTGGACTCTTATGTCCATGTACAGTCCTGTTTAAGTAAAATGGACTGCATGCTAGCATAACATTTGACATTGGTGTCAAAGAAGGATGCATTATCTCACCTCTCTTGTTTGGTATTGCCATTGATTTCATTATGAGGGGAAAACGTAGAGGGATACAAACCAGGCATCACATTACTCAACAACAGTACACTGGAAGATCTAGATTTTGCTGACAACATAGCTCTTCTAAATGATAGCTCAATCATCATGCAAGCAAAGATCAAAAAGTGTCCAGCATGGCAAAAAAAATATGACAAGGTCAATAATTAGTTATGAAAAAATACAAATCTGATGAGACTTACAGCAACTCCCAATTCAAACATTATATTAGAAAGCAAAGGAATATCAGTCAGTTCACGTACCTTGGCAATAATGTGCAAGTCAATGAAGATATCCAGAAGGAAATAATGTCACAAACTGGTCAGGCAGCAGCTACAGCCATCAGTTTCAGACATTGAAAATCTACAGTTTAAAGACCCAAATATGAAACTTCAACTCCAATGCTATTTTCACCTTAACATGTGGATATGAACAAGAAATGCATTGTGTAGAGCATTTCAAAGAATTGCTGAACAGGGAGCCACCTAAAGAGGAAGCAAATATTCAGGAGGCAAAAGAAGATCTTGATATCAATACAGATACCCCAACAAAGGAAGAGATCATTCAAGCCATCAAATCTTTAAAAAATGGGAAAGTTCCTGGCAAGGATAACTTGAATGCAGAATTGTTCAAGGTTAAGTTAGCATCATCTGTCCTGGCCCCTCTATTTATATCAGTTTGGGAAAAGGAAAAAGAGCCAGATGAGTGGACTAATGGAGTTATAGTGAAGATACCACAGAAAGAAGCTCTCAGTGATGGTAATAACTGGTGTTTTATTAAACTTTTATCTGTGCCAAGTAAGGTTTTGTGTAAGATCATAGCCCAGCATATATCAGAGGCAGTTCTCAGAAAAGAGCAAGGCGGTTTTCAGAAAGGACGTGAATGCACAGATCAGATCTTTACTCTACGAAATATACTAGAACAATGCTTAGAATGGCAATGACAACTTTACATAAATTTCATAGACTTAGAGAAGGCTTTTGATAGCATTCACAGGGTCAGCCTATGGCGTATTATGTGGGCTTATGGAATCCGTCTTCATGTAATTAACATCATAAAAAGCTTCTATTCCAACTTTACGTGTAGTGTTGGTCACAGGGAGCTCAGTTCTGAAGTTAAAACAGGAGTACAGCAGGGGTGTGTTATGTCTGGAATCGTCTTCAACATTGCCTTTGACTGGATAATGCAGCGTACAACAGAAGACATGTCATTGGGGAATATCCGTATGGGCATTGTGCATACCCATTGCATGCATAATTGGGGAACCACTGAAAACTTGCCAGAAACAGACAGGAGGGGAGGAGCTTCATCACTGCCTTAAGTGCCAGAGGCGTAATGGGGGGACTGACTAATTAACTATATGGATATAAAATCTGGATATCCACCAGAGGTACAGACAGACATCTTTGAAAGCAAACCCCTTAGAAAAATATTAGGTATTAAATTGAATGAATTTATAACAAATTCCAAGATTAGAGTTCAGGAACACCTCATTTTCAAAGATATTCAGAAAAGAAGATAGAAATATTTGGGACATGTATTAAGAATGAAGCAAGAGCATCTGGCCATGGCAGGTATGCCATTGGACTTCTATAGGAATAGTTAAAAGGACTTGGTCAAAGGAATTGCTCCATTGAACAATACTTAGAAAGGGAAAACTTCTCTTAGCACAGAGGACATGCAAAGAACAGCCCAGTATAGTCAGAAATGGTGAAGATCTGTTTGTGTCCTAAGTGACATCTTATGGTGCAGGACAGAGTTGGATTCAGATGCTGACATGTGTCTGCATATGTGGCTCACTTTGCATGACAGGGATCCATAAGCATTGTCAACGTTAAAATTCCGTTCAATTAGGTGAAAAATTGAAGAGACTGAGATGGAATTTTAAAATTCTTTTGAAAAACATCAGATATTTTACAGACTAAGGCTGCTAATTCTAGTGCTTTTAATGATGCCATCAAAAATAACACATATTTTCAGCATAAAACAGAAATTCTAGCAATCCTCAGCAAATATGTGACTTTTGGGACTATCTGAAGAAAAGTAGGAGATTCTTCTTCCTTTGAAAATGTCTTGAAAATCTTGGATGTTAAATTTACACCATCTCTGGACATTTATTTTTTGTTTCTAAAATACTGGAAATTTCCATTTATAAGTAAAGCCTCTATTTTAATCACTGATATAAATCCAATTATTTCTTAAATCCGAATAGCTCGCGTATGCATAAATCTAATAGAGCTACTTGAGCTGAACTGAAAAATAATTCTTGTAACTGAAAATTGATTATTGATTTAGGTGGAAATGACTAAATTTTCATGCTGAAATAATGGATATCATTAATTAGTGTCCAGGTGTTTGGCAAAATGGTGTTTGACAAACATGTGTCAAAGAGATGAGAGAAGATGAAAACTCATTAAGGTCACTTGTGTCCAGACTCTTCAGTGAAGTTGAGGAGGGAGGTTCTACATGAGGAACTCTTGCAGGATTGAACCCTTGATTTGGATCCTGATTTTCTGTTATTCTGTTATTATAGAATGAATAATCTAGTGAATTTTATTTTTAATTAAAAATAGTGCCCTTGTTTCTTATTTTCCATGAGCTAATTCTACATAATGGAGGAAGCAAAGGATATTTTGTTCTTCCACTTATATTTATTATAAGAATTACATTAATTATCATAGCTGATACTATACAGTCACAATCATAGCTCTTTGGGATATATTTTGAGGCTTTTATGTTGTAGAAATTTCTTTTAAGCTATTGCAATTGAGAACCTGTTGAGCAAGTACAACTCACTGACTACTTGATTTTGATTCTGCAGTCCTTACACATCCAAAATTCTCAGTGGTACTAAGAAGAGGTTTGAGTGTGGAAGAAATGTAATATCTGACCCTAGATATAGGGCTGGATACTCTACAGAAAGTGGAAACTGGATCAAAAACTGCAAAAGGGAAGTGGTAGCTCTGCTTCATGGTCCTAACTCTCTTGGAACCATCAAAACCCCTCTTCATGAGATGTGTATAGTTGGGACTCCAAGTCTGGAGAAGGCATGTTATGTCTGGAGGTGTATGGAGCCAAGGATCAGCCATTATTCCTGTGAACTCCCTTTGGTATCTGAGTGAAAATTTCCATGGGAGTTAATGCTGGTGAAGGCATTAACTCATGCTATGTGCTGTTTCCCTCCCTATGGAGGACAGACACAGCAGTGATAGTAAAGGCCATCTCACTGCACAGTATTCATGTTATGAGGTGGGATCAGGCAGCATTGCAATCTGTCTAGTTGGTGTTTCCTTTGCATGTAGATTCACAGATTCATTAGACATGGGAGACCATATCTTCACTGACTTCCAACCAACACTCCCCCAAAGATCTTTTTAATTCTGATAATTGTATTCTTTTAGCATGATTTGTGTTACAATATTTGGGTAGATATATGTATGGAATACCGCTTCCTTGTTGCCTACCCAACTTAGAGCAGGAAGATGCAGAAAGGGAAGTGTAGGAGACAGCTTAACCAGTTCTTTGACTGGGGCAGTTTTTGAAGATTTTCATTTTCTTTGGGAATGAAGTGAGTTAGAGAATCTGATCCAATATCAAGAAATGCTACTGTTCTGATTTAGTTCTCATTTGCACAGGTGCAAGCATTGGTGAATCAGGTCTTGTATTTTTAAACAGTTTAAGCAATACTATATGAAAGGAAAATATCATTAAAGCTAACAATAATTAAAAAAAGAAAATATAAATTGTATTTTGAGAGTGATTTTTTTCTCATTTTCATCGTAAAAATACTTCAAAATATGAAGTCTTGTTAGTACAGAGAATTAGTTTGAAAAGACATATGGAATGCTATGCAACATCTCCTTGCACAAATTGCATTCCTTTCAACAGCAAGAAGATAAATAGTATTCTTTCTTAAATTACAGGGACTGACTTAAAAAAAATCTGTTTTCAGATGTATTACTATTGATTGCCCAGGTAAGGTAGATTTATTCAGAACTTCAGTTTGTTGTTATTATATCAATGGAAAATGTTTACAATTGCATTCCTTATCCAAGCTGCATATCTAGATTACAAATGAGATTACATTTTAATAGTTAAATTATATAACACTTCCATGAATTTCAGGAGGAGAGTATTTTTCAGGGGAGATAATACATTAAAGACATTACCTTAAAATGATTTGGACATAAGGTAAATTAAGCACCTTGGATTTCTGGGGAGCTAAATAGCTCAAAGCATTAGAATGGGTTAGGGAGTCTTTCATCTCTAGGTTAGCCTTTAAATTACCTACGATTAGTATTGACCACCAATCATTGTCATTTGATGGCTCTTTAGTGGCCTGCAATCATGGCTGGGTCATGGGCAATCAGACTGTTAGCCAGGGCCAAAGTCCACAGTCACAAGACAAGAGTCAGGAGTTAGTTGGGTCAGGACACTACCTCAGCACTGGGGGGCATGGCCCTTTTGAGGTCTTTCCAACTCAACATTTATTTTATTCTACCACTACACCCACAAACATAATGGGCACAGCTCTGGGAAGTCTCAACTGAGAGGCCATTGTCTGAATGTAGGCCTGGGGGCTGAACTAAGATATACATAAGATATACTTTGCACTAGTGCAGCAAAGCTGTGCAGCCTCCAGTGCTATGGCTGGCATTGTAACTGTTCTGTGGATAGCTAGGGATTTCAGGGTCAGTCCTTTGCCCCTGAATCCCATCCCTTTGCAAGGAGATCCCATCTGGTGGTGCAAAGGGGATGGAGACCTGACCTAAGAGGGTAGCCAGGATTTCCCAATGTAGAAAAAATACCACAACCTTTCATGTCTTCATGTGTCTATCACCTAGGATTTTATACTTTGCCTAGCAGCATAATATCTCAGCATCAATAGCGATAGTGAAGTCCCTAGTGGACTTCATGGAATGCCAGGTTCTTCCTTTACAGGTAGGGTTATTCTTGTTTTGTTGATATGTTTTTTTGTTTGATAGTTTCTGATCGTTTGTTTGCTTGCTTGTTTGCTTGTGAGAGCAGAAGGTGATTAGTGCTGTGAATCATTCTTGTTATGGGAGAAAGGTTTTATCAAAGAGGAAGTTTTCTCAGCATTTCCTAAGGACAGTTTCCTCTTGCAGTTCATTCTTTGGCAAAGACCATTTTGGCATCAGCTCTCACAAGCTTCATAGATCGTAGGTTTTAAAGCCAGAAGGGACCATTATGATCATCTAGTCTGATCTCCTGCATAGGACTTCACCCAGTAATTTCTGCATCAAGCCCATAATTTCTGTAGGGTTTTGTAATCTCACATCATTATTAGGCAAAATAGGGAACCCACCCATTTCCTCACTGTGTAAGTCATCTGTAAAACACTATTTTAATGCTCTCTCACCCTCTTTCTTTCCAGGATGGACATTTTTTTCCTCAAAGGGAGGGTGGCAGGAGGAGAGTTTCAAATAAATCAACTGATGAAATAATAACATTATTTAAAATGATCTCTTTTCACTTTTTATTGCTTGCATTTATATGGAGGAAGCCTGAACTCCTGAGTACTAATCCCAGTACTGCCACTTTCTTGCTGCATGTCCTTGGGCAAGTCACTTAATCCTTCATTGATCCAGCTTTAGCACTGTAACATAATCAGATTTTAGCAATAATGCTTACCAACTTTACAGAGGTGTTATCAGGGTTAGGTTTGTTTGCATAGTGCTTTGAAAGAGAGAAGTGTTAATTATAATTGAGATACTGTTGGTATTTAAAATGGTTTCAGACATTGAGAATTTACTATTTTATTCTTTCAGCAGTAATTCTTGGGCTGTAAATAGGCTTCACTGTACTTGATTTGTGCCGTAGGTCTTGAACAGTATTTAAAACATTTACTCTCAACTATTTTCCAACTTTGTTTGCTTCAGTTATGCAGAATCATTCTTCCTTCATTTTGTTTACTTGATTTATAATATTTTGTTTTTCTAAGTCTCACATTGATTACATTATACTGGCCTTCCACAAATGTCCACAGCATACATCTCAGGTTTTGCAAAGCATTGCTGAGGTCAAATACAGCTCTTGTGTAGGTGGGTGAAAATCCTTTCTCTTCAGTTGTGAACTTCTCTCGCTGAGCGTTTGGCCTTAGGAATAACTTTAAATATTTAAAATTGATCATTTTCTGATCCCATTTAAGTCAAAGATATTTCAATGCAATCAGGATCTGGTCCTTACTTGGTGTCAAATTCAATATCAAATAGCACTTCAATCTTATTTGCTGCTGAATGGTCTAGCACAGTGGTTCTCAACCTTTCTAATGCCGTGACCCCGCAATACAGTTCCTCATGTTGCGGTGACCCCAAACCAAAAAATAATTTTGGTGGCTACTTCAAAACTGTAATTTTGCTACAGTTATGATTCGGAATGTAAATACCTGATATGCATTATGTATTCTCATTGCTACAAATCAAACATAATTTAAACATAGTGATTAATCACAAAAACAATATTTAATTATATGTTGAGAAATATTTATTACTAATTCCAATAAATAACATTTCACCATGGCATAGCATAGGTTTAAATATAACAACAATTCCAAATAAATAACATTTCACCATGGCATAGCATGGTATGTGTATGGTGTGTGTACTGTTTTTACATTATTAACCTTTTTTACACCAGCAGGCTGTCTCGCAGGCTCTCTTGGCTCTCCGCCTCCTAGGCTTCTGTCCTCCGGCGCTTGCTGCGTCCGCCCACTGATGACGTCAGCAAGCGCCGGACACACGTAATGCGCTGCTATGGACTGTGGAGCGTTCCCCCCGCTTCCCCTGCCCCTTAGGCCCCGGATGGATGATGCAATCATGTCTGCGCATGCGCGCAGGCATTCAGTTTGGAACGCGCATCCATAACGGTGTGCGTTCCAGCTGAATAGCGCTGCTACAGATGGTAGCGCGACTTCTCAGCGGCTAAAGCCATCGGAAATATGTATTTTCCGATGGCTTTAGGCGACCCCTGTGTTTTGGTCGTTCGACCCCCGCCGGGGTCGCGACCCACAGGTTGAGAACCGCTGGTCTAACACATAATTGCAAAGCACTAGTCTACATAGTTATCTTTAAAATTTTTGCCTGTGGTACATATTGCAGCTTTGTGAAGTGCAAAAGATGTCACAAAAGTGAATAGCTTTTGTGGAAATATAGCTACTTTTCTAACCTTAAAAAAACAACAGCAAAAAAAAAAAAAACCAGTTTTTGAGGGTCAATCTTTTAAAGTATATGGTTCAGTGAAAGCAATTATAATCAGTTCCCTTTAGGAAAAATATTAAATGAAGTATTAAAGTACAGATCTAAAGAGTGTTAAAAGCCCAGAGCTACTGAGTTCATAGTTTCAGCTACATTTCAGTAAGAAATAATTGACCTTCTCCAATGCATATGTAAAGTTGGCATGGATATAAAATGATTCATCCTGTCTCTGTATTTTATCTTCTTTATTTTTTCTTTTTATGAGCCGTGCAAGTAGTTGAGCGTACTCAGCTCTCATTGAGGTTTCTCTGAAGGGGTTCAGATTTGGGTCTTTTTAGCTGTCTCTCCATTTTTAATACACATGCAGTGTCTTATAAGATGACTTTCTCTAATGTGACAGTTTACTAGTAAGCAGATATAAAATTCAAGTCAAATAATATGTGAATGATTTGTTTATAAAAGATATTTTAACAGTCTGCCAAGACAGTTAAATTTACTGAGCTGGAAAATTGTGTTTGCAAGACATGAGAAGTATGATGTCTGGAAGTAACGCTTAATAAGCATAGCCCCAAAATTGTGTCAAACGCCTATATGGATACTGAACAAATAAGACAAGACCCCAATGTAAGATTACCGATCATCCATAAAGTGTTACTCTCACAATAAAGTTAGTATTTTGTTACTAATTATTTATTTTAATTATATTTTAAAAGTGTGATTGACAACACCAGTTTAATATTGTGGTATTTTCACGACACTGCCTGATTCCAGGTACCTTCAGCAGGCACTCTGTTGATGACATCTGGCATGATGAGCGCTACAAGCTTTCTGCTCTGGTGAAGTGGGCCCTGGAGGCAGTAAGCAGCATAGAGAAGAGTAGCAGAAAGCTGGGGTAGTCTGGGGGCAATAGTACTAAATTCCCCTGCCAGAGGAGATGTGGGGTGTTTGTGTTTATATATATATATATATATATATATATAAAATCTCTAAGCAGCCATGGAGAGACATTTGCTCAGTCCCCCGTTGGTGATTTCTATCACAAAATGTTATCCTGAATCTGTATTAGCACACTTTCTCCATGGCCACAGCAACTTTTCACAGGGGTGGGAGAGATACTGAAGGATAGCCCCAATAGGGGAGGTGTGCTCAGGAGAGTAAGGATAGTGATAAGGACATTAGCCGGCAACCTGGATTCAATTCCCTGCTTCACTATACACTTCCTTTTTGGCTTACTTTTTGGGCCTGCATTCTCCCACTATCAGAAGGGGATGACAGAAAAGCTGGTTGGAAAATGGAATTTCCTTCCCGCAAAAAATGTCAGGATCTCAAAAAATGCTTAGTACCAAATGAAGATGAAAGATCAAATTTCAAATTTTTTCAGAAAATAAAATTCGGGAAAAAAAATGCATTTTGGGTCAATCGAAACATTTTATTTCAATACATTCAAAATATTTTGTTTTGAATTTGACCCTTAATTTTTTTTAAAATTATTTTATATAAAATAAAGTAAACTTTTGAAACAAAAGGTTATTTCAAATGAAAACTTGAAACATTTCATTTTAAAAATGTCAAAACTGGATATTTCAACATTTTCAAAATGTTTGTTTTTTTTCCAATTTTTTTCTAAATAAAATGTTGTTGAAATAAGTTTGCTATAATGAAAAAATTTGGTTTAGTCAAAACATCGTTGGAGGTTCTAAACATTATAGATGATACTTTCCTAACTCAAAAAGAGTTGCAGCCAATACTGGAGAATTCTTTATTAGACATTGCCTTAACAAGATAAAGAGGAACTGATCTCTGAACTAAATATTAATGGTAGCCTAGATACAAATGTTCAAGACTTATCACATTTATAATGTGCAAGCACAATAATGTCCAGACAAGTAATTTATATACCTGGTGTCTTAACAGGGCTGATTTCACAAAGCTGAAAAATGATTATGAGCCAAATCAGCTGGGGGGAAGAATGTATTCAGAAAAATGTGAATGATAATTGGGAATTATTTAAGAACTCCTTATTATATGTCCATAAAGTCACAGTCCCACAATTGAGGAAGAAGTCTGTATTGGTTAAAAAACTGACCTGTTTTAGAGAGGAAGTGACGGTGGCTATAAATTTTTTTAAAATAATATATAACAATTGGAAGAAAAAGGACGTGGATAGCAATGAATATAAATCAGAAGTTGGGAACTGCAGAAAATTGATAAGGGAAGTAAAGGGACTCAAGGAGACATCTACAGCCAGCAGAAATAAGGACAATAAAAAGGAGTTATTTTAAATATATTAGGACCAGGAATAATCCTGACAATGGTATTGGTCCATTATTTGATGTAAATTATAGAATTATCAGTAATAATGCAGAAAAGGCATTATTCAATAAGTATTTCTGGGCTGTAATTGGGAAAAAACAGATGATATCGTCTCATCTCATTCCACTTGTATTTCTGGATGTTAAACAGAAGTTACTAACATCAGATATTTTTAAATCAGTAGGTCCAGATAACGTTCATCCAAGAATTTTAAATGAACTGGCTGAGGAGCTTGCTGGACAGTTTACACTGATTTTCAATAAGTCAAGGAGCAGTGGGGAAGTTTCAGAAGACTGGGTAAATGGGATGACTTAATTATAGGCCTTGTCAGCCTGACATCAGTTCTAGGGAAGATAATGGAGCAGCTGATATGGGACTCAATTAATAAAGAATAAAAGAAAGATAATTTAATTAATGCAAATCACCATGTGTTTATGGAAAATAGATCCTGTCAAACTAATTTGATATCTTTGTTTGAGAAGATTACAAGTTTCATTGATAAAGGTAATAGTATTAATATAATATACTAGAACTTTTGTAAGGTGTTTGATTTGGTACTGCATGACATTTGGATTAAAAAAACTAGAACTATATAAAATGAAAATGGCATCATGAATGGATTAAAACTGGCAAACAGATAAATCTCAAAATGTAATTTTAGACAGGTAATTATCATCTAGCATATCTGTTTCCAGTGGTGTCCCACAGGGATCAGTTCTTGGCCCTAAGCTATTTAGCATTTTCACCAATGACCAGGAGGAAAACATAAAATTATCACTGATAAAGTTTGCACAAAAATAGGGGATATGGTAAATAACAGAGAGGATGGGTCACTGGTTCAGAGGAATCTGGATTGCTTGGTAAACTAGGTACAAGCAAACAATATGTGTTTTAGTATGGCTAAATTTAAATATATTCATCTTGGAACAAAGAATATAGTTTGTAAGTACAGCATGGGGAGCTCTCCTGTGAAGCAGTGACTCTGGAAAAGATTTGGGGGTTGTGGTGGATAATCAGTTGAACATAAGCTCCCAGTTTGATACTATGATCAAAAGAGCTAATGTGATCCTGGGATGAATAAACAGGAAATCTCAAGTAGAAGTAGAGAGATTATTTTACCTCTGTATTTGGCACTGGTATGTCTGTTGCTGGTGCCCACAATTTTAAAAGGATGTTGATAAATTGAAGAGGGTTCAGAGAAGAGCCAGAAGAATGATTAAAGGATTAAAAATCATGCCTTCTAGTGATAGACTCAAGGTGCTCAATTTATTTAACTTCAGTAAGAGAAGGTTAAGGAGTGACTCGATTACAGTTTGTAAGTACCTACCTGGGAAACCAATATTTTTAGGCTCTTCAATTTAGAACAGAAAGGTATAACATGATCCAATGGCTGGCAGTTGAAACTAGACAAATTCAGACTGGAAATGAGTGATATTTTAAATGTGAGAGTAAGCATTAGAACCATTTACCAAGAGTCATGGGGGATTCTCCCTCACTGACAATTTTTAAACCAAGGCTTGATATTTTTCTAAAAGATCTGCTCTAGGAATTATTTTGGAATGTCTACAACTTATTTTATACCGAGATCAGACTAGATCACAATGTCCCCTTCTTGCTTTGGAATCTATGAAAGCACTTTCCTACCCTACAGGAGTATGGTGAGGGTATATGCATTAAAGATTGTGAGATGCTCAGAGCCTACAGTAATGGGAGCCATATGAGTACCTGAGATAGATAAATAGGGTTATAAAGTACAGTAGTGTGTGTTGATGGCAAGAAGCAATGCAAGTATATCTGCTTGTCATGGGAACATACTGAGAACATGGTTGGGTTGCTTTAGTTCATTTAGTTCTCCCTACTTGATCTCCTCCCCTTCAAAAGCAGAAAGTGGCTCCTGTTCCAGTAATTCTACTTTTTAAGGACCCCTATCTTCCCCTGAGACCCTCACGTTTACATCAAAGAAGCTATAGAAAAGAAGCCTTTTTATTATTACCACATCTTCAACAGGGTGCCTAGAATAAGAGATTATTGGAAGCTGCCACAATATGAAAACTAGGAGATTAAGTAGAAAGAGATTATTTTTTTTATAGTAACCTACAACATTTTTACAAATGTTGCCAGGGCTGAGAGCAACACTTGAAAGTTAAACTGAGGATTATAGAAAAAGAAAAGCCCCACATGCAGCTGTAAATGTAATTGCAAATGAATAGGATAGTATGATGGGTTTCAGAAATTCAGATCTCTCATGAGAAGTTTATGCAGGTTGCAAAATTTCTCGGAGTATGTAGAACAAAGGCCATCCAAGTCTTCCTGCTACTCTTGTTGATGAGCAATTCAGGAAACATTTTGTCAAATCACCCCCTGCTGTTCATTAAAGGACTTACAAAAGGAATAAATTTTGTCTACTGCCTTCAATGACTGATTCAGCATAGCAACAGGACATAAGAAGAAAAGCTAGATTTAAAGAAAAAGATCACAATTGTGATAAAGTCAGGCCAGAGGGCTACAAAAGGGTATTTGAGGGTTGGTATGTCAGCCCTAGAATGTTAAAGGCCCTTTTCCCTGCAGGCCTCCCAGAAGTTGCTGCAGGTTAATTAGAAACAGCGGAGCCAAATCAAAGGCTACTCCAGGCAGTGGGACACACAGAGAGAGAGAAGCTGCCTGAAGGCTTGTGGCAGCAGGAGGTGAGAATTTCCCCAAAAATAGGATACAGTGCCCCTCCTCAGGAGGGGAGTAGCAGAAGAGGGAAAAAAACAAAACAAAACCTAGACACCATCTTGGGGGAAAGACTGAGACTGCTCTGGCCCCAGGTGACACCACCAGGTATACAGCTTCAGGGGAGGAACTGAAGAATGGTATTCCCTGGGGTCTGGGCAAAATTTACTGACTCAGCCCCTCCTGGTGTGATGGAGGGGCATTCCACAGGCCAAACCCTGGTCAAGGACTGCTCCAGGGTGGGGCAGATTTACCCCAGACCTGTTCTGCCAGAAGAGGTGGCCGTTACCTGGAAAAACTGAGGGGGTGTTTTGCCACACAATGAAGAAACTATAAGGTCCAATTCAAATACACTATGAAATTTCAAAAAGGCTATTACTCTTTTAGACCAAATAAAAACAATCACAATCCAGTAGAAGCAGGGGCCTTGAGAAGAACACCTAATACCCCAATACTCACAATGAAATCATGAGACTTGCTAATCTTGACTCAGTTCTGCCCTTTGGGTTTTCTTTTCTGCCATATTGGCTAGTTAATTGATTCCTATGACTGCATGCCAGCCTTTTAACTTCTAGTATTCCTGGCCGTCTTAGAAGAATTTTTCTGAAGAGGTAATTTTCTTCTCAAGCCCCTTCTTATTTAAAACTATTTAACTTAATCTTGTTTCCTATTTATGGATAATAATGTTTTTGTTAAGGCTTCTACAGTGAACAGCTGTCTATATAACTCACAAGTTGTTATTATCAACCTAAAGATTAAATTTGGTGTAGGAATCTACTCATTACTTTTTAAACTTTATTTTTATTGTTTTTATATAAAATATTAACACAATAAAACAAAACATGCATAAATATATGCACGAGATGGAAATAGCATATAAATAACAAAATTCTGAATTCATTATTTGAAAACCTGGAAAAAACAAAAAGAAATAAGGAATCAAACAAACAAAACCCCTCAATCCATAGATGTCATGCAGGGCATCAGTTATTAAAGTTACTAAATAGATAAATAAGTAGAACATAGTCCATGAGCATTAGGGACTCATATATACTAAACTGCAAAAGTATGCATAGTTTCATGTGTGGCCAGACATCCTCATATTTTTTCGAAGAGTTTCTATTAGACAGAGTCATTTTTTCCATGAATGCACTAGTAGAGAGCTCACTAAGCCAGTCTGAGTATGAGGGAGGAATTGCAGATTTCCATTTTCTCAAAATAACCTTTTTGTCCACTAGTTACTGCAATCCATTTCTTAATGTTAACTGGTAATACCAACTCATCCAGCGCCCCTAAAATACACAAACTTGGAGAAGGAAAGATAGCACACTTAAAGTTTTTGAGAGACAACTGAATATGGCGTTCCAGAACACACAGATTTTTGACAAGTATAGAGGAACATTGGCATGGGGCTGTTTGCATCTCCAGAATTTACTATGTGTTGCCAATCTAGCCTTAAACAAATATCCTGGAGTCCAGTATTACCTGCTTAATATCTTGTTCTAGAAGAATCACAAGGATAAAGAACTTGAAATATTTTTCACATTAAGCCGGATATCCTCCCAGGTTTCTGTTGCAATAGTAAGGCTAAATTCTTTTCCCATTTTTCTTTGAGACTGAGATTGAGGGGGCAATACAAAGCATTAAGCACTAAGTAATTCCTACAAAGTGACTTTTGTTTCCATATTTCTTAACATGTTCTTCCAGAGGTCAGAGAGGTGAAACAACCAGTTGTCTCTATCCTGGTATGAATCCCTGAGCATAGCAGCTGATAGAAGGAAGTGTGAGACAATGATAGCTACTATTTGTTGTACATGTAATCAAATGAGGCCAGTCTATTACCTTGTATTATATCTTTAATTTTTGTTCATCCTTTTTTCTATTTAAATTTTCTTAAGTGTGGAGTTGGCCTTTGATTGTGAGACATAGGTTATCCTAACAAGAAGAGAATTAGTAAAATCAGATGCTGTAATCCTCTTAATGTGCTGTAGGATACCCCATGTATATGCAAAGACTGGATTTTTCCTTAAGGGTGCGGGTAGCCTCTTAAGGTATACATAAGAAATCAAGGATCAAAATGGGATACCAAGTTTTTTTAGCTCAGACCAGGCAGGTGTGTATGCAGAGCTACTGGCATGGAATCATCTTACAACAAACACATTTGGAATGCTAGATAATACAGATATAAATCAGGCAACTCCAGACTTCCAGTTGCACGGGATTTTGTAAGGGTCTTTTTTGACAAGTGGGGCTTGTTTTTAATCCCATATAAATTGCATGATAAGCCTATTTATTTGAGGAAAGAGCAAGGGAGAGACCATGAAAAGCAAGAGGCTAATGATATAAATAAATCTTGGGAAGATACTCATTTTCATTATTTCCATTCTCCCCAGTAAGGATAGAAGGAGGAAACACTACTTCTCTACATCCTTGGACATTTTGTTTAATATATAGTACATATTTATAGAAATAATTTTGGAAAGATTAGTCAAATTTTAACACCTGAATACATTATTTCTTTGCATATTTGAAATGGAAAATGCAAAAACTAAGAAGGATCGAGTCTTTTGAATGTATCCATTGCTTGTGATTTATTCCAGTTAATGAGAAAACCAGAGATCTTTAAAAAAATACATTAAAAAGCTACATTCATGAATGATAGGATCGATGAGGACGTATTTTTCAATATTACAAAAATGTCATCGTAAAAAACTAATTTTGTATTGTTTCCTGTTTATAGTCATATCTTCAGTGGCTGAGTGCTGATGTCTGTACATCACCAGTGGGTCAAGAGAGAAGCTAAAAATGAGGGACGAGGGGACAGCTCTGTTGTGTCCCTTTTTCTAGTTGAAATGTAGGAGAAATAATTCATTTGGTTGATATTGAAGCAAGGGGAGAGTTGTATAATACACTGACCCAATCCAGAAATATTGTTCCAAATCCAAATTTTTTTAGGGCAGCCATTAGATAAGTCCATTCAACCTTATCAAAGGCTTTCTCTGATGATTTCCTTGAATAATAAAGATAAAGATAACGCTGTGGAGGGAACATTTGACATCTGAGCCTGCTGGATAAAGTAAGCAGTTTTTTCCATATTCTCAGTAGCCAATCTTCCTTTAATGAAACCAGCTTATCTGTGTGTATAATTAATGGGATGATCATGTTCAGTTGTGTCACTAAAATATTTACAATTATTTTGCAATCTGTGTTCAATAGAGATATGGGGCATACGTCACCATAGTTGCAACCACCTTTGTTCTTCTTTAATATTAAAGTAATTAAAACAGTTCTCACTTTACAACACATGGTTCCTTTTTGGAATGTTTCAGTGAAGACCTTTGAAAGAATTGAAGATGGCTAATTAAAAAATGTTTTGTAGAAATATGCCAGAAAGCCATCTATTTCAAGGGCTTTGCTGGAATTCATATATTGAATGGCCTGTTTGATCTCTTGTGTTGTGATCTGTCCATAAACAAGACTTATTTTGAAGTTAGGGGATTAAAAGACAGGTCTTCAAGGAAATCATCAAATTTATTAGAGTCAAATTGGTTCTCT
>ML675616.1:38712363-38732415 GCA_007922155.1 Mesoclemmys tuberculata | reverse complement strand
TTCTCTGATTTATATAAAGCTAGATAGAATTGTTTCAGTTGATTATTTATATCTATTGGTTCAAGGATGGCACTCCCGTCTTCTTGTAATAAGGTAAAATGTTGTTGGCTAGTTCCATCTTAAGTCCCCTGGCAAGTAGCTTACCAGCTTTAACTCCCCATTCATAACATCTTTCTTTGACCCACTTGAGTGCAAATTCAACTTGGCTGGATAAGCATTCATTATATTTCTATTTGGTGTTGATTGGAGAATGTAGGAGATTTTCATTATTTGGATCTGGTGTGTTCTCTGCAACTCATATATTTCCTTGTTCTGAAAGTCTAGTAACTTTAGTCTTTTTCTTCTTTTGGGAACCAGCATCTCTGATAAGTATAATTGGAGCATGATCTAAAATTAATATATTATCAATAGCTGCTTCTAGGCATGCTGGAATCAGTTCTGAAGACACACAAGAAAAGTCAGTTCTGGAGTAAGATGAATGTACTTTAGAGAAATATGTATAGTCATGCTCCTTGGGATGTCTCAGTCTCCATATATCCTTTAAATCAAGCACATTCATTAATAATGAGGGCTGCCCCATTGTGCTTTGAGTGCTGGGTCTCAAATAATTGGATTTGTCCAGATGTCTATCTAGCATAGTATCTCAGTCACCTTCCAGTATTACAAGAACGTCTTGTTTATTAGAAAGAATGTCTGCAATGTCTTTGGAAAATTCAGAATTACCTCCACTTGGATTGTAAATGCTTCCTAGAATTAACTTTTTTGGGTTGAAACAGCCTTCAAGAAGAATGTATCTTCCTTCAGGATCAGACTGAGACTGTATATATTGAAAAGTTATCCTTTTATCAATTAAGATGGATGTGCCTCTGCTCCTAGAATTATACTTAGCACCTACTCACATCTCCTTGATTCTATTGGCATCTATTTCTGCTAGATGAGTTTCCTGCATTAAACTACTTGGCACTGTTTTGATCCTGAGGTGTATCAGGATTTTAATTCTTTTGGAAGGTTGATTAAGTACCATCACATTCCAGGAGCACGCTCTAAGAAAATTAATGACAAAATTTTAAACCATATATTAAGACATATAATCTTATTGTAAATATACATATTTCCCCATTGATACTGTGAAACCACATTTCTAGGACATGATCTGTATTATAACAGATTAGATACTGGTTAGTTTTGAATGAAATTATGCCTTCAGTTGAGCCTCTGAGGGTGTCAGGAATACAAAAAAAATCTATAGTTAATTATCAGGTATCTCTCAAAGTACATTTATAACAGAAAACAAACAAACAAAAATAACAGACTTAAAACAAGCCAGTGTAAGCACATTCAGATCCCCGATGGCTTCAGTTCTATCTGCTCATCCCTTTCCTATATTATCTAATAATAGTCTAAACATCTCTACATGCAATATATTTTAAGTCAAATATTACCCTGTAAATACCATGGGTATTCTGAAACATATTACTACCTACAGACATTTCTATGTGTACATACATGCACGTATCTATATGCATATACATGTATACAGATTAATCACATATACATTTATAATTGATTTGGTAAGTCAAATATAAACTAGTACAAAATCGAAATATGAAAAATATAACAATATAAAAATTCATATTAATAGAATGTCAGATGCCCTGCGCAAATTGAATAACTAGTGCTATTTAAAGTTTAGGTTATTGTCTACTTGCAAGAGTATTGACTGTTCCAAAGGACTTGTCCCATAACATCATTCATTAAAGGCGGAGTTAGTGAAGAGATTCTGTCTAGCAGGTAAGTTGTGATGATTAGTGCAGATAAAACTTCAGCCTGTAGATGGTGCTATAAACCCCAGTTTAGTGTTAAGACGTTACTCTATGCATCGCAGTGCTCTAAAGCTGTTATTAATGCTCAGTTCCAAAGGTGATCAACAGAAGAGTTCATTCTAGCTATTTATCTGCTAGGAATTGGAAAATTATATAAGTGACTATTACCATATCTACAAGGACATGTAGGAAAACACACTGATTTTTAAATTTGTTCAGGTATGCTTTTTATGATGATAAAACCATTTTACCATTTTTGGTCAATCTAGTCTGTCTTTGAAGTGTCTGCTAGTCTTCAGAAGGAGTGGATTTTGCAAAATGATATGTAAACTAATAAATCCATAGTGAAAGTGAATGAGTACTTGATGCTGTAACTGACGTTGGGCCCCCCTCAGAGTTTGTTTTATGCCATTGAATGCAGCCCTATTTTTGTTAAACTCAACTGAGAAGCCAAGAGAGAGAAATTTTGTGGCCTTTGTATGTAAGGGTTTGAGCTTTTCTTGCAGCATTTATTAATGTTACTTTATCATTGAACTTCAGCAGCTTGAAGATGATGGGTCCAGACCTACCAGACTCCTGCCTTCTAGTGCCAGGAATTCAGTGAGTCCTTTCAGTATTTAATGGGGGCATCTAGGAGTCCAATTTGAGTATCTCAGGGAGCAGCTTCTGAAGAAAGCCGACAATATCCTTGTCCTCTAGACCCTCAGCAGTGCCCAGGGGGCAAAGGTTGTTTCTTTGATAACCTAAGTCATCCTCATTTTCTTTCAGTTTGTCTAGTCTCAACTTTAAGGAGGCAGCTTCTTCTTTAATTTCACTGGTTTCAATGGCAGTCTTTTGTCGCTCATTTTCCAAGTGAGTTATTTGGGATTTTACATCAAATACATCTTTAGAGAGGCCACAAATATCTTTTGAAACTGAATCCGTTTGGTCTGTGGGGAACACTTTGAGTTCTGTGATATCCTAGGATGTGTTTTGCTGTGGCCTTGTGGTCTCTTCCTTCAGCTGCTTAGGGGTGACTCAGGCTTGCAGGGTTGCCAGGTGTCCAGTCGAAAAGGGAGCCTGGTGGTCTCTGCTCAGCACTGCTGTTGGGACACTAGAAGTCTGCTTACCCGGGGTAACCAGTCTCTGTCACTGGGGGGCTGGGAGGAGCAGCAGCTGCTGCTAGAGCCGCCTGGAAGAGTGGCTCTCTGCTCAGCTGCAGTGCTGACGCCTGATGGAGAGCAATGGCTAGCTTCCAGACCCGGCTCCAAGAAGTAGATACCAGTGTCACCACTCAGGGTATCCTGTCCGCCCCCACTTCTACTCCACCATGCTCTGATTGCCCTGGCCCTGGCCCCTTGCTTGGGACTTAACCCCTCCTTGCCCTGTCCCCTTGCTATGGGGACCAACCCCTCCCTGCCCCCTTGCTCCAGGGAACAACCCCCACCATGTCTCAATTGCCCTGACCCTGGTCCCTCCCTAGGTCCGGGACCTGCCCTGCTGTGCCCAAATTTCTCTGCCCCCGCCCTGGCTTCTTGCGCCAAGAACCATCCACCCCACTGTGCCCTGATTTCCTCTACCCCTCACTTCAGTGACTGACCCCTGCATGCCCCTCTGTGCCCCAATTGGGCACGCAGGTAGGCTCCACCTCAGCTCCTCCCAGCCCAGCTCTGCAGGTGGCAGGTCAGCCCTGGGGGAGAGGGGAGCAAACGACGGTGGGGTGGAGACCGAGTGACAGTGGGGGAGGATGTGGGGCAGAGGGCATGGCCTCGGGGGAAGATGTGGGGAGGGGCATGGTCTCGGAGGAAGGGGTAGGGCAGGGGTGTTCGGTTTCCAGCAATTAGAAAGTTTGCAACCCTTCTGTGCCTCTCATTTTTTCATTGGAATCCATAGTCAACAGTTTGCAGTTTATCCAGGGGATTAATTTAAACTTTTATCAAAGAAACTTATTACCAATTTGTTATAAAAGTAATTATACTAGTCCAGACCCCACACCTCCCCCCCCTGCGCGATTCCCATCCCAGAGAAACTGGCAAAGATGAGCCCAGACAAAGACCCCAATCCTCGCCACTTTTAATCAGGTTGCATCCACCGCAGGGTGGGATCCAGAACACTGGGTCATGCTAGTGTAACCCCACTTTTCAGGACCAGGCCAAACCACTTACCGAGAACTTGACTCCGCATCGGTCTGAGACTGTGCAAAGGTAAAAGAGGTGATCCTCAGTCATCTAGACCAGTGGCTCCCAACCTTTTTGAGTGAAAGGCCTCCACTAGTAAAATGTGCCCCCCACTCCTCCTGTCACTGGCCATAAACACACATAATGATAATAATAATATTAAATTACATAAATACGACAGGAGATTCGTTCCTATCTTTGCCACCATCACAACCTGCCTTATGGATCTGATGAGAGACCTCCGAAAGTGCAGTGCGATACAGCCTTTAAAACTTTAAAGGAGCCATTGTGTTGTGATCTGGTGCTTTTCAATCCAGATTTCTCAAAAGAATTTATACTCCAAATGGATTCATTGGATGTGGGACTTGGGGCAGTACTCTCCCAGACCTTTGAGCAAGAGGAACATCCCATTATTCTGGTTAAGCTGAAAGCTATTCTTGAGTGAAAGAGGCTATTCTGAAATAGAAAAGGAAGTCCGCCCATGAAGTGGGCCACTACTTGGTGGGAAACCCATTTTTGCTTATCACAGATTATGCATCCCTCTGATGGCTATGCAAATGAAGGACTCTAACACAAAGACCATGAGCTGGTACCTGGCTCTCCAGCCATACCAATTCCAGGTGCTTCATCGGACCAACAGGGCTCATGCTGATTTCTTTTCATGGAGTACGCATGCTGCCCTGGATAAAAAGGACACACTCACCAGAAAGAGCAACAGCCCTGTTTCTTTTTTGAGGGGGAGGATATGTGAGGAAGTGTATAGACCTCACACAGACAGAGAAGGTTCCCGAGAGGTCCTGGCGGCAGGGCTAGCCTCACCCCTCCAGCCCTGACAATCATGCATGAGAGCACGGAAACTGCAGTCAGCGGGTGGCGGAAGAGGAGGGAGGAGCAGGACTACCCTAAGCAGCAGACTGCAGCAGTGACCCTTGAAGCCATGGAGGGAACCCCTAGCCAAGAGACCTTCACTCTGGCTCTGTGGAGAGCACAGCAGACTCCCAGGGTAAGAAGAACAGGCTGAGCCTAACTCAAAGGCCCAGCCAGCATGATTTCCCCCAAACCCACTATGTCGGTGCAGGATAGCTAGCAGCGCTGTAGACTCACCACGTACCTCCTTCCCCCCATTTTGCTGGGGCTACAGAAAGGGATTATCTCTGAACGTGTTGGAGTTTTTGACTTTCATTTTGATCTCCCCATCTGGAGAGCCTTAAGAAGGCCCACAGAGGCCAGAGCACCCCTTGCAAATACTAAAGAAGTAGGGTCTGTGCAGGAGCCATCAGTGTAGGTAAATGGGTGTGGTAGTGTTCTCCTACTCTCGGAGGGAGGAACCACCAAGGATTCTGTTACAGTGAGGCTAATCAAAAATGGGTTCTACCATCAGGAATTTACACAGCAGTAAAACTCTTTAATGAATAAGGGATTTGTACCTATTTTATTCATTTAGGACTGAAATTTAGGGATGCTATCCAGGCCTAACAAGGGGCTGAGGGAGTCCCAGTCTGATCCTTGTTTCTCTTGTGCATCAAGAGATCGAGACTAATCTTACCTAACCATTTTACTGGAGTTGTTTATAGGTTCTTATACCATTCTCATCACTGTATACCTGAGTGTCTTACTGTAGTGCCACTACACGCTGTTTGTTCTCTCATCCTCTCAATGGAGTGAGGAGAATGGATTGTGTGCACAGTAGAGTGTCTTGTTTTGATAGGTTTATTTTTAATTGTCCCTTTAAAACAACAGTACATTCAAACAGACAAACTCACTCCACCCTCTGCATCACTTTCAGTCCATGGACCAGTGGTTTGGCAATGGAGGCACAGAAACGCCTCCTGGGCAAGGTGAAGTTCCAGTCTGCTTGTGCCTACTGTCTCCCTGCTTAATTCCAATGAGGCAGATAGCCATGTAAGGAGGCAAGGGTACTCTTTCTGCCCCCTTATTCCCTGTGCAGGCACACAAGAAAGTTCACAATTGAGGTTTTACATTTTTTATTTATTTATCAATAATTTACTTATACATGGTTCACAGCATTTTAAAACCTGCTTCCCTGAAAATCTGTTTTAAATCTTATTTGCTCTGACATATAGATGTAATTTTCTAAGCATAATCCCCATTTTTACATTTTGCACTGAGTTTTGTTGTAGGAATTTACTTGTTCTTTTCTTTTTAATACAATGAACCAAAAACACAATGTAGATAAAAACTGTGCCAGAAAGTTTGTTTCCAATTTCTCTGACAGACTCCCTCGTTTTCTCTCCCATTTCCCCTGGAAGAAAAACAAAAAACAACATAGCCGCTAAACTTAGCACTGTCAAATATTCCAAGATCAAAGATGTACGCTGTGCATCAGAATTGGAGTTGCTGTCAAAGATCTTTTAACTAACTCGCTGTCTCCAAAAATTTGTATCTTTTTATTTCATTTTTTAAAAGATGCTGTAGTCAGCCAGGGATTAAATCCTTCATTACAAAGTTTTATTTCTGGATAGAGTGTTTGGTTTCAATCATTCAGGTATTTCCCTCTAGGACTTCTTTAAATTCACTAGATCATGATGATGTATGCTATCTTTTAGTGGCATATTGGGAAGTCCTATTGCATTGTCATGTTGGTTGCCAGTGTTCCTTTGGGCACTTGTAGGAGTACACATAGCTTTTCTTGCCTGCATGTCTAATGCATTATTCACATTCCAGATGTCATTTTACTTATTTGGGTGAAGATTTCTTCCTCCTCTCCTGAAACCTTCCATTCTCTCACTCTTCCTCATTTCTTCAGTTCTACTGAACAATCACGAGGGAAGCAACAGCGATGTTGAGGCTAGCACTGGAAAACAAATCAATAGTCATATTTCTTCACTAATGAGGGGAGAAACGTCAAAGAAAATAATAAAAATGAATTCTGATTCTCATACTAGCCTGTATCAGAGGGTCTCAACATTCTTGTCCACAATGTAACACACAAGAATTTTAATATGAATGACATCACCTTCAGGATTGGCTCCAAGGGCAGTACAGGCAGGATTAGAACAACATAATTTCCAACAGCAAAATCTTTAGGATGACTCAGTCTGGGTCCTGCTGAGGTCAACTGGCAAAGAATAATCCTCCTCTCTCAGTTATAACACAGAAGAAAAACCTTTTCAACACTGAAAAATATAATCCAAAAAGGTTCTTAATAGAGGTAGATAATGCTCCTGTGTAGTAGAAAGATTATCTGAAGTTTAACTACAAAGTGTAGGGATGTAGTTAACAAGCTTGGGTATGGAAGCAGTGAAGCCATGGCAGCACAGGCTTCAGTATGGGCTATTCCCAAAAGCAATTACTCCGGGTTGCTGGTGAGCTAGTACAGCCTGCACTGAAGGCTTTCCCTGTTGCCACAGCTTCTCTGCTCTGGTTCCCAGCTCGTGAGATTAAAGCTAACTCAGTTGTACCTACATGAGCTGCAGTCACAACTCCTGACAGCATACCCTAAAACCTCACTATTTCTTTCAAAATATAGTTCACAGTACTTACCCTGTTGATGACTTTTTTTCTCTATTCCTGGCATCCTCTGGATCAGGAGAGAGAGAATGGAGGCTAAGAGCCAGTTTTCCCCTCCCCTTTCTTCAACTGCAGCTGAAGATTTGTCTCCATGCATCCAAGGTACACCCTCCATCTTTGTGATGGCAAGACAAAACTAATTGCCAATGAGAAGAACTGCACTCAAACACACACAAATACTCTTTTGCCAGGGTACCAGCTGTAGAGGGAACTAACTAGGACTTCCACAAAATAACTATTTTCATAAATTACAGTGCAGTTACCATAAAAATATTTGACATATGCTGTGATAGGAGACATTAATAAAATAAATAAAAAGGACCAGATCTCTTGCTCATGTTGTGTGATACTTTTCTCTGCCAGCAGCTGCATCAAAATCAATGGGAGCAGGACTGGGCCCTTAAGTTATACATTTACTATAAATATACAAAGTGCAATTTGCACAGGGGTTGTAAAGCAACTAAATCAAAACCAATTTTAACTGGAATATTTGCATATATTTTGAGTAAGGGAGACTTCCCTGTCAAATTTAAATTTTCTGTCCCCAGCCATTTCACTTCTAGAGCAGTTAAAATCACCAGAGGTTTTTTTCTTTTGACGGGAAGTGTCTATTTTTTCCACTTGAACTAACAACACTGAACTGTGTTCAGGTTTTCCAGAGAAGTTCAGTTAAATAGACCTGAGTCTGCACTTCTTTGCATCTTGTAGGATCATGTACACTGAATTGCATTCTGTGCACAAGGTTGCCAATCTGTATGGTAGTATTTTACACCCAATTTGCACTCACTTTGCACAGATGTCATTCACTACAATACACAGAGCAAGGGAGTGAACACTCAGGCTTCAAGTCTGGAAAAGTTAATCTCAAAAGTTGAAAGTTTCAGAAGGTTTTAGTGTGTGAAAATGAATGGTGGAATGGAAACCATTATGCAGTCTTAACTAATAGTCATTGAAGATGCTGCTGCTACACTAAAAAGTTAGGGCCAGATCTTCAGCTGGTATAAATTAACATAGCTCCTTCCCACCAATTTACACAAGCTGAGTATCTGGTCCATTATCTGTTGGTTAAGATAGAAATACATTATAATACAATTAATATAATATAATATAATTAATAACTGATGGTTACAGAAATTTGAAGGTAAAGTATCAGCTGTCTAGTTTCAACAAAGGTTACAAATAACCACTTGTACAAATCACCTTGTGAAAGACACTGTCAAACTGATGTGCCAAACTGAACTATAATGAACCATTTAGAAATTACAATGAATGAACAGCATGTGCCAGACAATACAAATAAAAGCAAGCCAATGCATTTTCACCTTGACATAATGTAACAAGAGAGAAAGAAAACAAAGTTAATCTCAAAATGAGTTAAACACAAAGTACCAATTAATTAAATGTAGCATCTAATTTACTTGTGGTCTCATGCACTACATCCAGTTTCTTACCCCGTTCTAAAAATGAATGTCCAAGTCAAACATCTTTAATATCTAACAAGTGGGTTAAGGAAACAGCCCAACTGTAGCTAAAGGTCTCCCTTTTTGTTCTCTCCCCTTCCCCATTATCTCCAGTGAGCCAGTGGTGGCAGCCTCACTGCATTTTTCATTTGCTCTCACAAATCAGTGCCTCCCACCACCTCTTTGGCTTCAAATGCCATCTTCAAACCTGTTCATTGATCCTCCCCACTTGCCTCATTCAGATTTCATCTAAAGATTCACTTCTGCCATCTCATCTATGAGAAGTGAGGAAGGATTTTTAAAAAAAGTATATTAATTGCACCATCAAGATACACACATGTCTTACAAACTCAATTATTGTCACCTTCCTCTCTCCTTTTCTCTATGGTCTTCTGTTATATTTAGATTCAAAACTCTTTGGAGCAGGTGCTATGGGTAAAATTTTCAGAAGTGATTAAATGATTTAGGATCCTAAATTCCATTTCTCAAATGTGACTCAGGCCCAGAACCTCAAAGATATTTAAGTGCCTAACGCCCACTGAATTCAATGGGATTTAGGTGCCTAAATTCCATTGAGGATGTGGCCCTTAGGGTCTCATTGACTTTCTGTGAAATGTAGGCATCTCATACCTACATAATTTTTTAAAATGGGACGTAGGTGCTTAACTCATGTAGGCGCCTTTGAGACGTTTATTAGATGTCTCTACTTGTTTTGTGACATCCCTAGCTCATGTTTGGATACACAAAAATATAACAGCAATGAGCTCAATCATGAGCCCCCAAGGATGGGAGGCACAGGGCAGAATGCACAACAACACTCTGCCAGATCGTCAGCTCTGCAGATGCTTGATGCAGGTATCATAGGAGCCCGATAGCGGCTCTAAAATTACACAGAGGCTGTTTTAGCTCTCAGCTAGAGCAGAATTGGAAGGGTACAAACGTGATGTAGAGCTGCCTTTCCTCATCCTCACTCCTCAGGGCACCACTGTAAAGTTGACACAAGTGAAGAACTTTATTAATAATCTGCCCCCACGTAGCTGATTGTGATGGAATCCTTGAAACTGTCCTCCCCACGCGAGCACGGTTTCACTTACACAAATGCTGCCTGTGGAGCAAGGATTTGGAATACTATAGCAACCCAGAAGGGTGCCTACAGTTGCGGGGAATGAAGACGGATGGTTTTCTGAGGGGAGTAGAAACAGCACTGCATAGCTGGCTCTTTCTGTGTTCTATGAGGAGAGGGATGGAGTCAGTCCCCAAATCATCAAGGCTGATTCTCCTCCCCACTCCAGAGGGAGAGGTACAGAACAGAGATCTATACAGGCTCTCTCTTCCTGCCCTGCAAAGAATGACAGAGACAGTTATTGGATGAGATTTCAAAATCCATCAGTTTCTACCAGCTCCGCTTAACATTGTTAACTATTTCACACCTCATCATTACAGCACAAGTATACAGCTAATTAACTTAGTGCACAATCCAAAAATAAATAACAATGATGACTGTAATGACTGTATATTTAATTTTGTATATCTAATTTAATAAATCCCTCAATTTTAAAATGTATCTGCTGGATAATTTACATGCTTGTTACCAGGGTATCACAGAATACAGGGATCTTGCCACAGAATTTATTTCCAGCTGGCCACAGAGTACAGAGGTCCTTGTTTAAAAGCACAAGCCACTGTAACTTGAACCAAAGGAGTACCTTCTTCATTAATATTGCTTCCTGGGACTCCCAGTAAAAAGAGTCATCATCTGTAAAAAGTTCTGATCTTAGCATTATAAAAGATATTTGTCTCATGCCTGTTTCTCAACATGGGGATCATATATTAGAAAGAGGTTGCAAAATATGGCGTAGGCCATTATTTCCAAGTCAGGAAACAGTACGTTCCCTTTGTAAAAAATATCTTTGTTTGTGCTTCACTTAGTAGTAATTATAATAATTATTTCTATCTGTAGAAATGCTCTATCCTGGATTCCTCAGAGTGCTGTACAAATATAAGGTCAGGACAAAAATGTTGAAAATAGGCCAATAAAAAAGTGACAGACACACTGGCCATCACAGATAAAGAACACAAACACAAATGACATACTTTTAGCTAGCATTCTCTTTATCAAAATCTGCAATTGCTTGACCTGCTTGATCTTTTGTAGGTTCTTTCACAATAAGCCATATCATCTGCTGAAAGGAAATGTAAATTCTCAGGATCTGACTGCTCCAGAAAATTTAGGTGATTTTTTCCTTCTTATTAAAGATAAACTGTGTATACATAAATTATTCATTTGGAATTATCCATGAATTTCAGATGATAAGACATCACTTTGGTGTTTTTTTTAATTATCTTGGATAAAAAGGAAGTAATGTTTTTGTGACTTGTGTGGTTGTTCTCTTCTACTTGAGGGAACTTGTTTTCAGTGATGTCTACACAAATCATGCTATTAGTGCTAATCATGCTATCAGATGATCACCTTAAGCATCTGGTTTACTTTTGCTCACATGTGCTATGTTGATTGCTTACCTGGTTTTTCAGCTATGGCACTAAACTGAGTAAGAGTACTTCTTGAGGCTGCACTTCAGGATTCACTTTGTTTGCTAGGGATCATGTTTCTTCACTGTTATTATTCTGAATTTCTAATTCACCCATTGTATGTGGCTGAATCCTTTAGGAAAAGGTGGCTAAGGAATGGAATGGCTTCAGTTCCAGTCATTGCTACATACTTTTTCATTACTTTTGGCAAAGCTAAAGTGACTAAGTGATTTAGGAACTACTTTTAAAGTGACTGTTGGCACTTAGGGCCAGATGTGTAAAGGCACTTAAAGAATCAGATAGGTGTCTAGTGGAATTTACAAAAGTGTCTTGGTGCCTAACTCTCATGCTTTTGAAAATCCCATGGGGTGTGACGTGAAAATAAATGTATTGATATTTGTGAGCTGTTCAGGTACTGTTCTGATGGCAGCCATGTAACGCTCAACTAGAGCCAAAGATGCAGATTGGCTAAAGTCTTATTGAATTGCTTTGCTTTTATTTTTCAGCAGCATCACAACATAATTAACAGAATGTAGTTTCTCAGGTGCAGTTCATGTAAGTTTGCTTCAAGCTAAGAAAAAGGTTGTAAAAGCTTTTCAGGGTCACTGCTTATAAACATTTATAAACACAAGCCTACTGCTTCCTCTTCAGTATTAAATAAGTTAATATAGTTTGGTACAATTTCTCAAAGAAGAATCAAGATGGTTCTGCCACTGTCTGCATAAATTAGCTCACTAAAGAGCTGGCATTTCTCTAATGGTGGTCTTTTAACTTCCTAAACTTTATGTCCACACCTATCTACTTTGTAATCCAGATTATCCATTTTTAGTGAAGTTTAGCTGACAAACTGGCATTATGAACCACTGATAAATCTTGAAAGATCAAAGAATCATTAATCAGTACTTTTGTTTGTTATTGTAGGTTTAAAGCAATAATAAACGTATGTCTTGGTAATGCCTCCTTTAGGAAATTCCAACTGAATTCATCACAGAGAGCATGTATTTGTGTAGCCAATAGGTAGTATAACACATTTTGTGTGGGCAAACAATTCCCTGTTCTATGCCGTGTATAGTTACCAGATTGTTAAAATTAACGCTTTCAGACCATTGGTGAGCATTTGAAAAGTTAGCTAACAAGCCGTTTTCCTGCAGAAGCTTCTTCAAAGTACATTAAATTACTCTAGTTTTTGTATTGAAAGTATCCTGGAATTATTTCTACACATTAGAGAATTATCTCTCCCTACTAGAGACTGTGTAACATGCTTATAGATAAAAGAATTGTGCTCATTTAATCAAAATAAGACATATGTCTTTAAGAAATATTGTGTTTGTGTGAGATAGAGTTTTCCATTTCACATTCATAGTCTGAGTTACAGTTAGGTACCAGTAGTTTTTTGAAAAATATTTGCTCGTAAATTCTTCTGTAGTAGTTGGGGATTTAACAATGCCTTTATTTAGAATGTACAATTCTAGTGCTATTCTATTTTATATAGATTCATATCCCGTCCTCACTATTGTATTCTCTGAGCTACTGAGTAGTACATTAAGTGATGTGACTAACATCTGATGTGTGGTTTGGTCTGTCCCTCATCCTTTCCCCAGGAGCAGAATTGTGTGTGCGGTGAAGTGTTATTTTGGGGGGTGGGTAGTATGTATACACTGGTATGAGTTTAAGTCAGAGAAGCAGGTTGAATAGTGTGCCTTGCGTTTGGAGTCGAAGGGGTAAGGCTTGTGGTGGTCTTTAGTTCCACTGTCTCAGTCCTGCCTCCAAAAAAGCTTTCTTCTGCCTGACAAGCATTATCCATGAGTAGAAAGTTTCTTTGTGCCTGAGAAGCAGAACTGTAGACCACAGTCCTCATCCCAGGTTAATTTGCATATTCTGCTCTTTGCCTTTTAACAACAAATTCATTGTAGAGAAAGAATGACTAAAGGAAGATGAAAACTTAGCAAATTGTGGTGATTACTTACCCCACTCTTTAATCACATACACTTACTAAACATTGGTAGCTAGTAAATAACAATGGTGTCTGTATTAGTCTGAATTACAGTGAGGAAGGGGGAAAGGATAATGAAATGGACACCCTATATAGGGCTTGGCTGGAATGTACTAAGAGCCCCTCCTTAATACATTCATTTTTAATGAGAAATTTTAAAATATTGTTTTACAACATCTCATGAAATATAAAGAATTTAGGAATTTAAATACTGAACAGTTTCATTCATAAAACAGTACACTGATATTATGAAGATTATGGTCCTAATTCTTAAAGGTACAGAACCTCCAAGGCCAACACAAAAATGTGAGTGTAATTGTGTCTTGGATTTATCTGCCCAACTACCATAACTGCATGTAAAAAATGGGTATTTAATGCAAAAATAACCTGTTAGGCTATATGTAATTAATTTATGAAATACAGTTTGCCTATGCATGTATGGAAGCTGTATGTGCAAATCTGGAGTGCGATTGTGCATGCCTCTGGATTTCTCTGCTTCTGGAAATTAGGGTCTGTCTAGCTACTTACCATATGCTAGAGAATCATGTTTCTTTCAGCAAGAACATACAAATTAGATTAAGGGCTTACAATATCCTTTCAGTCGTCAGCAGAATACTATACTCAAACCACGCTGTGATCTAATATCAAAATAGAATGATAAACAAAACAAAAACATATAAGTCCTGTAAAGACTATAATTTCCAACTGAATAAACCAAGCAGTATTTATTCTTTTAACATCGTTAGTAGATCTAAAATCATATTTCCTTTACTATTCATATCAGTTCAGTCCATAGTAAAACAAAGAACACAGCAGACTCCTAAACAAATTAATTAGGCAATGTCTCCTTGTCACTCTCAAGATCAAATTAAGTTTCAGCCTTTTTTTCCCTAGAACCTTGCAGTAAATTCCATATCCCCAACATGGAAATTATGTTTCTTTTTTCATGTGGCTTTTTTATCAAAATCATTTTGGTACATCTTTTACAAATCTATATAGTAATGCATATTTCAAAGATTCATTCATCTTGTGCATTAATCTTGGACTCCTAGGGCCTGTTTCTCTGTCGCTCTGCACTTTGAGTAGTCATTTCCACTGCTGCAAAGTGGATATAACATGCTAGCATTCTGATTTGGTATTGGGCAATGGAGAACGGGGACTTCTAGATATTCCTTTTGTCGTAACATCCTTGTTCGGTATTTGTCAGAGATTTAATGTAGTGGGAAATTGAGTGTTGGATTTATTCTTTAAAAAAATCATAGAGCCCTAAAGCTGTGAGGACTCCTTTCTTTAATCACATGGGAGAACATCCACAAGCCCAGTAGAAGAAGAGAAGAGGGAGAAATGAACAGAGGAGCAACTTAAACTGAAATTGGCCTAATTTTAATTTTGCGTTTGGAAACAAGGTAAGAACTTGTGTCAAAGGTCAGTATAGCAGAGGATTCTTCAGCTGTAGGTTTGTTTTGTAAAGTACAGTGTCCTTACTGGATATAACATGGAAAGTGAAACCTTTGAGCCTGGTGTGAAATCATACTTCAGATTGTAGTGCCTTCATCTCAAAGGTTCTGGACTTGACAAAACAAAACCCTTAATTAGTTTTACTACTACATGTAGCTTTAAGATTTCACTCTGAAGCCCATAAAAATGGTAGTACTATTAATAATCTCTAAACTCTGTCTCTCTAGTGAATCCAGAAATTCTTTTAGGCCCTAGAAGTTCTTTAAGCCCCCATCTTTTCTCTCTCACACACATACACATAGATAAAATATGTGAATGGGGTTGAATATGGAAAGTTGTAATTATGCAGCATGTTCCCCAGACAAAGTGGTGTAATGATACCAGAAAACACCACAAAATTCATGCTGAACCAGTCAAAAAACAACTTGCCCTGCAGATCTGGTGAACCCTGCTAGACGGCACTGATGAATGTAGGGAGGGAGGCTGGGAAATCAATTGTTGTCTAACGTGAGAGTCAGATGTGCCGTCTAAGCAAGGGGGAACCTGAAGTCTTGAAGTATAATCATTCTATTTGTGGGTTTCCAACTGGTTTTATCAATGGATCATTGGCCTCCAGATGGTGTAATGATCCTCTATACTGTCTTTTCTATATGGCTGCCCATGTTGTGTAGAAAGGAGATAATACAATGCCACAGCAGCACCTCAAAAGTTAAAATTTCTCAGTAGCTTCTCCCATTCTGAATCAGATCTTTGGCCCCAGAAAGTCTGCTTTTAGCTGCTTCATGAGTAGAAGGCAGGTTTAAATCTGGTTTAAATGGCCAGGTGAGGATTCCCCCACTATAAGAATGTGATTGGGGAAAAGATAATGTGGCCAGGACACTGCTGCATTTGGCCAAACTTGGAATGGTCTCTGGGGCTCTTCTAGTTTGCACCAGGGATTGAAGCTAGACCTTGCTGGCCCTAGGGTTGAGGAGCTATAAAGGTGGCCTATCTTGACTGATCTCAAAGATCTAGGCTTCTCTTTTTCACAGGAGCAAACATAGAGTTCCCTAAACATAGGGAGAGAATGCAACCTCTACAGCCTCAAGGCCAGAAGCGTTTGTCTGGACTAGTGAAAAAAGGGTAGTGGCTCCTTTTAAAGTCACCCACTTCCTTTGGAGTTGGGAGGGGTGGTGGCTGGGAGTGAGGGACAAGGCCTCACCTGAGCTAGTGGGTGGGCCAGTGGAGCTCAGGTAAGTCACTGGCTCCTGCAGTCCTTTGGAAGCATCTGTAAACCCTGCCTTTCCAATTTGAGCCCCAACTCATGTTTGATTGACAGGTGTCCAGTGCAGGTACTCGTTTCATGTGGTGAGAAGGGATCCCATTCACCAATGAACCGGAGTTGCAAGTGGATTTAGGGGAAGGCACCTGTAAAGAATCTGGGAAATGGGGTTGGGACTCCTAATGTCTGGTACAGTAAGGAGACAACCCCTTTTCCCCGCCAGCAGCCCTGCAGCGTGTCGAAGTGATTAAGGAAGGAATCATGACTTGCACTGTAGTGGTTCTCATCCTATTTACCATTGTGGGCCCCATATGCAGCTCTCTATGTGATATGTGGGCTGCATTTAAACAATTTACATACTACCTGTATGGCCCTGAGGTTGTCACATGGGCCACAGCTATGTGCTGTTTCTTCTACAAGATGCCATAGGCCACAGATTGAGAACCACTGGTATGAATTATTGCTGTTTAGTTCCCAGATTAGTTAAGGAATAAAGCTGTGGTCTAATTAAACTACATCCCATGTGTTCTGTCTTTCTTGCCATGTGCCTGGGACAGTGGCAAGAATTCCCTTCCCTTCATGCATTATCCTGAGTGTTTTTCCTCCCCAGAGCATAGTGATATCCAAAATAAATACACATCTTCCCAGAGAGCTCATTCTGTTGCTATACTTGACTGGTGTTATTTGGCTGGTATTTTGATAAACGTGAACTTTTTAATAAATCGGGGACATTAAAAGGATTTTTAGAGACTGAGAAGGTGATATAATCTTAGCTGTACTATTATATTTTTCTGTAGTAAATGGCTCATGTCTTTTGCTTTAATGTGTGCAGAAAATTTATATGCCAGTTTAAATGAACAGCTCATTTGTAGCTGTGAATAAAATAAAGCTGAAATAAATGGCCAGTAAATTGTAAAAGTCACTTGAAGAAAGTAAGACAGACTCCTCTACATGCAAAATGTTTTGTTTCAGTAATATTCAATGGTTCAGTACCCTAACGTGAACTGCTCTACCTGAGCTAAAAGCAAGTCAAGCCTATTTCATGTTCTACTTTAATCAGTGGTAGTTTTACCATTGACTTCAACAAGGCCAGAATACCATCCTCAGTTTCCAGGAATTCATTCAATAAGAGTTTTGCCAGAGCAAAGAGCAGGTCTACACTACTGCTTAAGATGATCTGAATTACATCGCTCAGGGGTGTGAAAAAGCCACCCCTCAAGCAACGCAAGTTACAGTAACCTATCCACACTGGCTATGTTAATGGGAGACACTCTCCTGCTGACACAGCTTCTGCCTCTTGTGGAGGTGGACTAATTATGCTGATGGGAGAGCACTCTCCCATCAGCATAAAGCATCTTCAGTAAACAGGTGACAGCCAGACAGTTCTTAGTTCCCTCCAGATCACTGTCCAAAGAAAATTCAGCTATAGAATATTTGCTTCCCTGCACTGTAGAGATATGTCTATGAAAAAATACTCTTAAAAGAAAAGAGCAAGCAAACATCTGAAGTACAACTAAGAGCAGGGATGGATGTATTTACTATTGCCTGTGTTATTCAGACCCTTCTGTTCTACTGTTTAGTTCTAGTTCAAATTATTAACATCTGCTCAGACCAAACTCCTGTATAGCTGATGATGGCCTGGATACAATATAAACGCTCGGATAGATAGCTGGACTTAGTATGTTAGGGCCATACTTCTGCTATGCTGACCTTTTACTTCTAAAATGAAAACATTATCAACTCCAGTATACAACTGTACCCTTATTCTCCTATGTCCAGTGAAGGAGACTTGGACAATAGGTACTTACAGATATCATTTGTATAAGTAACGAAGATTAAGTTAATACTAAGGCTGCCTAAAATAGTTGTGCTGTGATTGCTGTGACACAGGAGATCGAAAACTCGATTACAATGTATGATTTTGCAGCAAAGGCAACTACATTTAGGCAGCTTTTGTGGTAAATGGTATGATGAGGTCACCTAAAGATGTCTACAGTAAGCTTTAAATGTTGGCATTATTCTGTAGTAATGTAACAGTTACTGATTCATACTTTCTCAACAATTACAGTAAGTATCAAATTAAGACTGTCACTTAAATTACTGTGGCTTAATAACATAAGAAATCTGAAAGTGAGGTCATCTTTACTGGGAATAGTAATACCTGTCCATTAAAGACAAGGTCACTTTTATGTAATGATAATCACATAAATCCCTCAAATATGACTGTCACAGTGAGTAAGGCACTTTATGGATCTTAGCATTTTAGGAACATTCATTCTTATATGACCTTTACTTGTATTAGTATTATAGCTAAAAATCCATTAAAATATGTGACCATAAAAAGGTCATATTTTAATCTTCGTAATATTGGATTTGAAGATTTATTTTAATCACATACTGCATATCCTAAAATCATCCTCAAATAAGCTTGATAGAATACTCTCCCTATGATATTGACTCTGATGATAGTGCTACCTCATAAGCAGACTTCCTAGATTTGGTTTTAAAATAAATTAACATTCCATTTATTCGTGTTTTCACATCTGAATTACCCTAGAAGGAAGATAACCAAGATGATGGCTCCATAGAAGTCTGTTAATTAAAAGATAAACTTTGTCTCACCATTAATTTACTCATTTTTCCCCTTAGTAAGTTTAAAGAGAGAGGCTGATCATTCTGTTTGAATTGTACTACATATTATGCCACATGAGCATAATATACATAGCCCCACAAATGAGTCTGCAAAGCCCTTCAATCCTTGTGGTGATATTCCTGTGGATTTTTATGATGGAAACTATTATGACATCTGCAGGAAATCATAATAGTGCTTTATGGAATGATTGCAGATCCCCTTTCCTCCTCCCCCCGATTACTTCACTGACATGGCTAACTAATTGTAGATGTTTTCCGATGCACTGTAAAAGAAACGGAAAGGCCAGAGTAGATTTTGAATCTGTAATTTTCACCTCAATTTTCTAAAGTTTTCTTTGGGTATTGGCTCCAAAGATTTTTTGTAGGAAACAGAAAGTCCCAGGAACATCATGAAATGTTTTGACAGTAGCTTTTTTTTTTTTTTCTAATTGTCTAGGAAAATTACGTACAACACATTTCTAAGTATTTGCGTAGTTTGATACGAGAGTACAGTATAACATGTTTTTGTACTGTATCTTTCTTAAAAAAATCGTAAAATTCTTGACAACTCATTAGTCTGTGTGTGTCAGGTTCATTTCAGAAATGTTTCTGAATGGGACATTATCCGATCTGTTATAAATATGGGTTTAAAAATAGTTAAGTAAGGACCATTGTTGTTGATGTTTATTATTTTGAGTGTCCAAAAGGTGCTAGACAGCAAGTAAACACTTGGGCCATATTTTCAGCTGGTGCAAATCAGCACATCAATGTTAAGTTCAGCATAGCTACGCCAGTTTACATGGACTGAAGATTTGGCTCTTGGATCCTGCCTCACAGAGCTGACAGCCTGTAACTGACATGATACAGCAAGCGAGGATCATAAATATATCAAAAGGGAGAAGAAATCAAGGGTTACAATAAGAAGGTGATACAGTTTAGCTTAAACACAGCTTGGTGGCACTGTCTGTATCTGTTTGTCTGGGTTTTTTTGTTCGATTTGGTGTTGTGTGTGTAGAGGGGAGAGAGGGTCATGCTGGATTTTAGAGTTTGTGTTTGGTATTTCTAGATGCATTAAGGTATTTCTCTTGTCCTTGACTCACAGGAGCTCTTGTTTCTGATTGGACCAATTTGTTTTCCCTCTTTGTGTGTCTGTTTCTTCTATTGTTAGACTCATAGGTCAGAAGGGACCAATATGATCATCTAGTCTGAC
>ML675616.1:38681193-38707363 GCA_007922155.1 Mesoclemmys tuberculata | reverse complement strand
CCTGTTCCTGAGTTCTATTTCTCCTTCGCTGGCCCGTCTTTTCCTCTACCTGGTTCTCCTAGTCACATGCTTCCACCGTCCAGGTTCCTCACCCAGCAGCTCCTCAGAATTCTTTGGACCTACTTCCATCTGCTCGTCTGAGCTTATCCCCTGTGGCTCATCATGTCTGTCTTCCATTATCTGCTCAAACTTGCTTCTAAACTCAGTCATGGTTTCCACCTGCATCTGCAGTCCTCTTACCTTTTCTTCCAGCAGTTCTATCAGGCGGCACTTCATGCAGACAAAACTCCTTTCAGGTGCCCCCTCCAGGACCATGTACATGCCACAGCTTCCACATCCGGTCATCCTCAGTGTGTCTCTCACTGCTTGTTCTCAGTTTCTTCTTCCATTTTTTCTCCCTTCCCGATGTGTTCTTCCATTCTCTATCCTTTTGGCATTTCCTCTATCTAGCCCTCCCCTTATCCAGGGCTGACTACTGAGCATCAGCTACAGCAGGTGTGATCCATGTTAGAGTGTGGAATCCACAGGCAGGTTGAGTTGTGGAGTAGAGTGCTGATACACGAAGCATTTCAGGAGCTGAATATTTCTTATGTCTTATGCTAGCAATGCTTCTGTAGTGCTTGTGTTTTCTCTATTCAAAAAAAGATATTAATTTTATTATACTATTTTATTATTTAGTTTAATACCCACACCCCCATGTCTCCTTTCTTGTATCAAACAGCACCATCAACAGCTGAAGATGCAATGGGAAGGTCAGGGCTTTCCAGCCTCTTTTCCCACATACTAAACCCAGACACTAGGCTATGTGGCTTTTCCTACTCCACATGCAGGGCAGTGTCAGGAGGCCCCACTGTTCATGGACACCTGACATTCTTCATGTCCAAATCTGAAACCTGGATTGTATATTTTAGTAAGATATTGTAATGCCATTGGTTATCAATTCCCCCTTCCATGCAACCTTCTCCTACCACTGCAACCCCTCAGGTGCCCAATCTTACTCTCCTTGGCCATTATGCAGTCTATTCTCCTCCTTTACCTTATCCCTCCCTCTTTCCCCTCTTTACATTCAACCGTTTGCTCCTTCCCCCTTTGTCCACTCTCCTCTCTTACTCCAGCATTCTCTTTCTGTCACCTCTGCCACTCATACTTATGCTGAGTAGCATCTTACTCCTCAAACAGACTTTATGGATAGCAAAATCTGCTCCAAAATGGTGTATTGTCTGGACTTCCAGCCAAATTCTCTGTCTTTCTTTTTTTCTTTCTTATTTTTAATCATGGATCAGCTTATTTTTTGCTAAAATAAAATGTATTTAAACCATTCATTTGACTTCAGATTATGTAAATATATGACAATTTAAAGATTTGAAGCTTCAGAATGATTGCTTAATTTAATTACAGGTTACAGGATGTTTGCTTAATTTTGTTTCAGGTTACTTATAAACTGTTCTCTGTGCAGAGCTCCTCCATTCCTTGCTGGAGTATCTCCAGAAAAATACTAAATGCATAGCCTTCTGTTTTGAATCTTAAAGAGGAATTGGCCACATAAGCCATCAATTTTAAGGCAGAATTCTCATAGACTCGTAGGGCAGAAGGGACCATCATAATTATCTAGTCTGACCTCCTGCACATCGCAGGCCACAGAAACTCACCCACCCACTCTTGTAATATACCCATAACCTCTGACTGAGTTACTGAGTTCCTCAAATCATGATTTAAAGACTTCAAGTAACAGAGAATCCATCATTTATTCTGATTTAAACCACCAAGTGACCTATGCCCCAGCTGCAGAGAAAGGCGAAAAATCTGCAAAGCTGACCTAGGGGAAAATTCCTTTCTGACCCCAGATATGGCTATCAATTGAACCCCAAGCATGTCAGCAAGACCCACCAGCCAGACACCTAGGAAAGAATTCCCTGTAGTAACTCAGAGCCTTCCCCTTCTAGTGTCCCATCTGCAGCCATTGGGGATTTTTCCTATTAGCAGTAGCAGATGGGCCACATGCCATTGTAGACCATTTCATTGTACCATCTCATCCATAAACTTATCAAGCTCAGTCTTGAAACAAGTTAGATTTTTTCCCTCACTACTCCAGAATTCCACTCTTCTGTTAGTAAGAAACTTTTGTCTAATTTCAAGCCTAAAGTAGTTGATGGCCAGTTTATATCTATTTGTTCTTGTGTCAACATTAGTACTTACCTTAAATAACTCTTCTCCCTCCTTGCTATTTATCCCTCTCGTGTATTTATAAAGAGCAGTCATATCTCCCCTCTGCCTTCGTTTGGATAGGCTAAACAAGCTAAGCTCCTTGAGTCTCCTCTTGTATGGTAGGTTTTCCATTCCTCTGATCATCCTAGTAGCCTTTCTCTGCACCTCTTCTAGTTTGAATTCATCTTTCTTAAACACGGGAGACCAGAACTGCACACAGTATTCCAGATGAGGTCTCACCAGTGTCTTGTATAATGGCAATAACACTTCCTTATCTCTACTGGAAATACCTGACCTGATGCATCCTAAGATTGCATTAGCTTTTTTCATGGCTGCATCACACTACCAGTCATTCTGTGATCAACCAATACAGCAAGGTCTTCCTCCTCCTAAGTTGCTTCCAACTGATATGTCCCCAGCTTATAGCAAAATACTTGTTATTTTGGAAGTGTGCGACCTTGCACTTTGCACTATTTAATTTCATCCCATTGCTATTACTCTTGTTTTCAAGGTTTTCCAGATCTTTTTGTATGATATTCTGGTTCTCCTCCATACTGTGAATCCCTCCCAAGTTTGTGTCATCCACCAATTTTATTAGCGCATGTCCACTTTTTGTGCAAGGAAATGAATGAAAATATTAAATAAAATTGGTCTCAAGACCTATCGCTGAGGAACTGCACGAGTAACCTCCTTCCAGCCTGACAATTCACCTTTCAGTATGACCTGTTCTAGTCTGCCCTTTAACCAGCTTCTTATCCTCCTTTCAATTCTCATATTAATCCGCATCTTCTCCAATTTAACTAATAATTTTCCCATATGGAACTGTATCAAATGCCTTACTGAAACCCAGGTAGATTAGATTTACTGCATTTCCTTTGTCTAAAAAAATTAAGTTATCTTTTCAAAGAGAGGGATCAGGTTGGTCTGGTATGATCAACTTTTTGTAAAACCATGTTGTATTTTATCCCTATTCTCTCTTGATATCAATGGCAATTTCTGCTTAGAATTAACTATAAATTATGGCTCAATAATTTCAGAAATAGATTGGCTCACTTTTTCATAATAGATGTGATATAGAACACAAAGAAATGGATGGATTTTATATTTTCAAAGGCAGTTACTAAGAGGTAATAGAAAATTTATTAACATTAATTTTTCAGCTTTCTGAACAACAATGATCATTATTAAGCAAAATAGGAAAACCTGTGATTTTTAGTTAAAGATAAACTGTAACTTCCCAAAACTGAGAAATATTATAATTCATGTAATAAATTACTTAACAATAATTAACAGTAACAATGACTGGATTGGCAGAAATGGGTTCCAAACCAATTTTCCCAGTGAATGCCCCATCTGGGAATCTAAAATTGCTTTTGACAATCAAATCAACACTCCCCTCAACAATATACCATTTAAAAGTCCCATTGGATAAAGGAGTTTTCATGTGAAAACGTGGTTCATTAAAATATCTGGGAAGTTCTTCACAGAGCATCATACAACATGGGAAACCCCAACTGATTTCTTGTTTGTTTGATGTAAACAAAAATATGCTAATGATGCAAAAGAAGCATTAATGAGATAGTGAGCACACACACAGTAAATTTTGACTCCAAAGGTGGCTGGGAGGGACAAAAAGCTCACTTTACAGTTGCTCGCAGTCTCTGTCTCAAGTTCCTGTTTTCCCTCCACTCCCCCTCAGTACAGTAGCATTTCACCGTGCATTTTGGGAAGTCCAGGGATTTCTTCTTAATCCTCCCAGTGTTCCGAAAGGCAGAATCTCTCCCCCACAGCCTGCTGGACTTGGGAAACAGCCTTTTCTCTGCTGCTCCCCCTAGTGACCAGTTGTGTGTGGAGGCAGAGCTTTCTGTGTCGCTGAGCAGTTCTTGAGTGGCTCTGTGAAATGGAGGTGGAGAGAGAGGATCCTGAGACCTACAGGACTCAGCACAGTCTATTGCCTCCGTCCCCCAGATTTTTTGTCCTTTTCCTCATCTACAAGGCTAAAAGTGGAAGAGAAAGAAACTCACCACCTGAAAATTGTGGGGGTGATGTCCTCTCCCGCCCTACCCTCACAATATTTATGCTCATGTTCATACTTAAAGCTTGTCCTTCATTTTGAGAGTGATTATACCGGTTGCAGGGATATCACCCTTTATAAGGCTAGGGAACATCTCTTAAACTGGCAGAATCTTCCAAAACAGAGAGAACCTCGTTTAAAGTGCAACCGCTGAGCTGACTGCGTTCTGACCCCACAAGCCCATAAGGAGCACCCTGTACAGATTATTCCTGCACAGAACAGGAACAGAAGAAATCTGTGATATTTGGGGCAGCCAGGTGAAAAAAGCATCCTGGCTGACCACCCCTCTGACCCCAAGTAACACTCCAAGACAATCCCTCAGGGTATGTCTACATGGCAGACAGGGATTGCCCCATCCTACAGGTACATCCTACATCCCACAGTAGGGGCCTCAGAGGGAGGAAACATCCTCAAAGTTTCCCTTGTATAGTTCCTCCCAAGTTGTTTTCCTGAGGAGCACACAGGTTTGTTATGTAGGTGGGGATACTGGGGCAGGTAGATGAAGTGACTTGATTGAAGTGGCACATGAAGGCAATGTCAGGGCCAGGATTCAAATGCAGGAATCTTTATTTCTCAGTGCTGTCTTTAGTCCCCTAATGCTCAAAAGGTGATGGATGCTAGTGAAAACTCTGCAATAGCCCTTTGCTGTGGCCAAAAGCCCCGTTGATTGCTCAGCACAGATGTCTGCTCAGCTGTTGGCAGTCTGTCAGTGGCTAGTAGGGAGATTGTAGCTTTTTGGTGGTATCAGCGGCAGCTCAATGTTGTGTGTTATTGCTTGTGAACAGGAGTATCCTTGAAGTACAATAGATAGATTTTAGGGTTGTTTTCTGCTTGATTTATCATTTCGTGGAAAAGCTGGCTGGATACACTGGTATTGCAAATAATCAGTGTACGCGTCTTTCAGTTCTTTGTTATGGTACCATGCAAAGGGCCAAATCCTGTCCTCACTTACACAAGCGTACATCTCAAGTAAATCTGTTGGCTTAAATCCAAAGTTAGCATGTTGCTTTACAATGAGGACAGAATTTGGGCTCACTTCTTTTGGTTTCCTTCATTTTGACGGCCTGATTGTCTACAGTATGTTACCCAGGTCAAAGTGAATTTCACATCCCCATTCACTCTCAATGTATGTCCAATTCACATCTTTTATAAGGCAGAGAAATAAAAATGGATTGAGTAGCAAAATGTATCTAAAATTTATGACTGCAGATGTAGTTATGTCTCAGTATAGTGGAATATTATTCAGTAATTTTAAAGCATTCAGTAGTACTTTACTGGTGGATTTTGCTCTGTTTTTCTGTACATATGTTCGTTGATTTAACTTGCTTTTTTCCTCATTGGATGCTGAGTGCAATTTGTATGCTACATCTGAAGCATGACCTTGGCTTCTCGTGCTTTGATTCAGACAGCAAAGATCTTCGAGTGTTTGAGTTTTGGAGGTCATTTCAGCATTACATTCATTTCGGTTTTAATTTGATGTTTTATATAAATATCAAGTCGCAATCTATTTTAAGGGTATGTAAGTTCAGTTTTGTCAGACAGGGACAGTTTGCAATTAGCCCTCATTCAGATGTGCTGTGCTAGGAGTGGGGAGGGAGTATGGAAGCAATCTTTACCTCTTCCTGTGCCCCTTCTAAAGGCTACAATCTCTGTGCACGCTTCCTTATTTTCACTCCCCCAGAAACAAACAGGGAGGAGAGGCTGTAGTTCAGCCTCCCCATGCACCAGGTAGCAGTGCTGGCCAGGTACCATTTAGGAAATGAACTGCACCCTATGAAAAGGTGTGGCAAGAGAGAGCTCTGGCTGGCATTCTGCTGCTCTCTAAGGCAGAACACACCCTAGTGCTTCCCCCAACAAAGGATTGTGCTGCACAGAAACAATTAAGTCCACATTTAATACCTGTCCTTTATGATTCCTTCACTTTCATGTATTGTTTGCCCTGTATTTTTAGAGGGGTGTGTGTATATGCAGTGAATATCCTTCTACATCCTTAAGGACCTAACCAGACTGTTGATTCGGGGCTAGGCTCAAGCTGAGGCATCAGAGCCCTGTGCTTCGGTGCAGGTGGCGGTTTCTGCCCGAGCCCGGATGTGAAGCTCTGCAAGGCTGTTGCATGCAGCACAGTGGCACATGGTGGCTCCAACGGGCTGTGGAACTGTCACAACAGAGCAGTATCTCCCTGCATCACTCCTTCGCCAGCCCCTGTCCCCAGTGAGCTGTTCAATGCTGTGAAAATGTTGTTATAGAATAGAACGGTCAAAAGCTGGCCACTGTCATTTGAATTCCAGGTGTGAGTGACGGAGGCCATCATTTCATCAACAGCTGTGAAAAATTTGAGTCTCCAGAACCATGAGCTGGAACTGCAGCCTAGGATGCCCAAGTTCCATGGAGCCAAGCGCATGCGAGTGCCAGGGGGTGCTCTCTGCCATGCGGGTCTCTAGAAAGCCTTTCCTCCTTGCCACTGCCATGCAGTTGTGTCAGGGTCAAAGGTCTGTCAACAGCCAAAGGGCAGGAGCCAGCCCTAAGACAGCACCAACCCTATGAGTGACCTACGCAGTGCCCCTGGGCATGTCAGTGCCATGTTCAGCCAGGCCTCCCATGAGGCCTCCCCCTGGTGGACCCTATGCTCAGTTTGCCCTTCCACAGTGTGTCTCATGACAGCAAAAGCCAAAATTTTGTTCTTAAACCATCATGAAGACTAAAGCCAGGATGTGATTCAGCCTCATAAAAACATACTGGATAGATCAACCCCATCACAGCCATTTTACATGACAAAAGTGATTTGTTTATGTATCAAATGTGATTTGTTTATAAACAGCCACATCAGTCAACAATTTAACACTCCTTCACACCATGCTGTAGCAGCAACAGAGATTTTTAAGCTTTAAAAATGAGCTTAAAATTTACTATATCACATTGCTAAAGTTGCAACTAAATTATCACTAAAATCATTTATTTTAATTACATTTTTAACATGTACTGTAAATATAATCAGATTGAGAAAACAATGAACACATAAGGTAATAAAAAGGCTAAAAAAAAATCAAGGGAGAAGGAGGAAGGATTATCCAGCTAAATTATATATTGTGGCAAACAGTCGGCTTCTCCCTAGTGGGTCTTGCACTTTTGCCTCTCGCAGTGGGCCAGGGTGTCGCTGGTAACCCCGTCTTCCCAGGGAGGGGGGTAGGGACCTGGGCCCGCCCGCTCCTCCGGGTCCCAGCCCAGGGGCCCTCCGAGTAGCAGCTATGTGCTGCTGGCACCTTACTTGCAGCTGCAGGCTTTTCCCCTGGGCCATTCTCCCCACTCTGTCTTCCTGGCTTCTTGAGCCCAGTACCTGCTTCAGGACTCCACCTCTCTCCCACACACTATTGTACTCCGTTCTGTTCTCCTCCACACACCACCGTACTCCATTTTGTTCTTCTCTATTTCACACACTCCTCTGCTCACCACACACCTACTCCTTCAACTCCACACTGTCTCTCAGGAGTAGAGGGTTTTTATAGGCACCTGGGTGGGGCCTTAATTGGTGTCAGCTGACACTAATTACCTTTTATGGACTCTGGCTAGTCTATAGGGTATAAAGCCCGGATCATTCTAGCACTTATATAGTGCCCTTCTAGAACTTTCCTACTGCCTTCTGTCCTTGCTATACCACAATATGTATGCTGATTTAGCAGCACATTTAAGATGTGGACCTACTAGAAATAGTATGGAATCAGTCCTTTGCTGCACTCAGCACAAGTGAAACAAAGGAGCTGGTTGCAGCTCCCAGATCTTGGGGTCAACCAGAGACTGTCTGTCCCCTAAGGACTGCTGGAGTGCTGTATGCTTTAGCCACACCCTGCCCTGCTCTGGCCCCATCTCCAACATACCTTCTTATGCTATGTGGATGGAATCTTTCTAAAAGTACTTTATTTGTAAATTGAAACTGTGAAAATAACTGGTTTTTGGTTTGCTGGCAATTCCAATGCACCAATGCACTGTTTTAAGCATAGGCAGCATGTGGCTCCTGCCTTTGGGGAGGCTGGGCACGGAGGCACCAGTGCTCAGACCAGTCCTGCCTCCTGTTCTGCTCCCTCCCACAAAGCCCTGCCCATGCTCCACCCTCCCAGGCTCCGCTGTTCGAGGGAGGGGGCGAAGAGGTGTGAGCAGTGGGCGGTGGGGTCTCAGGAGAAGGGCTGAGTGGAATTGGAGCATGGGCAGGGCAGAGAGGAAGCTTTCGGTAGCAGCTGTTTGGGAAGGCGTAACCTATTATACCTGCTGCCTACGGTTTTGAGTAGACGGAGTTATAGTTAGGCACCAGTCACAAAGCCACAGGGGAGCAGGTGCCCCACCATAAATGCAGTAGTTAGGCTGCTCACCTGGGGTGAGGGAGACCTAAATTTAAATCTCTGTATAGGAGCAGAAACATGAACACATCTCCCCCTTCTCGGGTATGTGTGCTAGCCTTTAGGCTATGGGGGTGGGGATTGAGAGTGTGTTGCCCTGTTGCAGTGGTTCCACTTTGTATAAATAATTAAATATGTATTGGAGCAGAGACTGGAACCTGGGTGTCTCCTTTCTCAGGTGAGTGCCCACATACCAGGCAATAGAGTCATTCTCTAACTTTCTGGCGCAATGAATAGGTAATTATTTATACAAGTGGAACAGGTTCAACAGAAGAGATTCTGACCAGAGTAGCCAATACCCTGGTGATGAGGATACTCAGCTGGGAGAACCTGAGTGTAAGTCCATGCTCCAGAGTGAGGAGACAAATGTGGGTCTCCCACATCATAGGCGAGTGTCCTGGTTATTGGTCCTTGGGACAGAGAACATGTTCTTCTTCTTAGCTTTTTGAATAGTACCTAAGCCACCCTGTGAATCTAGCCTGAAAAATCAAAACATTTTATTCTGGAAATATCAGAATGAACCATTTGACATTTCTGATTTTTTTAATGAAACCATTAGTCAAAATTGACATACATTTGCAAAATATTTAAGTTGACTCAAATCTGTATTTTTGTGTCCACAAAAAGTTTCAGCTGAAAAATTTTGCCCAGTTGCATTGTAAATATGCTCTTGGTAATGTCCGCGTATATACATATTTTAATTACTTAGGAAAAAAACATCCTGGATATTGAATACTTTTCTAGTCATTTAAGAGAGAGGATTTCCATACCTACTGTACTCTATCTGAGACAGAGTCAATACAACAGGCCAAACAGTTGTCAGTCAAAAATCCACAGGAGGAGGAAAACTGCTTTTCTTTTGTGTTGTGCTGATCAGAGCCCTGGCATCACCCAGTTGTATGAGATTGAGCCCTCTAGCTGTGCCTTTGACAGAGAATCCAAAAGGCGTGTAGGGAGCAGACTGTTTTTGCTACATCTCCTCAGAGGTGAAAGTTTTGATTTCTCTCTCCTCAAGAAAATGGATTTTTAGGAATTGCTCCAAAATAGCCTAAGACTTTCATGTCACAAAATAAACAAATTTTTGAGAAAATCATATCAAATCAAAAGGAAAAAGCTTAAAGTTGTATCTGATATAAGCCTGGGCAATCAGCTTACCTAGAGAAGGTAAAACTTATATAGTACAATAGTGTCAATGCAGAAAATAAAAGGATCTGGCATCTAGAGTCCTCCTCATGTTATCAAAGTTGCTGCCTTATAGCAGCTTTGCAAGCTACAAGTAATTTATCTCTGTGTGTCAAGACTTCCCCCTCTTCCTGCAACTCTGCACATGCACGCACATGCTCATGCTTCCTGTAATCTTCCCCAGCCCCCACTCTTCTCATTCTCTCTTCCTACTTATACCTCTGAGAGTCTTTGAAGTAAAAGGTCTGATCTTTCATTATACCAGCTGTGAATGCATCATCTATATTTAGTATCCTGAAAAAGCCATTTGCAGAGGTGCATCTAAGAACATTGTGATTTCAAGCAATTGTTATCTGTTCCAGTTTCATCTAATGTTGTATGGCACCATGTTTCCCTGAGTAAATTGGCAGTCATCTGTTTCTTGTTACTTCCCAGGTGAATTTCAGAAGTTTCTTGGAGTTTATAGAAGTGTTAACTCATCATGCATGTCCTGATTACATAATGCATTTTCATGTTCCATAGGGCTAGTTCCCCAGAGCCTTTACACATGTGTACAGTGGTTGAAAAATGCTACCAGATCAGAATGCATCTGTGTAAATGACTGAACAGGGGGTAGGCCATAATGAATCAGACCCTAATGGTTCACATCCTCTAGGGTGAGGTGTCTAAGTTTTCTTGCATAGAATCCAGTCTGAAAGTCATTGAAGTCCATGGAAAGGGCTTTAGTTTTTAGGCATTAGGTGAAGTTCTTTCAGTCATGGGTTTAAAATGACAGTGACTGTGGTGGTTTTTTTTAAAGAAATAATTCTATATTTCTCAGTATTAATGAGCCATATCCAATAGGATTCTTAATAAGAAACACTCAAATCTATAGAAATCCATTCTGTTAATACTCAAAGGGGTTCCAGGAGTAATTTCTATTTCCATTGAAGGGTGACACCTTGGTAAATCAATTTCACATTGCTGGGGAATAGTTAATTCAGAAGAAAGCAATGTCAACAATTTAGAGCTCATTTTGTACTCTTCACTTAGGCATAATCCAGGGGAGACAATGGGAAATTTACATGAGTATGAATAATAGGATTGAGATTTAAGAGCCTGATCCAAAGCACATTAAAATCAATAGGACTCCCTGAGCTCCACTAGGAATGGGATCAAGCCCTTAATAACCCCCCTCAGAAGATATTTCCTACGACTGCATCCTCAGCTGATGCAAATCAGTGTAGGCCTATTGATTTGAGTGTACCTATGTTGATTTACTACCAGCTGAAGATCTGGTTGTTAGTGTCTGACAAGCCAAATGCTACCATAATAAGAATTTGCTTCTAAGGGTGGAACCTAGATTGAAAACCAGCAGACACTGCTGAAGAGTAGCTATGCATGCAGTGACCACAACAAAAAACCAAATGATATTACTTACAGTTCAATTCCTTAAGTGCCAATGGGTCTGAATGCCTCATCTTCCAGTGTCAAGGAGTCAGCATGTCTTGAGGAAGCCATTTGTGGCTAACCATTGACTTTTTCTGGTTTTCCTATAATAAAGCAAGGAAAAGTAGGTAGATTGAAATGAATTTGTGCACTTAATATACTTTTTAAAAAGTTAGTCCATTTTGATGTTCTTTGACTATTGTTGTTTTAATATTTTGGAGGCACAGAATGGATTCACTCTGTTCTGAGACCTAATGATCACACACTAGGATAGCTGAAAAGTGTTCATTTACCGGGAGTATTCTAAGTGTCACATCTGTAAATCATCAAATTAAAACATAACACCAAGACCATGGTATATTACAATATTTATCATCTGACAGTAGAATATTAGAAACCCTTGTTTTAAATGAATGTTGGTACAATAGTTCCTTGAACTTTTCAGATCTAAGGATCTCAAAACATTTACAAACATGATGAATTCAGCCTTGTGACATTTGAGAGTTACATTTGTATTATTATCCTTATTCCCATTTTACTGAGGAGGATACTGAGTGCCCTAGAGAAGTTGGGTGACTTACTTGACATCATGGAGCAAGTCAGTGGCACAGATGGGAATGAAAACCACATCACGCTGCCTTGTGATATTGAGTAAGAAGTGCTTCATGCTGACTGAAACCCCTATAGGAATAACCAGAATATCAGAAGAATCAGGGCCCGTCTTCGTCACAGCCCTAGTTGTGGCACATAACTTTAACTTTTCCTCCATTTTAACAGTAAATAGCCATCCACTCTTTCCCTAATTCTCTCCACAAACACACATACCAGTTCTGGACACATTATTGATTGTCTCTCCTTCTCAGCACTTCCCTTGCCCCACACTAGGAATCAAGCCAGTCAGGAAAGAGGTCACACATTGACTCTTGGGACTTGTAGAGATGGGTCCCAATCAAATAATTTCTTACAGGGTTACAGATTTATCTGAAAAAGTCCTGAGGTGAATGGTATATGTACAGTGCTTCTTAAACAGGATATAAGTACAGTTTGTACTTACCCAGTGGAAAACAATTACTTAACCTACTAAATTAATATGCCATTTTGAATGTAAAACATTTTTAAATGGTCTAACATGTTTTTAAATAATAAATTGTTACACAAAAGTCTTTTCTTAAACTAACAAAGGGAAAATATGCTAACATTCTCAATTTTATATATACCACTAAGGGTCTCAGGCTAAAAAATTCAGAATCGTTACTATACTGTTGATAACAATATGGAGACCATGCAAATACAGCAAAAATACAAATAAAAATAGTTAGGGGGCTTTTTTTTGTAATAACGTATTTCCTTCACGTAGATATTTCAGATAGCCACTGAATAGCCGATACAACATTAGTGCTAATGACAAGAAACACAGCAGCAGTATTGAAATTAGAAATTCTGGACCTTTTTTCCTGGTTACCTGAGGCTGTTTTGTGTTTTGCTCCATGAAAGTTTAACTGACATAGCTCTGGTGTCAGCTGTAGCAGTGTTTTCACTTACTGTACCTCTTAGAAGAAGTGAGACATTCAAAAATTTACTAACAGTGGCATGATCAATCTGACACCATAAAGAAATCTGGGAGGATATTGGTATAATATATCAGACCAGAAACCATCATTAGTGCCATAGGTCTTACTGGTATATATCATTTTTCTAACCCTTACAACATTTCAGATAGAATATAGCCAGGTGCTTTGTTTCTCTAAGGACTGCTGGTGTAACAAGGCAATCTCTTGATTTAAGCCCTTACAAGTCTGGTTAGAATGGCTTGCAGAGTAAAGCACATTGATTAAATAATTCAAAGTACTGTAGTGGGAAATGATGTGTAATCTCCATTCTCATAATAACCCTGTTTCAAATCAACGAAGGTAGAGCAGAGGAGTGGATAGAACTTCTGCATCATTTAAGGCCTAGTCTTGTGAGCGGTGCTCAGCACCATCAGTTCTTTTTGAAGTTGAGAGCATTGAGTGCCTCTCAGGACACTTTACTTTCCAAATATAGAATTTTCTAGCATTCTTTTGTTCAGGAGATTTATATGAGGCTGCACTGCATTCAGTAACTAGTGCTGTTACTTTATTTGGATTGTTCACTAAGGCTGGGTCTATACTGACGGTGGCAAATCCGCCGCCATCAGATCGATTGTTCTGGATCGACTGAGCGGCCTGTGTTGACCCGCTCAGTCGATCCAGCAGCGACGCAGGAAAACCACCCCGGGTAAGTGGCGTAGCACTGCATCGAAGGGACCGCTGTTCTCGTCGGCGCAGCGCAGTGTGGACGGTGCGCAGAGGAGACGCTGCGAAGTCGACGGGAGTTACGCAAGTGATTTTATGTCACTTACATATCTCCCGTCGACTGCCGCCGAATCCCAATGGTAAGTGTAGACCGGGTCTAAGGACTGTTCTCTCACTCCTAAGTATTACATATTGTTTGATTAGTGGATATAATGGAATGAATGATATTTTATAATTATTCTTGCTAAAAGGGATGATAAGAAAAAGAATAGGCAGTACTTTGAACTGTATGTAACATAAATATTTTAATCTCTTTAAGTGTTAAAAATCATAGAATCATAGGACTAGAAGGGATTTTGAGAGGTCATCTAGTCTAGTCCCCTGCACTTATGGCAGGACTAAGTATTACCTAGACCATCCCTGAGGTGTTTGTCTAACTTGCTCTTAAAAAATCTCCAGTGATGGAGATTCCACAACTTCCCCAGGCAATTTATTTCGGTGCTTAATTAGTTTTTCCTCATGTCCAACCTAAATCACCCTTGCTGCAATTTAAGCCCATTGTTTCTTGTCCTATCCTCAGATTTTAAGGGGAACAATTTTTCTCTCTCCTCCTTGTAACCATCATTTATGTACTTGAAAACTGTTATCATGTCCCCTCTCAGTCTTCTCGTCTCCAGACTAAACAAACCCAGTTTTTTCAATCTTCCCTCATAGGTCGTGTTTTCAAGAACTTTAATCATTTTTGTTGCTCTTCTCTGGACTTTTTCCAATTTGTCCACATCTTTCCTGAAATGTGGCACCTAGAACTGAACACAACACTCCAGGTGAGGTCTAATCAGCATGGAATAGAGCAGAATTGCTTCTCGTGTCTTGCTTACAACAGTTCTGCTAATACATCCCCGAATGATGTTTGCTTTTTTGGCAACAATGTTACACTGTTGACTCATATTTACCTTTGGCCCTTTTTTACAACAGGAAGACAATCAAAATACATAAAATTAGTAAATGGCTAAATATTTTGAATTTCTCAGTTAGTTCAGTGAACATGAAGGGCAACTATATTTAAGGTTCTTCCCATAAGGTGCATTTACTGTTAAATTTCAATCGACAACTTTTATTTTAGAAAATTAAGTGAATAATCAATTGGGTAATATTTTAATTCCTTTTAGTCATTTTGCTGAGTCTTGAACACCTTCAGTGTGATGCCTCCCCATTTCTAATGTTTTAGTTATTCATTTGGCATTAAAAGTATAATGTATACAAATTGTAGCTGAAGTAAGAGGCAGCTGCAAATGTTCAGTTCCTCTGAAAATCAGGCCACTTTTGCTTAGGAAACTTAATATGGGTATAGGCACAAACCTTCTGGTAGCCAGCTTTCAAAGTGTATGCCTTTGTATCTGTCTATACCAGGGGTGTCAAACTCACTTTCTATGGCAGGCCACATTTAAATTAAATTCAGTTGAAGGGGGCCACGCATACAATAAACACTAAACACTAAAACACCACATACTCTATACTCTCCGCCGAGAAATCTCCCCCCCCGCAGGGTGAAATTCGGCAGCAGAGTAGGGGAGTGGGACACACAGCAAGGACTCACAGGCACTCGCGGACTCCACTCTCCGCCGTTAAATCTCCCTGCAGGGTGAAATTCGGCGGCAGAGTGCGAGAGTCCGACGAGCTTTTCCTTTCGGGGACGAGATCTCGCAGTAACACGTGCTGACGCGAGATCTCGCACACTTTTACTGAGCTCGGCTCAGAAAAAACTGCCAGCCCGGATAACACAAGGCGGCGGGCCGGATTCGGCCCGCGGGCCTTGTGTTTGACACCTGTGGTCTATACTTTATACAGAAAATCTATATAAACAAATATTAAGGGTGCACAATCAAGAATTCAAAAGTTAGGAAATGCCAGAACTAATGTTGCCTGTGCACCCTTAATTCATATGAATTATGAGGTAGTCTTATTTTTGTGATCACATCCCATTTCACCAGAACCCCTGCCTCTTTCAATGAACGAATAGTTATTCAGAACGTTGTTTTATCCTCACCATTGAATGTGTGACCCAAAGCCTTATCTGCTATTCAAAACCTGCTCTGAAGACAAAATCATTCATTTTCTCATGAGCTTTCCATGGCACTCAGTGCTATTGTATCTGAGTGCTTCACAAACATTCATTATCTTCACAATACCATTTTGAGTTGAGGTGGTGTTATTAGTCTTCCGATTTTAAAGAAGGAGAATTGAGGCACAGAGACATTAATGTCAAAGGTGTCCACTAATTTTGGATACAGAATTTGAGGCACCTCCCTTATGATTCTTCAGAGTACTTGGCATTTTGTAGCACTTTTTATGTGCAAAGCATGCTGTGAGAGAGGAATTATTGTCCAGGAGTTCAGCCATTGGCTCAGACTTAAGAGATCCAGGTTCAATTCCTTCTTCTCCCTGAGACTTCCTGTGTCACCTTGGCCCTGAATGCACAAAACCAGTTAGGTGTTGTGATGTTCTGCGTTGCTATTCTTCATATTTTCTAGGTGCCTAGAAAATCACAGCAATTCACAAAGTCTGAGTTAGGTACCTAAACTCCTATACAATGAATGGGGAGAGTTAGGCACTTTGAATGGAATTCACACTAACCTGCATGCTAGGCAAAGAGCCACCTATGCTAACCAGTGGGAGATGCCAGTGATGGGTGTGTGTTAAGCCCCACCCCCTCTCGGATATAGGCACCTATCTCGGCTTCAGGGAAATATCTATCTCTGCTTGGGATTCTCCGCTGCAGACAATCCCTTGCCATTAGGTACCTATGCTATTAGCAAGAAGCCAGTGGAGAGGAAGATGACCCACCATGTAACTTTTAGCCCAATAGTTAGGGTACTCACCTGGGATATGGGATGCCCCTCATTCAAGCCCTGCCTCTACCTGAAGGGGAGAAGGGATTCAAACAGGGATCTGCACTTCTCAGATGATTGCTCTAACTATTGAGCTATAGGATGCTCTGATGAGGGGGCTCCTTCTGTCTCTCCTGTTGAAGCTGTTGCGCTCTGGATAAATAACTAAGGAGTCATTGGAGTAGGGGATCTGGGGCCTGGATCTCCCACCTCTCAGGGGAATACCTTAACCATTTAGGTAAAAGTTATGATAGAAATCCTCCTCCTTCTCCCAGCTGTTTTCTGTGATCTTCCTGAGGGGTCTGAGCTGGTAGATGCCCCCTCAGCAGGCCCATCTTCCCCTGGTTTGCGAATCACTCTGGGAATTAGGCAGGAGATAGGCACCAGACTACCTGGCGGGAGGCAGCCCTGTGTTTGATCAGAAGTAGCAACACAAGTGCCTAGGGAACTTCTAATACAAAAACTTAGGTGCTGAGTGAGTTCAGGTGCCTACAAGGTTCAGAGAGAGTTTTGTGCATTGCGGAGGTCCTGACACTGGGTTCTGAGCATCTCTCGAGGCGCCTCCTTGTGCATGCCCGGCAGCAATTTGCTGCAAATGGAGAGTATGGCATTCTCGGAGCGTGTCCTCTGCGCCTGTGCTTTGCTGCTGAGCCAGCTGCATTCAGGCATTTTTCTTGCTGCGCATTGTGGAATGCATAGCAGAAGCCGGGTTGAGTCAAACGTTTAAAAATTCCCATGATTCATCAGTCTCCCCTGTATTTCCTTTAGGGCATTCTAGTGCCATTTTCAAATTGCTGATGGGCAGCATGGATCCAACAATGCTATGTGCCACTGTGCTAGCAAACTGGGATACGCAGAGCCTTCTTAGATGGTATTTCAGCATTCAGAGCTAGATGGATTTGGCTTGGGACGTTCCCTGACAGATGACCAACCATATGATGTCACAGCAGCAGCAGCATCTCCAGCAGCAGGAGGGTCTTCAGCAGTGGTGTAACTGGGACATGGATGAGGAAGAAGAGGAAGACACTGAGCAACTGCTAGTAGAGAACTGATTCCTGGAGCAGCTTCATAGCATTCAGCACCATTTCTGGGCTTGGGATACCAGCACAGATAGGTGGAAAAAGATTATTCTGCAGACCTGGGATGACCAGCAATAGTGAGAGAATTTCAGAACAGGAAAGGCAACCTTTTGGAGATATGTGATGAACAAACCTGGAGTTGCAGAAGCAGCTTACCAACGTACCGAGTCTCTTATGTATAGATTAATAGGTCACAATTGCCATCTGTAAGATGGCTACCCCTGAATGCTACTGGTCCACAGAGAACCAATTTGGTATAAGGAAATTGACCAGTGGGGCTACAGTCATTCAGGTCTCTGATGCCATAGAGAAGGTGTGGGATTAAACAGCATGGTAATGTTCAGGAGGTTATTGAAGACTCTGTATACATGGGATTCCCAAACTCTATAGGGGCAATTGACGGTCTTCTCAAAAGCACTGCAGGAGTGGAAGGGAGTAGCGCACGGTACCAGGAGGGAATGGCCATGCAGCTATTCCTTATATTCTCCGAATAAAAATATGAGCAATTTCTCAGGCTTAGATTTTGCTTTATCTCCCCTGTAGAAATGTTGAAAATGCAGAGAAAAAGAGATAGGGTTCTGCAATGATTGCCTGAAGCATTCACTGTTACCAGTCTGTAAGAATGCATGTCATCAGGGAATTTGTACTCTTTGTAGCTTTACCAGCATGCAGTGTTGGATGTAAATTGAGAACACTAACCAAACTTCTTTTCCTATAATCACTGTCTCAAACTTTTGCATTTCACATAAAAATATGTTTCCCTTATTCCAATCTGCCGCAGAGTGAATGGGATGGAGAGAGTGGCTTCGCCATGCTGTCAGCAAACATTTTGAGGTGATGATCAGGGTTTGGGGGTGGGAGGCAGTGTTCTGCAGACAGGACAGCTGAGGGCAGGAGAAGGATAATAGGTACATGGGCATGTTTTTCACAGCGTGAGCCTGAAAAAGGTCAGTAGATGGAACTTTAGCTTGAAGTAGAGGCCAACAGCATAAGCCCAGGGGGGAGTGCGAGAGGTGGGACCTCGGACTCAGAAATGCCTCTGGCTCACATCCACCTGCATGGCTGTAGCCATGGGACAGAAGCTAGCACAGTAGTATAACATAATCATCATGCAACATTTAAATAGTAAATTATTTTAATTTTTTTTTCTAAAAAAAATCTTACATGCTGAGTTTACATCCAGCCTCAGTCCTGGTCCACGTTGCAGCCCAGGAATCGGGGTTGGTTGCTACAGTGCATGAATCAGGCTCACCTTCCTCCTGGCTGGTGTCTGGGTCCTGAGTTCTGAACAGATCCTGGCTTTCTGTGGAGTTGTCTTCACTGGCCTCCTCATGCTCATCCCTTAATGGGTCATCCTTGGGGGAGGTGGCCAGCAGGCTCCACAAGCTATATGGTTTGGTTCGCCATGTAGTTATGTAAATTCCTGACCAGCTCCTCAAACAAAATTAGCAGATTACATGTTTCCTGCCAGATATTTTTCCTGATCTCCCTCATTTTAATGTAAGTGCTCATGAGCTGTTTGCTCCTTATCTAACATACCTTGGCATGTTGGTTGTGGCCCCTCATGGACATCTGCTTAACAATGTCCACAAAAAGGTCTTTATTGTGTTACTTGGCCACAAGAGCTTGCTGCACCAATGCTTCCCTACTGAGGCGTGATGAGATACAGGGTCTCAGCATGGCTCCCTATGGCTGCTCAAGCTTTAGAGCTTCTGGAGTATTATTGCAGCTATTGTGAAAAAGTGGAATCCAGAAGTAAATGCACAAAATTTGTTTGTGTGCCAGCTTATAAATGGGAAAGGTGAAATCTTGTCAACTTGACTGCAGAGCTGGGAGGGAAACACAGATAAACAGACAGGTCAGTAACAGTTGCCCGCAAACCAGTGTGGGATATCTGTTGGAAGACTGCCAATGTAATTTGCAGCAGCATTGCATGCACATAAAAAATAGACTGGACTAACCTGCTTTGCTGTAAAGTTAGTGCTTTTTAAAACAGGACTCCAGAGTTGGTAATAAATGTGGAGTAAGTGCAGTACAATGAACTGTATTGTGCCTATGCAAACGTTTTCAAAGTGGATTAACTAAAAAAATTGCTGATTAAACCACCCATGTAGCTAGCTTTTTTTGTGCATCCAGGATTTAGACTCTTTCCCATCTGTTCCCCACTTGTAAAAATGTGGTAACACTTCTCTTCCTGACAAGGATGTGAGGATAAATACACTAAAAAATATAAGGTGCTCAGATAGTATGTTGATGGAGGCCATATAGATCATGTAAATACAGTTGGCTTCATAATGCGTATGCACAAGGGAGCTAAATTAAGGTAGCACAGGCAACCTTAATTATGGTATTTCCGAAATTTGAGTGCTTGGCTTGGCAACCTTAATGTCTTTTAGCATATTTTTGGTGTGTCATTTCTTAGGTTTTTGAAAAAGTTAAGTGAGAAAAATAAAATACCACAGCAATCCCATCATTTAGAACTATGCTGACACCTACATGGCTCATTAGCAGGATTAGAACCTTTAGATCTCTAGCACAGCCCTCTGCCCCTTGAGCTAAGAGAATAACTGATAGTAGCAGAAGGTGGTCTTCCCCTGTGTGGGCCCGCCACTAGAAAGAGATGAGGTATATTTCTGGCAGTGGGTTTTGCAGCTACTTGCTGACATCACAGGAATGCTGAGATTCAGGAATCCAGGGTTCTGTTCCAGGTGCTGAGAGGTGTGTACTGTAAAGATTACAGGTCTTTCTGCCCCTCACCTTCTCTGCCTCTTGACCACTCCAGCCTTTCCTTGTGTCCTTCCCCTGCATCTCCTCTTCCAAATTCCCCAATCCTTGTCCCAGACCTACCTCCCGTGCCCCTCCCCCCCAGCTGTTCACCCTAGTTTCCCTTCCAGCCCTCTGGCCCCTTGTGTCATTCTCCCCATTTTGTCATCCCTCCAAACCCAGCTTCTCATCCTCAGAAACAGTGGAACCAATTTTTCTAACATTTTTCCCAGAAAAATTCAGCCTGAGGCAAATGCCCAGCATGAAAGATTTCAGGCCAAATGGTTAAAATTTGGAAAAGTTATAAGCAACTGAAAACAGGATCTTGCATTAGAAAGTGGCAGGCAATTTTAACTATAGGTGGTGCCCATAATGCTTTGTCATAGGGTTATGTAAAGCAACGTGATGTATAAATTTGATTAATGTAAATGTTTGTTAATTGTGTTGGTATTTGATAAATTATTTTTAGTCTGAATTAGTAAAAATGCTATACTTTTTAATTTTCCATCTAAAACCCTTTGTACTCTGCATAACTAGGAGCCTTAATTTACAAACCTGTTTCTCTAAATTGATCCCATTTTGGCTTTTAGTGGTTCTTCTGGATCTTGAGCAATGGTGAGTTGTTAGTTCTGTAGGTCAAACTGCAGTAGATGGGGGAGTGAGTATTTTTCAGTATTAATAGCGAGAAGTGAAGGAAAAAAGTATAGGATTACTTGAATTACTTTAATTGGCCACAGTATTTGAAAGACTATGAAAAAAAGCCACATGCCTACAAGCTAGGGAAATCAAGGTTATTGTTGTTTTAAAGATAGACCAGGCATGCAGAAATTTAAAGAAATTTAAATCAGACAGATATTAGGGAAAACTATTATAGCTTTTCACTGCATCTGGAGTAAATACATATTTTTATAGCCCTAGAAGGTCCTTATTTTAATCCTAAATTATAACAATCAAAATTTTAAAAATCTAGACCAAAGGAATAAACCTGCATTGTAGCTGTACAAAGCAGCTTAGACTTATCTGAGTTCATCAGGCAATTATCAAAAGTACTCACCAACGTATGGTAGATATTAAATGTAGACTGAAACTGGGGTATTCAATATATTTTCTCTGAAACATTTTAGTTCTCAGAAACAAACTCCTGGACAAACACCATATGATAGAATATAAATTGCAATGAACCTTTATTGGATTTTGTCATGGATTTTTAGGTATTGGCTAGTGATCCACAAGGCACCAATTTATTTGTTTGTTTTCATTTTTCAGTTACATGTTTATTCTTAGCTACCTTTATCTTCTAAAATATAAAAACATTGGGCCAACACTTGTACCTAAACCACACAGAACTTCTCTTAATCAGAGAAAGAAGAGAGCCAAAGACTCCATGAAATCTGCTAGTTTATGAGTATAATTAACTTGAAATCTATAATTATTAATCTTAATCTATTGTTAATGTATAATTAACATGACATCTACTCGTATACAAGTATAATTAACTTTGGAAGTGTTTGAATTACACAGAGATGGGTGCCAGTATAAAACCCTAACACAGATATATCCTACTGAAGTTGTCTTCACATAAGTTCCCTGAGTAGGGACTCAGAAAGTACTGAGTAAGGACTTCAACATTTATACCTTTGACTGGTAGTCCTGGCCCTATTGAAATCCATGGGAGTTTTGTATAGATTACAAAGGAGCCAGGATTTCACCTATGGATTTTATGGTTAGAAAGGACCATTATAATAATCACGTCTGACTTCCCCTCTAACATGTACTAGAACATTTCTACTAGTAATTTCTGCATCAAGCCAATATCTTGATGTTGAGCTAGAATATATATATGATAGCTGGAAATAATATTTTGTTTACTTACTGCATTTATATTTTGTTAGGTTGGGGCAAGGGTATATATAGGTTAATTAATGGGACTGATATACTATTAAGATATAGTTAATTTTTTCTTTTTGCTTCCTTGGTACAAGACTTTGGTTTTCTGTATCAGTGGTGTCCAAATAATCACTGTTAGAAGAAACATCTTCAAAATTTTCTTATGTCCATTTACACATATTAAGAATTTATCCAGCCCAAATTGCCCTTGGTGACCAGTAGCTCGAGAGATTGATCCTGTTTTCTAGGCAGGAACTAGTTGGTACATAACTCTTCCTTGTTAGTTAACAAGCAACTCCCTGCTTTGGCCAGCTCTGTTCCCATTTATGATAGCTAATGTCAGTGACAATGGCAGAAATTACAGGGTATGTTCTGTGAGGCGTCTCCCTATGGCCTAATGCAGGGAGGATGGAACATTATTCTCTTCCTGAATGAATATGAGCCAGTCTCAGAAGAAACTTAAAGGAACTAAAGCTTTAAGCAGGTTCTCCCTGACTTAGCGTCAAGATGAAGCTGTGAACAAAGGGGGGAAGAGAAGCCAGATGAACAAAAAATTGCTTTAAAAAATAGTCCGCAAAAATGATGACTGAAGAAGACACAGGGAGGCCTCCGGTGCTTAATTTGTACCAGGGCTTGCCAGCACTGAGCCCGGGCACCACTAGATTTGACAGTTTTATAGCCCTGGCAACTTTGGGCTTGCTGCATAACTTATGAATGTAAAATAATTGCTTGAGCCCTGGCAACTCTTTCATTACAAATCAAGCACTGGAGGCCTCCTTTATCTTTATTTTCCCACATCATCCCAACAGCAGAAGAATTTATCTAGTATACTCTTCTAAACTCCTCTGCCTTGGTTAGTGCATGAACCAGCTACTCAGGTTTAGACATCATACCACTTAAAACGCTGGCAGCTGCTCTACATCAGCATGCCCACTGTTGCTAACCCCAGTGGTGTTGTACTAGATGTAGCAACTATGGGGGGGGAAATAAAATTCTAGTGTAGACAGCATCTTAATGGATAGGAGAATGTGGAGAGGAAAAAGAAGGAAAACGTTTACCAGCTGCAGTAACAAACAAAAAACAAAGCAAAACAATATATAAAATAATAGAAAGAATAAAAAAGGAAAACTACACAGAAAAAAATAGAGGATGGTAGAATAATGTGAACAAAACAGGAGCAAGATAAAATGGACAGAAAGTGGAGAGGATCACGGCTGTATTCATGCCTGTCATGAGAGGACATGGGTGAAAGTGGAGGTTCTTATTCCCCAGTCCATGGCAAGGAGGCGTCCATAAGAAAGAGGTTGTGAACACAGCCTGAAATTATGTGTTTTGTTTTGTTTTGTTTTGTTTAAAGGGAGATCTGAATCATCAATGTTTATACAGCAGGTAAAATTCATATCAGGCAGGCTGGACCCCATCTGTCACAACCAGGTTTCCTCAAGATGACTGGAAATAGATGTTGGCAGCCTCCTGGTTAAAATATATATGTTTGAATATTCACAAGAAATGCTTCTTTGCTATCATAGTCATCACTCGGGTTTCGATTTTTTTTTTATGTAGACAGTAGAAATACATCAGTGTATCCTTAAGAAGCTTTGTGGCATAACAATAAATGATTCTGTTTTATTCTTGAAACTGATTTATTACGTTCCAAATCCTTCCTAAGGCAATTTCCTTTTTCTGAACATACAGTAAATTAATCTATTAGACTCAACTCCTGTTTCTTTCTCTCCACACTAAATCTGATGATGGGGTTATAATTCTCCTCTGCTTCCAGGAGAAACAAAAAGTTAAAATAAAAAGTGTTTGTTACAGGAAACCTCCTCAGCCTTTATGCAGAAATACAAAAAAAAAAAAATGTTTATTGGAAAACAGTATAGTGGACCAATTCACATGCATTTTTAAAAATCATTAACCCCTACAACAAATGTCATAATCGTTCTTAGCTTCATGTACTCTGGATGCATATATTGAAAATGTAGGTGTTATATTGCTATAATGAGTTTAAATCTCATTAAATTAAATTAAATTAAATCTCATTGCTATAATGAGTATAAATCTCATTCTTTAAGAAACCAAAAATCAACATTTCAGGTTTGCTCACTGAATCTGTGAATGAGCAGATATGATACATGAATGAACCTGTAAGCATTCGCATCCGTTATTTCTGGTCACTGTGGGCTCAATCCTGCACCACTGAGTTCAGTGCACTCTGCCCTTGACTTTAATAGGAGCAGAAAGCAGCCAGTTATGGTGAAGAGTCAGTTTATTATGTCTATATATTTATATGTTAAATACCAGCCAATCCCACAAACCACATATAGTACAATGTGTTGGTGCTTTGCATACCAACAAAAGTATTATGGTATTCAGTTTACTATTTAATCCACCAAAAAGTATGTGCCACGACACTTGTCCTAGTAAAATGGGCTCTAAGGTTTTCGCTGAGAATAATAATCATAAAACACAGGTTGTGAAAGGTTTAATTTAAAATTGTATGTCTAAAGCAAGAAAAAGTCTTGGCAATCAGTAATAGTATAATTTCAAATAAAAATATATGAAGTCACATATTGCTTTTCTTAAAGTGTTAGAATAAATCTGATCTTATTACACTGTTCTGAGGACTGCAAAGTATATTAGGGCCTTACAGCTATTCACCTCTTAACAAAGTTCCCCTGAATCATCCTGGTAATTTGATTTACTGATCTATCTGTTTTTTAAAAATTAACCTTCGTGCATAGTGGTTTTCTGAAACAGCCTCTGGTATTGTGACTATTTCAAAGCCACTGAGAACAAATACAAGGCTGGAATAAATTAAGCACTATTAAGAATAAGGTTTCTGAACATACAACACCATTTTGGGACTATGGCAGTTTACACCAGCTGAGGATCTGCCCTGTTAATTGTACTGACTCTATGTCCATTGCTATCCTTTGTTTAAGAAGAAACCATCTTTTCTAAAATATTCAGACTTTCCTCATATTAGTTTTACTGCACTATGGTTGCAGTTGAACATAACTGAGAGACAGAGATTTATATAGATTAAACAGATCAATTTTGTTATGCTGTCAGAGGGTTAGTTAAAGTAATCATTTAAGATGGAAAAGCCATAATTTCAGTAAGTAAAACTATGATGGAACAAACACTAAATTAATGGAAATACTTCAGTCGGCACCGGATTTGGCCACGGTCCATGTCCTAGTTACTGATTGCATGTCCAAGAGCCTGCTGAGACATCAAGGTACCATCACATGGGGACCTTTCCTGGTATAGAAAATGGGTTAAATAATCTAAAGGTTGGTCTACACTTACCCCGGTGATTTGGTGGCAGACAATGGGAGTTCCACAAACTACGCAGAGAACTTGCATAACTCCCTTTGACTGCTGTGCTTCTCTTCTGCGCACCTTCTTCAGTGCACTTCTCCAACGGGAACCGCATTCTTGTTGATGCAGCACTACGCCACTTGCGGGGATGGATTAGCGGAGTTGACTTCTGGATCGACTGAGCGGGTCTTCGCTGACCACTCAGTCAATCCAGATAAGTCGATCTGATGGCGGTGACTTTGTAGACATAGTCTAAAAGTACATGATGGCACTGAGGTGACAACAAGAACCAGCTTGCTGTCAGGTTCGATTTATATGGATCCCTCAAATAAGGAGTGACAAAGATTGCTTTGCACACAACTTTGTTTTACTAACAACAATCTATACATCAATAATTACAATTTAAAAATCACCATTGATTCTTATTTAATACAACAACTTAACTACTTAAAACACAATCACAATTATAAATGTACAATTATATTTACAAAGCTAGCTTATACTATAGAGTTGTACTTATACTATTATACTTACACTGCACCAGTGAGATTTGTCAACAGCAAAGCAGCACTCCAATTCTACTAGTACAATTCCCGGGTTTACATCTGAGTGGAAAATACAGTCACACTCAGGTTACACATCTGAGTGGAAAATACTATCACACTCAGGTTACACA
>ML675616.1:38526704-38681183 GCA_007922155.1 Mesoclemmys tuberculata | reverse complement strand
AATGGAGTTGGGTCACTCCAATTATAAAATGAAACAATGTTACAACAGGCACCATGACCCACAGAAAGGCATACAAGTCCCATTTCAGTTCCCTCTGGACAGTGGTGCAGTTGTGTTTGGAATGGAGGCCCAATCTTTCAGTCATACCCGCAATCAAGCAAGTGTTGATGATTTTCTACAAAACTTTCAGGACTCATGGTGTTCTGGGCTCCTAACTGACTGGTTTGGGAGGTATGAAACTGATGCACTTGTATCGTTATCACATCCCAATTTTAGCAAGGACCATCCTGCACACATAATTACAACTCAGACACTGCAGAGACATGGTAACATGAGCAACAATGCTCAAGAACATAGTTTTATAATTTTCTGTAATACGAGATATTAAAATACTATAAAATGGGAAAAAGATGGAAGATTAGTCCATCACAGAATGTTCAATGTTATACAAGTAGAAGAATAAAGCCCATGTATCAAGTAGATGAAAACTCAAGGGATGTAGCAAGACCAACTAAGGAAAACTGTGCTTACACAGCAAGACAGCGATTAATGATAAACAGGATTTTTAATGCTATGATGAAAATTCAATTAGATGGGGATAAAATCAGTCAAATCTAGATGACACTGTCTTCGTCTGTGGAGGCAGGACAGTATCTGGAGAGAATAAATGTTAAGCCTTCTCTGCTTCAGTCATTCAAGGAGGTTCTAGCTGTGTTAGGTACTTTGATGGTAGAAATTGCCAAGAACTTTTTAAAGAAATGCATGGTGCTGATTGTTTTAAAAGAAGCATTATTTCAGTCTCTGGCCATTTGTTGATGCTGACATTCTGTCAGTTTCTGGAAAAGATTGTGCAGGACAGTCCTCTCAGTATCTTGAGGTCTCTCACTTCCTTAAACCTCATCACTGAGGTTCCAACTTGGGTATATCACAGATGTACTTATATTATTGGTAGATTATCTTCTCTTGGTGTTGGATAAAGATCTATGTCAATTTCAGTATTATAAACTCTATCATCGGCTTTAAATACTCTGGATCATGTTTGATTGTAGGTACACATGCGATCCCTGAAGAGTATGGACAGTGTTGCCCTCAGCTCCCTTCCTCCACAATTCTTTTAATACAAAAGAATAACAGAATTTTATCATCTTAATGGCAGGACATCAGAAGGTTTTATCAGATATAACAAAGACTTCTACCTTCCAGACAGGGTATCTGTTCATAGTGTAGCACAAAGGGAATGAATCAGGACAGAGAAGCTGAAACTTTAAGCCTCCAATTCTCTTCCCCTGCAACTCATTTAATGTAATGGGTATAGGAATTGTTGATGTTCTTCGGTAGAAAATATCCCAGCTATGCACCATTGTGGGTTGATGCACAGGTATGAAAGCATCAGCAAAGCCTAACTGTCCAATCAGAATGTGGCCACACAAAAAGCAATTCTTGAATGAGGACTAGAACCCAAATAAATTAAGCTTACTCTCAACACCTGTAACTACTGGACCAGCGGTTCCCAAACTCTGGGCCACCTCCCAATGGTACGCAACCACCAACTAATTAAGGCCTGGTCTACACTTACCATGAAATTCAGTGGCAGTTGAGTAGCTCACATATCTCCCATCGACTTCCTAAATTCTAATGAGTGCAATGTCCCCACTATGCTGCACCGATGGGAAATGCCCTCCCGTCGATGTAGCATTACTCTTTTTCCAGGAGTAGAATTGATCTGCCATCAGTGAAGACATAACCTAAGACTGCAGAATTCTTTTAAGAAAGTGTTTCACTCTGCCATCTCAGATCGGGTAAATTTATAATGTATTTATTAATATTTTGCAAGACTACAGCTTTTTATATACATAGCTATGTTAGTGATACAATGTGTTTTAACATCACTTAGATTTTAAGACAGTTTTCATACAGAGTCTGTATATAAAATATTGGCCGTGGGACTACAGGTTGTGATATTTTATGTTGGTGGTGCGCAACATGGTAGCATTTGGGAATCGCTGTACTAGACCATAGTACCTTTAAAAAACAAAACAAAAATCATGCACACAAATTCTGATTCCATAAATTCCATGGGAAACTGTATTATTCACTTTTTAAAAAAACTAACCAAAATTCCAAATATAGGCACCTCTAGGCATGTAGCTAAAAGAAGCAAAGAGTCATACTCCTACAATTCTGAACCAGAGTACTAAATGGCTAAAGGCAAATTCTGACAAACTAAAGCTATTAAGCAACTACAGTTCAATATTACCATAAAAATCATGGCCACCATTCACCAACACATCACACACTATCATAAACATAAATAGAACGTGAGACCCATAATTTCCAGCAACTGGCTATCATCTGCTATATTCCACTAACCACACATTACTGCAGTATAACCCTGACTGACTGCCAGACTGCTTCAGCACTCCACAACACTCCACCTTCAGTTCATAACTCAGCATAACAGCATCAGGACACCATAATGGACCTCATTGTGTGAAGAAGGATTTAACACAGCTGTCGAACCATGGAGCTGACACTCTTGTTGTGACCCATCACCTTATGAAAGCATTAATACACACAAGAGGGGAAATGGAATCAGCTTGTTGGATCAGGGTAGGCAAACTATCCCCCACCATTGTCCAAACCTGTGTATCAAATTAACATATCACATTTCAAACTGGTTTTTAGAAGCTGAAAAAGGAAATAAAAGAGGTCGCATGTAAAATTGTATACATTTCTCAAGCCAAATTCTGCCCTCCTTTTTATCCATGCAATACTACTGAGCTCCATGTGTAGAGTTAATGCCTACAGATGTGTCAATCTACCCAAAGGAGTCTGTGTCACAGTTATACCTCCCTCCACGCTAACAGCACAACAGCCTCTATGAGAGGGAGAATGAGTGCTGCACCCTTTCAAAGTGCTGCAGTGGTTACAATGTGGCCCCTGCACCCACAAAGGCTTTGTCTGGACTGATGAGATAAAAAGGTAGTGGCTCCATTAAGGGTCTTCCCTTGGGAGTTGGAACAGAAGGGTATGGACACAGGAGGAGGTATCACCTGAGCAGGTAGACAGGCCAGTGGAGCTCAGGTAAGAAACTGGCCCCAGCAAACCTGGGGAATGGCATATAAACCATATCCCTCCAACCTGAGCTCCCCGACATATGGATTAACTGCTCCCACCCTCAAGATGAACGTAGGAATGTGTTCATTGGTCTACACAGCGATTTTTCAGCTCAGAAGCCCTAGTCAACTGACCGGGCCAGCTATGGCTCTTTTTTCCTGTGTAGACATACCCTTAGACTGCAAGGCCAGAAAGTGCCATTGTGATCATTTAGTCTGACCTGTCTAAAACAGGCCAGAGAATGTCCCCAAAATAATTCCTAGGTCATTTTTTTACAAATACATTCCTTCTCAATTTAAAAATTGCCAGTGCTGGAGAATCCACCACAACCTTGGTAAAACATTCTAAGATTGATTATCCTCACTGTTAAAAATATACACCTTATCTCCAGTTTACATTTGTCTAGCTTCAACTTCCAATCATTGGATTGTGTTATACCTTTTGCCGCTAGATTGAAGAACCCATTGTCAAATATTTGTTCCCCATGTAGGTACTTATAAACTGATCATCACCCTTTAACCTTCTCTTTGTTAACTCCATGAGTCTATCACTATAAGGCATGTTTTCTAATCCTTTAGTCCGTATTGTGGCTCTTCTCTGAACTCTTTCCAATTTAACAGCGTGCTTCTTGAATTGTGGACACCAGAACTGGGTACAGCATTACAACAGTGCCAAATACAGAGATAAATGAACCTCTGTTCTTACTTGAGATTCCTGAAGTTTCTACATCCAAGATCACTTTAGCCCTTTTGGCCACAGTGTCTCACTAGGACCTCATGTTCAGCTGATTCCCAAATTCTTTTCAGAGTCACCGCTTCCCAAGATAAACTTCACCATTGTGTAAATACGGCCTATGTTCTTTGTGTCTAGGTGTATATATTTACATTTAGCTATATTACAATGCATATTGTTTGCTTGTGCCCAGCTTACCAAGTGATCCAGACTGCTCTTTATCACTGTTCTGCCTTCTTTATTATTTACCTCTCCCCCAATGTTTATGTTCTCTGTAAACTTTATCAGCAGTGATTTTATGATTCCTTCAGGGTCATTAACAAAAACACAAGATACTTTTAGAAACAGAGTTGCTTAATGATGACTCAACAGGTACATTTATCTTTTGAGACCTATTAGTTAGCCAGTTTTTAAATTATTTAGTGTGTGCCATGTTAATTTTGCATCATTCTAGTTTTTTAATCAAAATGTCATGCAGTACCAAATCCAGGTCAGGGTTTACCAAAAGTTTATATTAACGCCTGTGCTATAATCCCTTTCTACTATGACATACGTGTCTTTGGGGGAGTGAGAATAGGAAAGAATATGTTTATGAATGAGGCATGGAAAAGATCATTATGAGTGGCAGAAGTGGTTCCTGCACTTAAAAGCTTATGGAAAACTGTTTCTCTGTTATGTCTGATAGCATGAGATGATGTTGCTGGGCAGAGCATGGGATAGTAACTCCTAGGAAGAGGGAGCAGGGTTCTGACAACAGGAGCACTCCCAGCTCTTCCTGATTGAGCAGGAAGATCCAGATCCTCCGAGGTGATTAGCAGTCCTTAATTTGTATTGAAAAAGGTCCTGAGGCTCAAGTGAGTGACCAGAGAGCAGCTGTCTTTGGAGCTGGGCAGCCAGAGAGCGGCAGCTGCTGGTCGGGAGCCCAGAGGTGCCAAGGCTATGAACTGCCATGCCTGCAAGCCCTGGTACAAATTAAGCACTGGTGATTAGGAACCTAACATGGAGGGCAGGTGCCTAAATACCTCTGAAGATCTGGGCTGAAATTCTCCTGCTATTAGCACTCAAAATGAACAAGGAAACAGGATTTTAATAGCAAAGATCATTGAACAATATAGCATGAATGGGAACAAAGCCAAGGCTAGACAAATTGTGACTAGAAATAAAGGTGCAGATTTTAAATAGGGACAGTAATTACCCATTAACATACATAGGGACGTGGAAGATTCTCCATCACTTGAAATCTTTAAATAAAAACTGGCTATGTTTCTAAAAGTTATGTTCTAGTGTAACCAGAAATTATGGGATTGATGCAGGAATCACTTAGAGAAATTCTGTGGCTTGCCTTATACAAGAGGTCAGACTAACTGATCATAATGGTCCCTTCTGGCCTTAAAATCGATGAAACAGTGAAAAAATCTCTAAAACTGTAGTCAGGCTGTGATATGAGTTGCAAATGTAATAACTGAGAGCAGAATTTGATCAGATTTCTTCTCAATCTATGTGTGATATTCTGTCATATTAATGAAACATTGAAATATCATAACAAAGAACGTACAGTTAGACTCACCTGTTCTTTCGTAATGCAATTCAAGAAACAGTTTGATTTTTTGTAAATATAACTGACTGTTAAATATAACTTCAGGCCATTCAGATTAGGCAACATATGAACATCTTTCTACCATTATATTCTTTCCCAGTGGTTATATTGTCTGAGAAAGTTGACCTGTCGTACTGAATATTGATACACACATTTCAGCTGATCTATACAATCATATTATTTACTAGTCTGTGAAAACAATAATTAAATATGAACTATACAATATCAGTAAAATAGAATTCTTTTTGCCATGGTTTTATAATCCTATTTTTAAAACGCAGTGTCTACTCTATGAATAATAAAATATGAATAATAATGGCCATGATCCAGAACTGATTGAATTCAACTGATGTAGGATTGGGCCCATATGAACAAGTGTTTTATTTTAAATTATCTTTGTAAATTTAGATAAGGTTTCTTTAGAATGTTGCCTTCAGAACACTTTAGAAGGCACTGTCTTACATACCATTGTCTCAATTTCCAAAATCATTACAGTTCTACCATACGTGAAGAACAGATATTGCCTAGAGCAGCCAAACAATAGCGGAAGCAAAAAATTATTTATAACTAAAATGTGTGAGTGGCTGCAGAATGGTGAAAGATGAAATTTTCCAATTTGCTCAGAGTTGTAAAAACTTTATTGGCATTGTCCAAGCACTCATAGGTCAGTATTCTGAATGACTTGTAACTGTTCATAACCATCATATAAAGATGCATTTTAATGCTGGCTGTGTTTAATAAAATATACTTACAGTTTTTATGTGGAATGTTTTGAAACACTTTGGTCCAATTTGATTCTAGGCCATTTTGATTCAATGCAAAACGATGAAGTTTTGTAAGAACAGGATTTTTTTCCTCCCTGTATGTGATCCCATTGTGCAGCCACCTTTGTTCTAGATGAGGACTGAAAGAGAACTTCTGCAGAGCCCACCTGTGCTGCTCTTTAATTAGCCAGATAAGTCACTGCTGAGCAGTGCAAGAACTCTTTCCCTCATCCCTGAGGTTGACACATGCTTCCTTAGCTTCACTTACAGCACCAGGTAGCCCCAAGATCAAGATATTAAGAATGGGAATAAAAATTGAGTCTCCTGCAAAACACAGCAAAGTAAATAGCAGGCACTGAATCTCATAAAGAATGATTTAATTAAGAACCACATATTTTAATAAATAAATGCAATGGGCAATGTGTTAATTTGACCATAATAAATATAATCTTGTCTCAGAATTAAAATATTCCAAATTGAAGGATTAAGATTACCAATATAATTTGAGAACACAAATTACTTCCCTAAATATGTTTGCAGTTGCTTAGTATTTTCTATGCAATTAAAAATACAAGTAAAATCTTCACAAGATAGATGGCTGTTGCCATTAGATGTACTATGAGACCAATTTGAAGGAGGTAAAGGATTGAGAACATACTGGTAATGAAAGATTAGTATATGGAGATGGCTGAAAAAATGTCATTCAGAATTAATGGTAGATTGATTGGAATTTTATTAAGTGTGGTTAGAGTATGTGGACCTCATTAAAGAGAAAGAGGATATATATATATATATACTGCAGGTGTGTGTAATTTAGATTTGCCTGGGTAATGAGGAGAAGCAGAGCAGTCTAGACTTAGAATCACTGTTGTCTGTTTTTTTGAAGTGTGTATCCTTTACTATTTTGTGTAACTTTGTACCTTTCAAATGTCTAAATATGGTTGCTTGGATCTTTTAACTGTACTTTATTATTAGAACTGAGGTCTGTGAGATATGAGTGCTGGGTCCTCTTCTTGACTCTGTCACTGACATGCTGGTGGAAGGTTGGAAAAGTGGACAAGGGCTAGATTCTGATACTCCTACTTAGGCTGAATAGCAATTTACCCTATTCTAGTCTTGGTAGATTCTTATATTTTGCTCATGACTCTAGTACTAGCATCTGAGTGCCTTCCGCTAGTCCATTAAAACATGATTACACATCTGTCACGTGTTTGTTCCCTCATCTTCCTCAGGGGGAGACGTGTGTGCAGTGGAGTGTTTTGTTTTGGATGTTTGTTGAAATGATCTATTTTTTTAATTAATCTACCTCTGCCTCAGTGTTTCTGTCTGAAAAATGGGAACTGTTCTCTTAGGGCCTCTGTGCATTCACACTTGAGGGATATGGCACTTATGGCGTTGAGTTGCAGAACTGCCTTGAAGATCTGTGTCCTTTAGGGACAGGTGAAATGTTGGAGGAGGAGGATGTCATCCCCTACTGTAATTGAAAGGAGTGCCCCCCAAGCTGCCTCTATTCCTTCTTTGCCTTTGCAGAGGCAAGTGGAACTTGCATTTGTGTTCTCAGGCTAGATCTTTCCTTAGTCTGCTGTCTTTTTTAGCGTTAGTGGAGGTAGAGTAGTATAGGATAGTTTGGTATGCATAGCCTTCTGTTGTCCTGGGAGCCTGCAGCCTTTCATTGTGACTGTATTGGGTTCAGAGCTTTGCAGGGTTTAAAGAAGTGCACCTTGTGCCCAATGGTCATATCAGAAATCAGCATCCACATGTTGTGCCTTCTGTTTCTGAGTGAGACCCACTCAGTAACCCAGTCTATGGTGTGCCTCACCTTCACTCCTTCACTCCAGGCTCTAAGCTCTCCTGGCTTCTTGTTTACAGCCTGCTACTCCAATGGGCCTGTTGAGGGTACCAAGACCGGTTTCCCTGACAAGGTCCTCTGATACTGGACCAAAGATGCATTTTGCCACTCTGACCTTGGTGCTGCCTTCTGTTATGGGCATGAGACCAGAATCTCCTCAGCAATACAGTGGGAGTGAATTCCTTACCCTACACTACTGGTGTTGGCTGAATCAAACACAGTGCTGAAGATCAAACTGGCACCACTTGTTAAGGCCTCAGAAGACTTGGTGGTAGCACAGGAAATGCCTTCCATTTCTATTCCTCATCTGTTTCTCTTAAACCTCTTTGACCGGACTCCAGATCCTCTGGCACCAATGCCTCAGTCTCAGCACCACAAGTAAATGCAGATAAAGAACATGAAGAAATTGGCTCTATTTATCAACTCTGACTTTCTCAATCCAGCCAGAATATCTGGCTCTTTCTGTTCTCACCTACTTCTTTATGCAAGAGCTGAGCATGTCTATCCTGTACAGGCTGAAGGACATTACATTTTGCTACAGCACCCTTGGGTCAAATTGCATGATGGTATCTGCATTACAGGAAAGAGTTAGGGGCAACAAGCTGTTTCATTCCACTCTAGAGGTGGTATAAACTTTTCTGACAGAATAGTTTTTCATTGGAAAATGACTGGCTTCCATCAGAAAGTTTTGACAGAATCAACACTTTCATTCAGAATGTTTCGATTCCATTGGTTCCATTTTCCAATTCAACAAAATCTAAACATTTCACAAGAATGTGTTGAGTGTGTCAAAACTTTCAACAGAAGTGAGGTAAGCAGGCTTCCTGCCAGCTGGTTTCCTGCCAGCCCCGCTAGCTCCCCAGGCTGCACAGCTCCCTGGCAGTGTGCCTGGCATTGCGCACTTCTCAGGGTGACTGCCTCCCCAACTCCCCTGCTTCAGAGGCTACTGGGATCCTCAGATAACTAGCTCCTTGAGTTGCTCCCTGGTTTCCACAATATATTTTCCCTCCCTGTGCTCTTCTTCTGACCTTACTCCCACGCAGGGGAAACTGGTCTCCATACCCTCAAGTTAAAGAGGGCAATCTCGTTTTACCTGGAGGACACCAAGCCTTTCAGAAAATTACCAAACAGAGAATTTCACACTGGTTTAGGAGATGTATAGAACATTTTTACAGCCTAAGTAGGAAACCAGTACCTCCTACTTTAAAGTCCCACTCCATGAGAGCCACCCCAGGAGAAGTAGCGTGACTTAGGCAGGTTCTCATGATCAAGATCTGCAATACAACAACTTGGATTTTGGTGCATATCTCACCAGACACTACTCCTTGGATTTAGCATAATGCTTTGATGTGCCCAGTTCGGGAGATTGGTGCAGTTGTCCATACTTAGCTCAGAACACCTCACCCACTATTCAACTGGTGCAGCACTGACTGCTAATCTCCGACAAGTGGGAATACACAGAGGCCCTCAAAGAAGAAAGAGACATTATTTACCATTAAGTATTCTTCTCTGAGAGTTGCCTCTCACGACTCTTCACATTCTCCACCAAACTTCCATTCTGCCTCAGAGTTCTATTCAACAGTAGGACTGAGTGGCTAGGGAGAAGAAAGTGAGGTGACTGTGCGGTGTTTTCACTCTATTATACACAATAGGGCGATGATGTCACTCTCACATGAGATGTCATGTGCACTCTGCAACAATGTTTTCCAAGGTAGTTCCACAGCTAAACTTCAAGGGCACCACCACATCCAACAAGTTGGAATGCACAGAGGCTACTCTTAAAGATCGACAGTTATTAGTGAGTGACCTTTCTTTATAAGCTTACCTTATTGATGAGACATTATGAGCTACATTCGTTAATGTTTGTAAAGGGCTTTGGGGGCTGAAAGGCAAAAATAAATTATTTTGTTATTTTATTAAAAAGGTAATGCTATTGCAGGCATGTGAACCTGTACTACACAAGTCCCCAATGTGCACAGATAGATGTTGTGAGCAGTGAAGACCCATTTGTGCTTTTAACTGAATTGTTTTCACTGTCGATGAGTTCAGTTTGCATGTAAATTTTGTGCGTGTTGTTTTGGGGTCTTACATTTTTGTGTTACTTATTTAAATATAATGTGAACTAACTTTATGATTATGTTGGAATAGTTCAAAACCTTTCTGCTGGGATTCCTATAAAACGTTTCCTTTCGGTCTCTGAAACTTGTCAATTTAGCTATGTGCCATACGGCTTACAGAAGCTCTGCTATGTGCTTTATTGTTACCCTATATTGAATTCCTGAGCTATTAATTATTCTCACCTTTCGCTTTGAATGTACTGTTTCTTCCCATTCATATGATTTTTTTTTCTCTTCTTGAAGTATAATTCTCAGGGTGAAATCCTTCCCCTATTGAAGTCAGTGGAAGTTTTACCATTGATTTCAATGGAGCCAGGGTTTCATTCTAGAGGCTTTTATGTACTAGTGCTGGTATATATAGCATTGCTATAGGGGTAGATATATGCATGTTTCTAAGTATGTGGACTGCTGTTTGGGGCAAAATTTTTATGTTAACATCCATTTTCAATCCCTGTTTTGTGGAACTTGGCTGAACCATTTTTAAAGAGCTAGGTTTCGATTTTCTACGTGGAAATTGGTTATATAGTAATATAGTAAAATTGCATAAACAGGGCAACCATTAATGTGTCTATCACTTGTGATTTTCACATATAATTTTTATATAACGTTTTACATATTCTTCTCAAAATGAGCCTTTAAGTTACACTCAGGCTTGGTCTACACTTACAGCCTCTATATTACCCCTGTATTTGGCACTACTATTGGAATAATATGTCCAGTTCCAGCGCCCACAGTTCAAGAACGATGTTGGTAAATTGGAGAGCATCCAGAGAAGAGCCATGAGAATTATTAAAGGTTTGTAAAATAGCCTGATAATGAAAAACAATCTGTGTACTTTATCAAAGATTGAGGGGTGATTTGATCACAGTCTATAAGCACCTACATGAGGAACAGAAATTTGATAATGGAGGGCTCTGTAGTCTAGCAAAGTTATAACAAAATCTATTGGTTGGAAGCTATGCACATTCAGACGAGATATAAGGTACACGTTTTTTACATCGGGTATAATTAATTATCAGAACAATTTACAAAGAGTTGTGGAGTCTCCATCTCTGGAAATATTGAAATCAAAATTAGATGTTTTTCTACGTGACATGCTGTAGTTCAACCACAACTATTGAACTTGATATTGGAATTAATTCAGAGAAGTCCTATGGTCTGGGTTACACAGGATGTCAAACTATATATTCACAGTGGTTCCTTCATTCTGATATCTATGGACATATGGATTTTTTAAATTTAACATTGTTTTACATGACTACTCAAAACAACTACAGTAGTCAAAATAAAACAAACTAGAAATGCAGGTTCAAATGTTTTGAGAATTCCAATTCATGCGAACTTATTGACTATAATATGGTTGCAAGGGTTGGACGTCAATACAGAATTTAATTCAGAATATGTGTATCTTTTAATTTTTTAAAATCTTTTCCAGGCCCTCTTGTTTTGAGCATAAAATTTTGATACTCCACTAGCACTCATGTTTTAAGTTAATTGTCATAATAATGGAATGCCAAAGAAGACTGCACAATCGTAGCATTGCTGACACTACTCCTGATTCTTTACTTTCATTCTACCCAGTGGTATTCAAACTTTTCTTGTTGCACCCCGCTCTTTACCAGTAATGGAATCTGTCCAGCCCGCTCCCACCCTACCATTACAGCACAGTTAGCTCAGCAGAGGTGCTTGGGCTGAAGATGGAGCTGGCGGCAGAACTGTGGATGGAGGAGAAGCTAAGCTAGAGGCAGAGCTGGCTGGGGGAGTGGAGAGGGAATGAGGGCAGAAGTGGGCTGGGGCAGAGAAGAACTGGGTAGCTGGCCCAGGCCCTTCCACACACTTCCCAAACATTCCTTCATGCCTCCTATGGAGGCACACCCCACAGTTAGGGGACCACTGCTCGAGCCAATACCATTGCCTATATTATCTTTCCTGCTGATATAGTCTTTGTTAATTTCGTAGGGATCATGAAGAAAAAGCTTAATTTTACTGCCCAAGTGATTCAAGTATTAGGCTATCAATTTCTGTTTGGGACTCAAAATCTGAAGTGGGGCAGTACAAAAAAAACATTTATTTCACAGTTTGTATGACTGTCCTTGAATAGTTCAAACCTGATTTGAGAACATTGACACTCTCAAATAGTGAAATCACTAAAAGACACATTAGAAAAATTTTACCTCACAAATCTATTTTATACACAGCCTGCAGAGGCCTTTGCTGCTTTACCTCTTCACTATGGATGAAAAGCATGTGGTAACAGTGACATTTTTACCAAGGATAGTCTCAGAAATCATAAAGATTAGGGGTACCTCTTTCAAAAGTCTTGAAGTGATTTAGGAGACAAAGTCTCATTTTCTAAAGTGACTTGGATGCTTATCTAGTGCCAAGTCCACAAAGGGACTTGGGCAACTAAACCCCAGTTTTGGGCGCCTCTGTGATCCACAAAGACCTTTCTCAGTTGCCACGTAACTCTGTAGGCACCTAAATTGACTTGGCACCTAAGTTTCTGCTGTAAAAGTTCCCTAGCCACCTACGTTTCTGTGTCTGGGTGTGCACATTGCTGTCTTGCTATAGGTGTCCAAGCACCTATCTCTCGCTTAAGCCCCAGAGCAGTCCACAAAAAGCCAGGACCAGACTCTGCTCTGTTACACTAGTGTAAATCCAGAGTATCTCCACTGACTTTGTAGCATTTTACATAGTACTTGCAGACCTGTAGATTCTGAAGAAGAGGAGGCAAAAAATAGAAAACTATGGAAGATTCCATAATTCCATGTCATCATTGAACTTGTTGGGAAAAGGGTTTTATCTTCAAATTAATAATTGTTTCATCTTCTATTTACTTCTGTCATTTAACCTCTGCCCAGTAGTGATTCTTACAATGTATTCTAATTTCTCAGTGTCTGATATTGTAGAGATCCATTATTATACAGCAATCAGATGTGTGCTAGGCACCTTTATAGTACAAATAAATTGCTCGTGATATCTGCCAGAGTACCAGTTGCCAGGGTTTATCATTTAATTTCATACATAATGCAGTGAAGGAACTACAAAATAGTGTGGGTTGATTATTTATTTATTTGTTTGTATTACAGTAGTGGCTACAGGACCTAACCATGGATCACTCCATTATGTGCTAGGTGCTATAAGCATACGGTTGTTGTCCCAAAGAGCTTACAGTTTAGCATATAATGGCTGACAACAAACAAAAACTATCAATGAGAATAAATTCTATTTGGTATAAGACCAATGATATAGCCTGAACCTCTTGCTGTTTAGGGCAGATTGCAAGCCCTTCCTGTTTTTCAGGTTTCTTTTGGGGGGGTGGAGGGGATGTTAGTGCTGAGAGGTGACAATGGATGCTGAGTAGTTGATTCGTTTATTGTCTAATGATTGTTGTATTTAGCTAAGGAGTGAGACAGATTAGGGTGTGTCATTGGACACTTTTGTTAGATTTTATGTGTTGACAGGCTGCTCAGAGCTTCTGGATGGGTGCCTTTTTTGATATTTTAGAAATTAAATTAAATAATTAAATTGATTTAAAGATCTGTGTCAAATGAAGAGGAGGATAGGCTAATGAATGAGGTCAGTGTTTTGTGGCCAAAACACTATACTTTGTTGGATAACTATATATATTGAGTTAACTGCTGTTTGAATCCTTAGCGTGTTCAGAGGAAGGCAGCTCTGAGAAAACCCACCAACAGGCAGTAATGCCAGCCAGACTTGCCTACAAGCAGAAGAGGATTCAAAATTGCTTCTGTAGCTGTTGTAGCCTGATTTTTGGTGTTTTAGTAATTTGAATGGGGTTATAGGCTCGCCAGTTGCTTTGATCAGAAGATAATGAGGTTCTTCTCCCAGAACCAGGCTCCAGAAGAGTTTTATGGGGACCCCGGGGTGCACAACAGGAAGGTTCTTAGTGATAGCCAAATTTGTATAATTTTATAAGCTTTTATTAAGGTAACATAAAATGATAATATAAAGAAAATGAACAATCAAATGGATAATGGATAATACAATCTTAATTTAGAGACTCATATGATATATATTTTTATGATATACTTTGGATTAATATACTCACATCCTTCCCTGATGATCTGTTTGAGAGAGATATCTGGTTCCTCAACTCTTGAGTAGAGGGACAGAGTAGGCAATGCTTGAGGACTAAGAACTATAAGGCTTATACTAACTATAAATAATACTAAGTATAAACAAAGAACAAAATCTTAACACTAACTAAAAGAAGCTTCAAGCTGGATTAGCTGACGATCGATCGTGCCAAGTAGCACAAATTGCCCCTTCTTATGCCCTGAGAATATGGGTCCTTCTTCCAAGTCCAAACTCAGATTTGTCACCCCCAAACTCAGATTTGTCACTCATTCTATAGGCTGGCAAGTTCGTGCATATTAATGACATCCACATCCTTTCCAGATGGTTCCAGATAGTTCATTTATCTCACCTTTGTTATTTCTGGCCCTTTGTGGGTTCTGTGGTGTATTTGTGAAGTTTCCTTGGGGCATAACCTGTGACAGCCCCCCCAATTTTGATGCCTCCTGACTTATCTAGGGTAAAGGTTATGACCATACGTGTCTTATCCTTTTACTCATCAACACTTATCTGGGCCAAAGGTCCTGAACATATGTGTACTAACTGTTTAGCTTTCATAGAGGATGTGGCCTGTAGGGTACCTTTACCTTTCATTACAGTTAGAATACTTTAATATAAATCTGTAACTCTATTATAATCAGACAAACATACTTAAATCTATAAGGAATGACATACATATATATGCAAACAAGCAGGCTGGTCCTATAAGCTACATTGTGCTGGTAGGCAGTGCTCAGCAATTCTAGAATGATCTACGTCCAGATCCCCAACAGGATCTACAATGAAGATTTACTAAGCTTTGACCCACTCTGCACTTTGCTGTGTAAATTCCTTAGGTGTTGAGCATGAGTAGAGCACAAAACTTAGATGAATTACATCCTCTCATTTGTGAAGCTTAGCACTTCATCTCTGTCTTGCCGCTGTTATGAGAGGGATATAGTTATTAATCTTCAAATAATTTACAAGATGTGTATTTCACACTAGAATATATTTAACATCACTATATAATCATTATTGCACTGATAAGAAACATTTTAATTGAATTCTGTTAACAACCCCAATAAATTCATGTACCACGGATAATTTTTTAAGAAAGAGCATCACTTACAGTAAATGATCAGGCACTTACATAGATACAACCCTTTCACTAGGTATAGAATTTGGTTCAAGGAATTCAGAACCTAACTTGAATTCAGATGAGTTCTGGGTTCTGTGTGAATTGTTCACATAGCTCTAATATTTATATACAAAATATTACTTCTCTGTGGACTAGATAAGCAAAAAAGCAGTATAACTAAGTTAATCTAAGTATTTTAAAATGCATTTTCACTTGTATTTGCACTTGAAAACTCAAGTTGATTCCTTTTAACGGTTTTGTTCTGGTATTTCATCTCAGCATATGCTAAATTTTCTCTCCCTAATTAGTACTGTTCATGGATCAATATACCACTTCAGTTCACTATCGTTTGTCAACCACCTGTCTTACCGCTGAAGAAAGACATCATTAGTTTCCTCTTAGATTGTGATCCAAAACAAGATAAAGGTATTTGATCTTGGCAGATGGACAAATAGTGCTTATTAGTTTACTTGACTGGAATATGAATTATAGAACAAAAAAAGGGTTTTGACTTTCCAATAAAAAGGCCTTAATATAAGAGATATTTAGTTTGATACGGTATTACATGAATCATTTCTAGTGTCTATTATCATTAATGTAAAACAAAAATATATAACTAGGTGTGTGTGTGTATGTGTGTGTGTGTATATATATAATATAAAATACAGCAAAATATATAAGGAGAAGTTTTTTTTAAGGGACAGAGGACATATTTTTGTAAGACTCAAAGAAAATGATGTTTTATCTCTGATAATCCTGGCCAAAATTAATATTTAAAGATATATAATGTTATCTGGAAGTTAAGACTGAAAATAACTCCACCATCACTGATTTAAAATTCATTGAACAGAAATGTAATTTGTTTCTTCTTGTGTTTGTTTCGTGGTAGATAAGCATCTAAGGGCCTGATCTTAAGATCTTTGAAGGCAACAGGAATCTTTCCATTGTCTTCAGTGGACTTTGGATCAGGCCCTTAGTGTAACGTCCCTGGTCTAAATGTACTGATATTTTTTCCATGTACTAGAAGTTTATATAATAAATATTGATCCAGACCACCTACTGAAAACCAAGAAGAGAGGGGGCTGTACATGTATGGATCTCCCCATTTTCATTTGAAAGAAGGAGAGTGCCACCCTCTGTACTACCTGATTGCAAAGTACTCTCAAGATTTTCTGTTGTGGGAGTAGGAACTGGGGGCAGAAAAGGATAGAGCACTCACTACAGAGCTGTCCATTGCTCTGTGCCGAATATCCTCTCCTACAGATTGTATTATAAGAGGGGACAAAATAGTTCATTTTGGATCCCTTTTGCAATTAGCAGCCAAAACCAATCTATTGATATTCATGATTTACACTTAACTACACGCTATTTTAATTTAAAATTTATGGTTGCAATGGTGCAGATCCATTGTTTGTCAAAACAGTGAGGCCTGGAAAAATCTATATAGCCCATGGGCAATTTATGAATTAACACACGTCATAAAGATATAATTTTGCTGATGATTACATTTTTGGTTCTATAATATTCCATTTGTTGTCACCACTATCACTAAACACAATTGGTTTTCATGTTGGTAAAACTAACCTGTATAATTCTGACTGTAATCACTAAAGTATTAAATTATTAATTTACTATTATTAAAAGTAGTAATTTTTAAATCTAATATCTTCTATCCAGTTTATTTTTGTTTGTTTTTCACTTTTTCACTTCAAGTGTGTAATATTGTCATAAAGACATGAAATTGAATGTCAGGTGCTTGTAAGTTGCTCTTATATCATTTGTCCTCCATTTGATATGGGTACATGTAAATTGAAAATATATATATAACAATTTTCTCTAGTTCTGTATTATAAAATCAACCTAGGATAAAGTAGTATTTTGTTCTCTAGGACTTGAAATGTAGAACAGTGGTTTGACCATTTGATATTACCTGCTTCTTTCCTTAGGACTGCTGAAAATATAGGGTAGAAATCTATAGTGTATAAAAGGTGGGTCTTCCACATATTTAGGAAGATTCTGGCTGCAGTTTGATGTGATGGTATTCAGGAGAAAGGATGGTACTGAAGAGAGGTAATACTGTATACTAACAGATATCATAAATCCACTACACACTGAACAAGCAGAGAACACTAATCTTCCAAAAATAGGAGAAAGCTCTGTACAATTGTAATATGTCTCAGTATGTAAAGAAGCAGAAAGGGACATGTGAAATCCAGTGTACTAACACTGGTAGATCCTGTGTATATTGCTCTGATCACACTTCCTGAGCAACTTATTCTATCTCTGCAATGGAAGAAGTTGGGCATATGGATAGGCAGCATATTTATGGAACAGTTCTGAAGGTTTGTTCACCGTCCTTCAAATAAAACAAAATCAGTTTGTGCCTACAAAAGTTTTTCCATGTGAATAACCAAACTTATTCTAATTTTGAGGTAAGAGAAAGCAAAAAGTCATTCACACCTCTAGTTTTAAAAATGTAATTTCGCATAAAGATTATAAGGTACAACTGAGGGGTGAAATCCTCCTCTATTGAAGACAATGGCAGTGTTGCCATTGATTTCAATGGGGACAGAATTTTACCTGGGGTTTTAGTGGTGACCATGGAGAGCAGATGTTTAATGTCATGGGCTACATTTTAAGAGAAGTTGTCTTATGGGCTACTTATTTATTAATCATTATTATTTATTTGTTATACTGTAGCACTTAGGAACCCTTTACAGATGATTTCCTTCTCCTTGCTTCCAGTGTCTTTTACAGCATCTGTGCCCCTTTTTGCAGTTTAGACCTTGGACATCTGCAAAAACAGTTGGAAGCAAGCAGGCGGTACCAGCACCGTCTGACCTGCCGCCATTGTGTGGGAGCCACTGAAGTAAAGTAATTGTATAGGAGCTATGGCAACCAGCCTCCACACTGATGGGAGATAGAGACCTTTTATTGACTGCTGTTACACATAGAGAGTAGGAGTATAAAAATAGGCTTGGATTTCATCCTAAACATAAAAGTTGTTTTCACTAATATGCAGAACGCAGTCAACACAATAATGTTTACATATCATGGGCTTGCAGACATTTTAAGTAGCCACCGCTTCTTGGGCTAAGTCTACATGCTGTCAGAGAGTTCCATCTGGACAATCAGTAAGAGTACTGCAACTCATTCTCATGCAAGAACCATCAACAAGTCATTAGCCGTACTTGCCATGACATCACCGCTGCTGCTGTGGCTGCAATTTAGACTCTTACCCTCATCATAAAGCTAACTGTTCTCTAGCACTAGCCTGTATTTCCCTACCATAACAAATTGCCTGTAAAATCTCAAAAATTGTCTCTGTCCTCAACCATTCTTAAATTTAGAGTTTCTTCATACTTTACTGCTTCATGCTTTACTGCTTATGTGCCTTTCACTCAGAAGAGATTCCTATTTTTCACCTTATGCATCCAAGAATACCTTTCTCCTTGAGGTAATCAGAGGGCTAGATTAATTATGCTCGTCAGCCAAGCATCTGACACAATTAACTCTAATTGGTGGATTTGTTTACTCGTAAACCATAGAAGCCAGGTATAGCATAATTCATATAACCAGAAGGCACATATCATTAGATGGCATAAAGATTTTACCATTATATACTATGTCTAAACAGTTAAAGATCACTGAAGAAGAAATCACTCTTCTAACACTATAATCCCTTCTCAGAGACTATTGTCTTGCAGCTTTAAAACACTAGACACAATAATGTATCCAATAATGGTGCTTTAATTCAGTGGTTGGCCTGTTTAGTCTTAAATTAATGACCCCTACTGAGTCTTCTGCACCATTATTCAGATTATACTATAAAAAAGTGTTAAACACTTGTCACATCTTTCATATATCATTTTAAAGACCACAATTACAATGCTGATTAATGTGTTTTTGTTAAATAATCAATCAATGCATTGTAGACAGAATAAGCAAAGAATAACTAGTCTCTGTAGATGGCATAGTAATTAGTAGTTAGTGTACATCTGACTGTACACAAATTCAGTACAAACACACTTCATTTTCTCCAAGTATAGATTTCTCAATCATATGGTCTAGGTCCTCTATGAATATCAGGAGTTGTGGGTGTACAAGAAATTCCTTTTCATTAGTGGAGAATTCCAGCCTTTGGAAATATGTAGAACAACTAAACCTCTCCCCCACCTTGAGAGGAAAGATGTTTTTGTGGTTAAGATTGGGTGTCAGGAGATCTGGGGTCTATTCTTGGTTCTCTTACAGATTTTCTGTGTGACACTAGGCAAGTGATGTAGGGCCTGTGGTGGGAGAGTTACACCATTCCCAAGAGGTCCATTGGAAAGAATGTCTCCGAGAGCTGCAAAACACCCAGAATCAGTGAGTCCTCTGCTACACCCATACAAACAGAGCCAGCCAATTTTGCAAGCAGGTACAGTTGGTTGAAATTCTCCCAAACTAGATTTTATTAATGAAATTTTTCATCAAAATTTTGATTATTGACAAAAAGATTTTATGATAAATATTTTTGTGAAAATTAAGACCAATTTTCAACCAGCTCTGCTATCTAGTGATGAGAGAGAAGCCGTGCCATGGCCCTGTCTCCTTCACACTTCTCCAACCCCTTTCAGATTGTCATGCATGCTAGTGGAGTAGGGGAAGAGCAACTCTTAGGGTGTCCAGCTCTGCCTTGTGCCTACGTGAGCCTCACTGGTGAGGAAGGCCTTCTTGTCACTGCACATCCACATAAGAGGAAGGCAGAATATCACCCTTTGTGAATATAGTGCTGGCATAAGGTTTGACAATAATGGAGACTAAAGTCCTCTGATTAGCCACCGAATAGATGAAGCACAAGCAATTGTGCAATTCAAGTCATGGATCTGGACCCCACTGTGATAGGTGTTGTACAAACAAAGAACAAAAAGACAGTCCCTGCCTGAAAGTATTTGCAGTTTAAGTATAAAACACAGACAACAGATGAATATAGCCAAAAGGGGGAGTATAAAGAAACAATGAGATGGCTTTGGGTCAACATAATGGGCAGGGATCTCTGCACACTAGAAACCTAACCATTTTCAAGTTTTTTGTAGGGATCATGGCGAAGAAGAGTTTGGAGGAAGGATTTGAAGGTAGATAATGAGACATCTTGGCAGAGGTTTACAAAGAGGATGTGGGGTGGCATAGGAAAAAGCACCAGGAGTTTATTTGAAAATTTAACAAGTGGGGCAAGGGAGGCAGGCTTCATGGACAGATTGGAGGCAACCATCTACAACTCTGTAAAAATGGGAAGTGACAGGTAGGCAAGATTTAGATACAACCTGGATGTGAGGCCCTAGAGAAGAGTCCGAGTCAATGATGACAGGCCTGAGTGACAGGCAGGATGGTGATGGAGCTCACAGTAATGGCTTTCATAACTATCAATATGGTCTGAATTCAAAACAGCAACTTAAATGTGAAGATTTCACATTTTTTCTTCAGCCCCATGACCATGAGCGATCAGTTTCTGTCTTTGTTTTATTTTGTTTTTTTTAATGTAGTTCTTTCTATTTAATGCCAATATAAGATGGGAAAAGAAATTAAGACACTAACAAATAATATTTTCATTTGGATACTGTATAAACAGATTCTGTTGCGGTTTGTTTTGACTATCTTTGCTGAAGGTTTGGAACTGTACTATTATTTCTTTTGTTATCATTTCAGTACTGTTGGAGCTCAGGTCACTTGAAATCATTGTCTCAGCTACTGGCCTATGGAAGTTGTCATTTGCGTGCTCTACTGTTTGCAGTCCTAAACCACTCTTCTCAAAGCAGAGCCTCAGCCACTTTGGCTGTTCTCCCAGCCCAATAAGAAAGTCAGACGTGCTGGGAATGCGATGTGAGGGAGTCCACCAAATGTCCTAGTATAAAGCAGATTCTTTCCCAGCTAGCTAGCATCAGCTAGAGAAGGCTTTATTTGTTTTATTTTATTCTATTTTATTTTAGACGAGACCACAGGCAGAAGTTTATTGCAAAACTTTTTAACTTCTTTGAAACATTTATTCCTGAGGTCACCCTAAAAGAGGTCTATATATGTCAGCCTTTTGCATCTAACTCTCTTGCTATTGATGGTGAGGCCAGCTGGAAGAAATTACTCTCCATAGCAGAACTGAGCAAATGCTGCAAAAGCTATTTATGAACATTTATTTGAATTTTTAAACAAACTTGGTTTGACTGTTTCTGTGTCCCTTGTGAATTTACTTTCAACCAATTTTCTAGCACGTTAGTTTAATAGGCACATATTCAATAAAGCCCCAACTGAGTAATTCACCCAAACTGAAGCATGTGCTTAACTTTAATCACATGCTTATGCCCCTTTGGCCTCAGTGAGACTTAAACATGTGTTCAAAGTTAAGCATGTGATTAATTGCTTTGCTGAACTGGAGTTTAAAATACCTAATTTTAAGCGAATACTAGAGAATTTTCACAGAATGAAATTTATCTTTGTACAGTGTCAATCTCAGGCTTCTGCACCTACTGAAGGCCACTTAAACCCTCAAAACAAAGTTTGAGCAGGACTCAAGTTCATAGTTCCTGACTGGCCCTTTCTGTAGAGGTGAATTTCACAAAGAAAATAAATGTCTATGTCAGTTACATTCAGTGTAACTTAGAGCAGGATTTGGCTTTAATGAAGACTCTTTAGTCATCATGTGGTAAAAATCAAGCATGGTGGTTAGTATGAAAAGGCTTCAGGGCATTTTTGTTTTTGAAGACAACATCAATTTTCCCTGATCAACAACTCACTTAAGTTCCCACAAAGGGACTTGTGGCAGTTAAAATGAAATTCATCTCTACAGGAATGGCTAAAGAAGTTTTGTTTGCTATAAAATTATGCATATTTCTAAATAGGCAATTTTTTCCACATTTGATAATGTCCCTCAAATTTGATTTCTTATTCCCCAGAAGAAGTTACTGAACACTTTACGCAATTTGTCTGCCTGTAATGATGATTTGTTTAACTGTTATTCCTGAATTTTACTTATGTTTGTATTATCTACCCTAATACACATTCTATTTTGATTTTGATGATGTGTTGCAATATGGAGTTGTCATCAGTTACATCTCTTTAAAGTTGTTTGACGTCTTAATTCATCTTCTATTTTTTTAGGGTTGCCAGTTTTTGTTGGACATATTCCTGAAGGTTTTATCACATGACATAATTTTTAATTAAAGATTAATCTTTAATTCCTGGAGACTCCAGGACAATTCTGGAGGGTTGGTTGGCATCCCTAAAAAACAGTTGACAATCATCTTAGTTTCTTAATTGCTCAATTTATAGTTCTGCTCCCCTATTTTGGATACCCTTCTTGGGATAATCTGTTTTTCAGTCAAAGGAGTTTACAGAAAACTGAGAAGGAAAAATTGTCCCCTCCTTCTACATAGGAACTTAGAAGTAGTATTATTTTTCTGTGTTTCTAGTTTTGACCATTAATATGTCTATATTCAATTAATACAGTCTTAGAGCTTGTCTACACTGCTCTCTGCGGTTCAGTCTCTGGGGGGTGTCAATAGCTGAATACGCCTAAATGCTGTACTGGGACGCCCCCAAGTGGACACTGCAATGCGGGCGTGGACTAAAAGATTCCTAGTATGCATTAATGTAATCCTCTTCAAACTGGATTGCATTAATGCAAGCAAGGAACCTTTTTGTTTGTCTGCAGCATGCACATGTGGGAGTTACAGCACAGCACTTTGGTGTGCACTGCTATTCACACCTCCATATTCTCAGCTTTGGGGCATCGTAGACATGGCTGTAGACTCTAGTACAGTGTCTCATAGAATAGGGCCATGATTCTGATTAGGCCTTCTTGGCACTACAATAATACAAATACATAATAATAACAGTAAGGATGTGAATTTATTTAATACATTTCAGTTGCATTGGTATTAGTATTATCTGAAAAGATTATGCACCATATTAATCAGAAGATTTACATTCTTTTTTAACATTTATTTTAAAAAATTTGCAATGTTATACACACAAGGAAAAAGGAAACTTATACGAAGGATGAAATCTGGAAAAATATTCTTGCTGGATAAATATCTAAATTAAATTCTATATTCTATAAAGAATGCAAAGGGAATCAGAAATTCTAGCTACTCATTAGACTCTTTTTTTCAAATGCATAAACGAAGAGCAAGTCCTTTAGTAGTGTCTGCACTTCCTTCTTCTATAGTCATTTGAAAGTAGGAAATGTTAGATCATGTTGACAGGTTGTCGATTGGAATAAATGTTGCCAGCAAGTGCCATTGAGTGCCCTAATTAAGACAACCGCAGCTCTTTTAAAAGTTAATGATATCTGTATCGAGAAGCGCATGTTAATATAGCTCAGTACAGAAAAATAAAGAAAAATATAGAATTGTGTCCCAGATACTTCAATCTGTGCCTGTGTGTGTGGCATATGTAAGAAATAAAACAAGATTAAAAACTCAGTCCTGCTGCAAAGAATCATCTTTATGAGAAACACAGAAAATAGAGATAGCTTTAAAGGAAAGGGTAAATAATTTGACTTAGAGTATATCATTGTGTGAATTTTACTCTCTCTTTTTAAAATGCAAATAAAGATCTGGGTTTACACAAAAATACCAGCTGCTTATGTATTCTAGTGCATGTACTGTCATGCAAACTTGTAGAGTCAGCCATAGTAGTGTGAGGTTGACTTGTGAAACAGGTTTTCTGCACCAAATCTCCCCAAACTTAACTGATGTTATCCACTATGATCATACACATCTATTATAAGATTTTCCTTGGACCTGTCCTTAGAATTTTGTAAAGGTCAGCAACATGATGTGGAAGAGAAATTGAGTGAGGTAATTTTCTGCTTTCTATGACCCCAAAGTCAGTGGTGTCATTTTTGTTATGTAAAGGAAATATGTGAATCTTTGAGCCACCGTAAGCCTTTTCTGCAGCAGGGTAAGTTGGGCCCCGCTACTAGTGTATGAGTATTGGAGTCTACCAATAATTGACAACATTTATTTTTTCCCCTCAAGTATGATTCACTTTTACTGAGCATGATGAAAGCCTCCAAATAATTCTGGGATATGGGGCCACTAAACTCTCAGCTGCCGGAGGGTTTTCTGAGCCTTCTGATGAATTTTAGGCTATTTCTTTTTTCTTTCCCACCAATTATTTAATTATCAAATTGAGACAACATACATGCTCAAAATACATCCTGTTTGCCAAAAGTAAGACAGGTAAGAAATCTTGCAGGGAAATAGAACAATATAAAGTGGCATAAAGTAATTAAGTTAATTAACCTAGAAGTTGAGTGTAGCTTTGTAATGTTGATTGTAGCATGGGAAGTGTGCTCCTGAATGGTGTTTTGGGTGATGGATGAAGGTGAAATTAATTTTGAAGAGTTTGTTGTTTATGTCCTCACCTGTGTGCTATTACTGGTTTATAATAAAGTGAAAATAAATTCAAAGTAAGAAAATAGGCATTTGTGAGATAAAGCAAGGAAGATCAAAAAAGGATCAATTCTTCAGTAACTATACACTAAGGTACTGCAAAATAACATTAAGAACGGGTGATATACTGTTAAATCTAATTTTATAGATTTAGGCCCTGATTCAGAAAACCATCTGAGTGTGTTAAATCCAGCTGACCTTAGCAGGCTTTAGAGAATCTATTTAAAGTTAAGACAGTCTTAAGTGCTTTCCTGAATCAGTGCTTTGATACCTAAAACTCTGTTCAGGAGTGCATGGAAAGGAGATAGGAGAAAGGGATATTTCCACGTCAATCCCATGTACACGGCGAAATGAATAGATACCCACCTGTGTGTGACTCACACATTTAATGTTCATTTCATATAGTTTTGTTGTGTTACTTAGTGGTTGGTTTCAATAAACTTTATGTTTTACCATCTATTTGTGTAATTGGCATAATTATGGAATTAGGGACTGGTTAATAGATGTAATCATCATTAGAATGTTTTACGTTTTATAAAAATCTTTGCAAAACATTATGGAAATCATGTCATGCAAGTGTCACTCAGTTGCTTGCGCTGCATCTGTGAGTGGAGTAAGTAAGGAAAGAAACAGTGGGGTGAGGGTACATAATTTTACCTTTTTGTCTTGGGGACTCTATCTGCAGTCTTGCCAGGCCCCAGAGTGGTGATTCCACTGGAGGAGTCAGGAACATCCAGAATCTGGAGTATAGCAGTCACCGGAGCTGCTCAGTACCCATTATGAAGCTATGTAGGAAGATTTCACTGTGGGCAAACCGCTTGGCAGGCTACACCCATGGTCACCATCTTAAGACTGAGCCAACTAGAGCTCACTGGAGAGGATGCTATAAAGAGGGGAAGTTGGAGACAGCCTGGGGGAACTCAGCAGCTGAACCATGCAGGGATCAAAGGTGTCCCCTGCCTGGGAGGTCTATTTCTCAAAGACTGTGCTGATCTGTTTGGATCCAGACAGTGTACTCCCTGCCTCATGGGGAGCCAGAGAAGGTGACTGAGATTTGTGAGACTTTGACTGTTGTTGCTGAAGAGATGCAGAAGGGTTGAGAAGAGGCTGCGAAACCACTACCCTGCTCTAGCTGTAAGAAACGCAGGGGACACGCATGCACACATATATGCTTTGAATTGCACACATTGCAAGAAGGGCTAGGGAGTCACCCCATGGAAAAGTAGAAGGGGAGGGTATGCATGTGTGGGAGCACAAGACATACATTTTCTCAATATTTTATATTAGCAGTAAATGTGGAACGTTGGATGAGAAGCACCAAAGGACTATCACATGACAGTTTTTTATGAGAAATATTCACAACCAGCTCAAATGTTGATTGTAGGTTGTTTATGCTTGTTAAAAATAACATTTAATAAATTATCATGTCATTCTCTTTCTCTCAGAATGCTGAGAAAAACGGTTTGAAATTGCTATATTTTAACCATCTTGTTCAAGTAGAGTGTATGGAGAATTAGGTAATATTGTGTGTGATTACTTTCCCTGACCTTCACCTCAGCCTACTCTCCTACTGAAGCAGAGGCCAGAGGAAGTAATCACATAATATTATCTAATTCTCCTTACACACTATATGAACAAGATGGCTAAAATATAGCAACTTCAAATCATTTTTCTCAGAATTCTATAGTGAATTAATCCACACTACAGTCAATAACCTGTATTGTCTGTTATATTACAATAACCAAATTTCCATATGCACTTGTTATTCAAGCAGTATCTCATACCTTCTACTAGGGCATCAGTCACAAAATAAAGGCTTGTTTTTTGCCACCACAAGAACATGGATACAGGACACACATATGAATGAACAAAACAAAATATACAAAAGCTCAGATGTTGGACAGCCACTTGTTGAAACGTAGAGGGTCTTTTTTAAAAAAAATGTCTCTATACTACTATTAAAAGGGGCTGGCTTGAATATTCCAAAGATTAAAGTCCTCTATCTATCAGGAGAGATCTAGCGTCAACAAGGTAATGCAGGTTTCAGTGTCTCAGCCCTGAGATGGAGAAACCATCTCATTCAGCCCTTAGTCTTGTGCTGACACTTCCAACAAGGATGTCATTTGTGCAAAGAGCTTTTGTGATGTGGACGCTTGTCTACTATGAACCAAACCAAGATCACAAATCTCATTTCCTATAGACCCCTGGAGAACTACCAGGTGGTAATGACTTTCTTTCATTCTCAGTCTGGCCTGGATGTGGTAGTAGTCCATGGGTGAAAAACTCTGAATTCCAGTAACAACTCTCTGAAACAAATTTACAGTTTGAGACTTGCTCCTGCTTTCCCATTCACCCACATAGCGCCCTTAACGTTTTACTTTATTTTAAGATGGTGATTTATTTTAATACTGCATTTTTGGCATGTAAAAGAGCACATTCCTTCTATCTGTATATGACTTGTGGTAAACTGGGACAAGTTCAATAATTCCTCCTCAGTGGTGTGCCAAGGGTGGGAGGGGGAGGGACGCTGGCTGGGCCCTCCATGGGGGAGCTGCCCTCCCCTACTGTTGCAGGCAGCCAGGGGTTGAGTTTGTCACTGCCTGGAAGCCTGCATATCCTCTGCCTCCCTACCTTCCCTGCCCCTCCCACGCTGGGCACAGGGGCACCATAAATAGCTGGGGTGGGAGCGATATTGCTTGCTGAGTCACCTTCTCTTTCCCCTCCCTTCCCCCACCAGCAGGACTGGGAGCAATGCAATCACTTGCTTGCTCCTGTTCCCCCCTCCTCTCACTGCCCTAGTCTTGGCTCAGTCAATAGACCTGCAGCTTGTGGCAGAGCCAGCAGCAGGGCTGGGGGCCTCACGGCACTTTTTCAGTCGTGAAGCAAACACTCAGCAGGAAGGAAGCTGTCAGCAACAGGCTCTGTGCGTAGTCTGAAGATGCTGCAGATTTCACCATGATCTGCCCCTCACCTTCACACTGACATGTTAAAAAGACAGGAGCAAGCGCCCTGTGCAACAGTAGAGACAGGGCTGCCTAGGTAGGAGAGGGGGCTGCTGCCCCAGAGGATGATTATCCTCACAGACAGCCCAGCTTTGGAAGTTTAAGGACACCAGGGAGCTGTGGGGACCCCGACCGTGCAGGGGCCAGGCAGCTAACCCAATGGCAGAGCTCCAGGGCAGAACCTGTCACACACCCCTTCGCCGCCATGTAGCCGCACACACCATAGCAGGGGGGGCAGTGGGGGAGAGTGAGAAATGGGCCCGCAGACACCCCTCCTTTGAGGCACTTTCACTGCCGGGGGGGCCCACAAATGCAAGCTGCTGTATCTCATTCAGAATGATTTATTTTATATATTTTTAAATGACTTTAGTGTTCATGGAAGTTGAGAGATGATGATTATCATAAATGTGTATTAGAGAGGCAAGGTGGATAGGGTAATATCTTTTACTGGACCAATGAAGAGTTCTGCGTAGCTTGAAGGCTTGTCTCTTTCATCAACAGAAGCAGGTCAAATAAAAGATATTACCTCGCCCATCTTGTCTCGCTAATATCTTGGGACCAACACAGCTACAACACTGCAAACATATATCTGTGCTGTCAGTTGTGTGGTAGACGTCTTACAAATAATACACAACACTGATTTAGCAGTCAGAGAGAGAGACTGAAGGCTTCTATCCACAAAGGACATGCAGCACTGATATTCTACATCACTTTCCACAAATGTGAGTCAAAGCATGACCCACTCCCCAGACGTGAAGTAGAACTCTGTGTAACTCTACAGTGTGCCTCTCACCAATGGACTTTAGTCCAATAAAAGGTGTTCCCTCATCCACCTTCTCTATAGTATACACTGTCTGTTGAGAACGATGGGAGCTGCTAGGTACTAGGTATTTTTGAAAATCTAGCCTACTCACTTAGGCATTTAAATGGGCACAAAGGTGTTTTGAAAATCTGCCCCAATAGTGGGTGCTGCACATTTTTGAAAATCTGGCCCTTAAAATGTTACATTTTCCTGTACTGAGGGCCAAATTCAACTTTAATCACATTGAGCAGCATTCATCCACATGAAAAGTCCCCCTACTTACCCTGAGTTGTACTTAGTGGTGCAAAAAATTCCATTAAATGTAGTGCTCCTCCTCATCTGAGTAAGTGTTACCCATCACAAGTAAGCATTGCAAAATTCATCAATGAGAAAATAGAAAGGAGATTAAATTTACTAATTTTGTTAGTGGGCAAAAAGTTAAAATCCTGATTCAGACAAAACACCTGTGGGAAGTCAGTGGAGTTTCGGCTGATTGGCTGTAGAATATATGATATATTTGAGTAAAAGAATAACTCCTTTTCCATTTTATATTAATATTTTGGAATTATTGTAAGTTATTTCATTACTAAGATTTTAAAACTTTATCTTAATTGAATATTTTGCTGATGCTGACAGAGGCCTGGTCTACACTTACCTTCCAGATTCGGCGGCAGTCCATGGGAGATACGTAAGTGACGTAAAATACTTGTGTATCTCCGGTCAACTTCGCTGCATCTGTTCCGTGCACCATACACACTGCACTGCACTGACGGGAACAGCGTTCCTGTTGACGCAGTGCTACGCCAGTTATGGGGGTGGTTTTCCTCCGTCGATTTCTGGATCAGCTGAGTGGGTCTACACAGACTGCTCAGTTGATCCAGAGACATCGATCTGATGGTGAGTTTGCTGCCGACAGTATAGACACAGCCTCAGATATCTACCAATACCTATTTTCAAGAATAGCATCATCAAGGTTAAAATGTAAAATGGTCAATTAGATCTATGATTACAAATTATTTCAAACCACAAGGCGGAAAGCAACCATTGATCTAACAATAGAATATTTTCCTGGGGTTAATATAGAACCAAAATGTTAATTTCATATCTGGCCACAGGCACTCCTGTTTTTACCTTTTCACAGTCTTATTTTCACTTGTATCTTAGCATTCTGCTCAGGTTTGTGAATATTCCAGTATAATGTTAAAATAGTTCATGGCACTGTATGTTACTGTGGATGAATTATTTGGATATTGTAAGGCACAAGTGTCAAACACAACGCCCGCGGGCCGAATCCGGCCCGCCACCTTGTGTTATCCAGCCTAGCAGTTTTTCTGAGCCAAGCTCAGTAAAAGTGTGCGAGATCTCGCGTCAGCGTGTGTTACTGCGAGATCTTGTCTCCGAAAGGAAAAGGCCGTCGGACTCTCGCACTCTGCCGCCGAATTTCACCCTGCAGGGAGATTTCACGGCGGAGAGTGGAGTCCGCGAGTGCCTGTGAATCCTTGCTGTGTGTCCCATTCCCCTACTCTGCTGCCGAATTTCACCCTGCGGGGAGATTTCTCGGCGGAGAGTATAGAGTATGTGGTGTTTTAGTGTGTTTATTGTATGCGTGGCCCCCTTCAACTTAATTTAATTTAAATGTGGCCCGCCATAGAAAGTGAGTTTGACACCCCTGTTGTAAGGTGACTAGATGTCCCAATTTTATAGGGCTAGTCCTGATATTCTGGGCTTTGTCTTAAATAGACACCTATTACTCCCCAAAATCATCCCGATTTTTCACGCTTGCTTCTGGTCACTCTAGGATATTGTCATGTCTGCGAATTGCCAAATATATTAATCCCATACAGGCAGCTTTCAGATGGAGTTAAGGTGCTCTCTTTTGAGTATTTATTACATTTAAAAAACTTCAGAGTTAATAAAAAATGTTAGCTCAAATATTCCATGTCAAGGTGCATTTCCAGAACAAGCCACAGTTATATTTTTTTTTCATGGTTCTGTTTATGAAAGTATTTAAGTTAGAAAAGTCTGGTAAAATGGGGGTGATGAGTCTCTTGATCTCACTATGAATCAGTTGTCCAAGTCTTGATATGTATGTCTGGAAAGTTTGAAAGTTATTTCAAATTCTTTTCTGTTAGTTAGTATCAACATTAAAAAAGTTTTAAAAGTATGGGTTGGATGAATGGACTACAAAATGGATAGAGAATTGGCTAGAGCAAAGGGCTCAATGAGTAGTGATCAATGGCTCCATGTCTGGCTGGCGCCCGGTCACAAGTGGAGTGCCCCAGGGGTTGGTCCTGGGGCCGGTTTTGTTCAACATCTTCATTAATGATCTGGAAGAGGGGGTAGAGTGCACCTTCAGCAAGTTTGCAGATGACACTAAGCTAGGGGGAGTGGTAGATATCCAGGAAGGGAGGGATAGGATACAGAAGGACCTAAACAAATTGGAGGTTTGGGCCAAAAGAAATCTGATGAGGTTCAACAAGGACAAATGCAGAGTCCTGCACTTAGGATGGAAGAACCCCATGCACAGCTACAGACTGGGGAACGACGAGCTAGGCAGCAGTTCTGCAGAAAAGGATCTGGGGGTTACAGTGGATAAGAAGCTGGATATGAGTCAGCAGTGTGCCCTGGTTGCCAAGAAGGCTAATGGCATATTGGGCTGCATTAGTAAGAGTATTGCCAGCAGATCGTGGGAAGTGATTATTCCCCTCTATTTGGCATTGGTGAGGCCGCATTTGGAGTATTGTGTACAGTTTTGGGCCCCCCACTACAAAAGGATGTGGACAAGTTGGAGAGAGTCCAGTGGAGGGCAACAAAAATTATTAGGGGGCTGGAGCACAAGACTTATGAGGAGAGGCTGAAAGAACTAGGCCTGTTTAGTCTACAGAAGAGAAGAATGAGGGGGGATTTGATAGCAGCCTTTAACTACCTGAAAGGGGGTTCAGGGAGGATGGAGCTAGGCTGTTTTCAGTGGTGGCAGGTGACAAAACAAGGAGCAACGGTCTCAAGTTGCAGTGGGGGAGGTCTAGGTTGGACATTAGGAAAAAGTTTTTCACTAGGAGAGTGGTGAAGCATTGGAATGGGTTACCTAGGGAGGTGGTGGCATCTCCATCTTTAGAGGTTTTTAAGCTGAAGCTTGACAAAACCCTCGCTGGGATGATTTAACTGAGGATAGTCCTGCTTTGAGCAGGGGGTTGGACTAGATGACCTCCTGACATCCCTTCCCACTCTAATATTCTATGATTCTATGATTCTAACATAATAAATTGCAGACATCTGTAATTTGATCAGGACACACGAATAGATGAATGACAGACACGAGGGGTGGTTATTAAGTGGCTGGTCACAACTTTATTAACACAGGAGAGGTGCAATACACCCAGCTTCTGCTCTCATTTCCCAGGCATTCAACTGAGTCCACTGTGGAGTTACAGGGCTCTCACCATATAACCAATAACTTGGGACAGAACCTCCTCAGTCTGCCCCTCAGACTAGACTCATTTCTGAATCCTCTCACCCTTCCCCCCTGTGAAGTGGGGAGCAGAGGTTGCTAAGGGGGACCTTAATCCACAAAGACTTCTGGTCTCGTCCAACGGCAAAGCCCTGAGTTTCATTTACTTCTAGGACCTGACTCTTTTAGCCTTTATCTGCACTCGACACCAGCCACTGTGGACTCCAGCCGTTAGTTTGGTTGCACCCCTCACCCACACTGCCTGGTCCATCCCTTAAGGTCACCGAGCCAAACATCAGCCCTGGATCCAACAGGTGGACTCCATAAAAAACATCAAGCACTGCATGTGTTCTTGCCTATCCCTTCCTTTCTGAGCACTGTCTTTCATCCCCACCAGTTCAACCAACAACCCCTCATTGCGACTGGTGCGTTGGATGAAGGGAGCATTTTACCATGTAACAAGGGGGAAATGGTACCATCATCCATTTCTATCTTGATGTATGACTTATCTTGCATACACAAACCTCAAGAGTTGAAAATGGCTTTAATACTATGTGGCACCACCAGCAAAACAGCCAACTAATGTTGGTTATGTTGAGTCACTTACTGATAGCTCAGTACCAGGGCAGTTGGCAATAGTGAGTCAGAGCCATCAAAGTTGTGCACATAGCCCTATTACAGCTCTCCTCATCCTCCCACCTAACCTTCCTCCTATTGCATGTTATACTCACGTTGGGCCTGATCCTGAACCAGCAAAACCAATGAGCACAGATTCAGCTCTTTTGTGAGACATGTCTTAAATTCCATTGCTTGTTCCGTGCTGGTCAATAGCTGTCCACTTCTTCTCAAACAACTGTTCTTGCTGAAAAGCAACATGCAGACGTAGATTCTACTCCCTTCCTGCTGACCAGCAATGCAGGAGCACAGCAAGAAGAAAAATGTTACCACAAGTCAAGGAATAGATGTTGCAGTTCCACAAAGCTGCTAATGCCAAAATGGTTAGGAAATGAGAGTTTATTGGATTCAAATACTGTAGTGAATACCTCAGAGGATTTCTCTGCAACTTGGATTTCACAATCTGGGACTCCTCTTTGGTAATGGAACTAGCTTCCTGCGTGTGTGGAAAATCGCATGCCTAGTAGGAGGTCTCACCATCATCAGTTCTATCTGTCTGTCTATCTTAGATGCTTATATGACTGTCATTGCCATAGTATCTGAGTATGTTACAATCTTTAATTTAATGTAGCCTTACAAAACTCCTGTGAAGTAGGAAAGTGCTTTTATCCCCATTTTACTTTACAGATGGGCATGGGGGACTAAGGCACACATTTTTAAAGGTAGTTAGGCATTGCTCTGCTCACTGTTACAAGGCCTAAGGAACTTAGATGGCTAGGTCCCATTTTCAAAATGACTTGGTCACTCGGGAGCTTAACTCTCATTGAAAGTCAGTACCTTTAAATATATGGGCAAAAGTGACTTGCCCCAGGTCACACACACAGTCAATGGCAAAGCAAGAAATTGAACTAATGTCTCCCAAGTCCCAGCTCTAGCCATTGGACCATCCTTCCTCTCTAAATACCAATACCAACTATTTGGTGTTCAGATAAATAGCAAAAATAGTTGCTTCATCACATTTCTAATCTGAACTAGGCTGCCTGTGAAAGTTAGAAAGGATGGTTATTAGGAAGGATACAGTACAGCCGAAACACTTACATGCTGTAGAATACCTCTCACACATCAGGAGGCCAAGTGTTCCACTTCAGCTTGGCTATTTGGTTTACAGCTTGTATATTTTGGTTTATCTGTCAGTTATCTCACAATAAATATCTTAACTATTGTGGTATAGCAAGGGCAAAGGGCAGTAGGAAAGTTCTGGAAGGGCGGTATGTAAATTCTAGAATGATCTGGGCTTTATTCCCTGTAGACTAGCCAGAGGGTAATTAGGGTCCGCTGACACCAATTAAGGCCCCACCCAGGTGCCTGAATAAAGCCCTCTACTCTTGAGAGACAGTGTGGGAACTGAAGGAGTAGGTGTGTGGTGAAGAAGAGCTGAAGGAGTACAGTGGCGTGTGGAATTGTGAAGAGAAGCTGAACGGAGTACAGTGGTGTGTGCAGTTGTGAAGAGAAGCAGGACAGGGCACAGTGGTGTGTGGAAGAGAAGTGGAGTCCTGAGGAAGGTACTGGGCTCAAGAAGCCAGAAGGACAGAAGGGGGGAAATAGTCCAGGGGAAAAGAGTGCAGCTGCAAGTATGGTGCCAGCAGCACATAGCTGCTACTCAGAGGGCCCCAGGGCTGGGACCCGGAGGAGTGGGCGGGCCCGGGTCCCTACCCCTCTCCCTGGGAAGACAGGGTTACTGGCAACGTCCTGGCCCACTACGAGAGGCAAAAGTGCAAGACCCACTAGGGAGAAGCCAGCCGTTTGTCACACTATGTAGACTATATTTCCAGACTATCCATTGGACTGTGTGTCTTTCGGTGACAACACTTGCTCAATTCACAGTTGCCACTATTGTCTTTCAACAATATTTCAAGAACATTCTAACTTATTGTCATATGTTTAGTTTTATCATAAGGAAACATTCCTGTGTATGTGCCGACATTCATCTAAATCCTGCCTGCACGCCAAAGGTAAAGAAAACAGTTTTTCTTTCTGTTTAATTTTTTTTATAATTTGGGGTAAAACTTAAAGCTACCAATTATATTGACTGGAACCAGAAATAATATGTAGAGCCTGTCCCCAGCTTGGTAAATGCTCCTTAGTTATGATCAGCAAGTCACCTTGCTGTTCCAGTTCCTAGTATCTTTTGATAAGACATTGTCTATTATGCACCTCAGTGTTATTATTTCATAAGATTAACAAATCCCTACCTGAGACAAGGTTGTGACATTAATTTAATTCCATTAATGATTGATTTCAATCACATGTTTCCAAAGTGAAAGATTACATTGACCCTCTGTGCCATGCAGATTTCTGGAGAATGGTTCTTTGCGAAAGGCACAAGTAACCTGTGACTTCAGTCATACATACAACATTACAGGAGGAAAGTGGCTTATCTGCATGAGGCATCTTTTTGTAAGTCATGTCTGAATTGCCTAACATCTGAATGTTTTATATCACTAGCTTTTCATCAGAAAAAAAAAAAAATCCCTGTTCTACATTGTATTGTATTTGGATGAACTCTCATGGAGTTCAGTTTTACACCAAGATATTTCCTTTCCTAGCAAGTGGTTTATAATAATGTTACTTCGAAGGCCATTTATCCAGAAGTTTTATTGTTTTTCTTTAAAGTTTAAAAAACAAAACAAAAAACAAAACAAAAAAATAGCTATTTAGATATTTTTCCCCATTGACTGATGAAAAAGGGCATTTAGTGAAAACTGCCAGGAAAGCGCAGTAGGCACTATCCTTGTATGGGCACATAAATACTTAAAGTTGTGTTTTGGGCACATGGGGACTGCCAGGGGAAAACCTTACAAGGAGACTCTGTACCACCACGGTCAACAAAGAGGCCTTTACAGCTGTCATCATAGAGGGACCATGTAAGGATGCCAAAGGCACAGCCATTGATTATGCTTCACAGCAAAGTTCCATGCAAACACTTGCATGGGATGGGGCAGTGAGCCATGTCCACTACTTCCCCCACAACCAGAAAGTGGACGCAGCTCAGCTATGCAGGTGCCCCAGGCCTTATGGTCAGCTTGGAGGTGAGCATTCCTCCCCAGGTTCCATATATAGTTTCTATGAGCAAAACCCCATTACTCAGGTTTAACTCACAGGATAGATTTGGACCCCATGCAAATCCAATCATGGAGTCCTTATTCAGGCAAAATTCAGCTGCAGGGAGAGGCTGCAGGAAGAGGCTCTTAATTTGTATCAGTATCTATGATGTTGTATCTGTGTCTAATAGCACTTCAGACACAATAGGAATATGTATCCACCATTTAAGGTTATTTCAAGATATTTTCTTGCAATATGCACTTAATAAATGATACATATGACACCTCTGTCAACAGAGTATATTTTTTTCTTCCAGTGTTGGTTTTAAATGTTGAACCTCATTCCATGGGTATAGTGAGAAAACAAAGAGCAATTCTTGTGTGACATTCTACACTAACACTTGTGATTTATTCTGTATATCAGAAACAAAATGTTATTTCTACTAGGTATCATCAGCAATTGTCAAACTTGTATTCATTCTTTAAAAATATGGTTTGAGCTGTTGTTTGTTAAAGAGGTAAGTTTGCTTATTCTGAAATATTTTTATGCTGCATTCTCCTTTTTATCTGATTCATCCATCTCTCTGTTTTGACATATGCTGTCTTTCTGGAGAGGCTCACAGAGCCAAGATGACCTTGCCAAAGATCAAGAGGTGTGTCTGGAAGAATTATAATTTCTTGGAACACGATTTATGTGATTACTGTGTAAAACAGTACTTGTTCTGCAGTGATTGATGAGAATGCTGGCAGTATTGACTGATCATTAGAAATATTTATATGGCAGGTCCCTTAAGGTGGTAGTAGACTTGTAGGGAAGATTAGCTGCATACTGAAAGGAAAATAGTTTTTATGAGCACTGTGATATCTTTAATTACTTTTTTTCATCTTTGCCTTGCTTGAAAGCCACAAATTTACCAAATGATTGCATCCAAAATGACACATAGACTCCACAAAATTAATTGTGCAGAAGATGTCTTCATGTATTTCAAAAGCAATTAAATTTTATTAGTGTAATTAACATTACTAAACATTCGTTAAAAATCTTCCTAAGTATTGAGCACAATGTATAAAGTACCCTTTAGGAACATAAGCAAATATACTACAGAATCTGCCCATCTATTTTTTTCAAGATTCTTAACATGAACCTTAGGAGAATAAAATATATGCACACTTTATTGCTGATGCCTCTGGTATATTTTTAGATGTTAAAGTTATCTACTGTATTATTTAAAAGATTAGTGTTTTGTTGACACATTAATGACTGACCTTTAGTAGGTGATATGCATGTATTTTTAGCTATTTATAATGATTAAAAATAGATGGCCTATTTAGATGATAATATAAAACACAAATGGGCTGGTTCTGTTCTCATTTACACCATGAAAATCCAGAGTAATTCAATTAAAATCAGTGAGTTGATAGTTAATCTGGATTTACACTGGTGTAAATGAAAGCAAAATCTGTATGTCTGTGTGTATATACAGATAGATGCATTGAGAGAGAGAGAGCATTCATATATAGCATGCATAAAATTATGTTGTCTTGTCACTGTCACATTACATTTCTGTACATTTTGGTGAGTCTTTTAAGTTGAGCTAATACAACAATTACTTCTCTCTTCTCTGTCTTGCTAAGTTATGGAGCTCAAGAAAATGATTTTGCTTACTTGAGAGATGAATTTTTGAACCATCTAATACTAAATAGACCATGTTACTGTTGCTAATAAGTTGCATGCAGCACAAAAAATGAAATTACATAGTTATTTAGGTATTAATAATTCTATTATTTCAATATATTGAAGTAAAGAGAGCGTTGCAGTTCTTAGTTTATATTTTAGCAACTTTACACACTTCTAAGATGATAATCACAAAAATCACAGACATTTTAATTTTTCATTGAAAAAAGGTTTTAAAGTTACTTATGGTATATAACTAAATTTATCATGCTTGTCCTTCATGTTTCATTTGATGGGAGTTAATTGTTAGTTGTTTTTAATTATACATCATGGCCTTTGTCCTGGAGACAATCCAAAGAGTAGATCATCTTGGTATGTAATTTACTGAAACAGTTTCCAGGCATCATGCCATCCCCAAAACCATGTGACACAATTGTCATTAAAATTAGGGAAATATTAGCATACATATTTGAATTAAGAATAAGGGAAGAAAAATGTTTCATAATGTTCTGCAGAATGCTACTAATCTGATGAAAGTATTTTTATCAATGACCTAATTTCTGAGTATCTTTAAAACAAGATTGCATGTCTCAGAATAGTGGCAAGTCTGATGTTTGCCTACTTTGCTGATGGAAAGTACAGCATCTCATGAATATCTGTGAATCTCTTTAGCAGGTGCATAGATGTGTGAGCAGTTGTTTTGGGAATTGCCATGAGTCAAAGATGTTCCTGTTACATTGCAAGCCACATTTCTTTTTAACTGAGATGTCCAGCTCTTTAGGATAAAATTCAGTAATACTTTTTTATCTAGGTGCTCTGTGTAAAGGCTGGGGGACAAAAACTACCCCTCCAAATCAAGGGCAGTCCCCTCATGGCTGGCACTCCAGCCTACAGTTTGGACTACCTGTTGCAGCTCCCCTGCGGCTCCTATAAAGGATTCCTAGCTACTATAGCCACACAAGCCCAGATCCAACTCCTCCGCCTTCCCACAATATCATTCAAAGCAGATATGGAGGCCACCTCCCTCGTGCAGGAGATGCAGTGAACCTGTGCACAGATGTTTTACCACCGCTGTGCAATACTTTCACAGTAGATTTTCCCTCTCCAGGGCCTTCACCAAGCGATTGTTTTCATCCTCATTGATCATCGTCTCAAAAAAGTCTCTCTAATGCTGCAAACACATATTAGAAAGATCTATCAGATGTAAATTAATTTATATTATGAGGAAATTTATTAGTACATTAAATATCCTGAAATTTAAACACCTGGTTCTCTAGTTAAAACATTTTATTGAGACTGTTACAATGTCTAAAGGCCTAATCCTGTAAAGGTTAAGGTTCCCAATTGTCCAAACACCACAGAGCTATTCACATGAATTAAGTTAAGTACTTCTGGTACTGTGTGTTTAAAAATGTTGAAAGCCTTTTTTTTTCTTGTTATACTAAATTTTAATATAGTTGATATTTTAAAACTTCTACCACTGTTTTCATATTAATAAAATGTAAACAAAAACTGCTTCCTTTGGAAGTTAAAGAAAATCATGGAAACATTTAATAAGTTTCATAAAAAATATTGTTAAAAAATTATACTTGGGACCAAATATAAACCAACAGTATTCCTTTTCAATTGATTTTTTTCAATGGATAGTGTCTTTTTAAGAATTTTTACCTCAAGTTGAATAATAAATATTCTCTCATTATTGTGCATCTCATTTACACACTGCATATTTTCAGTGGTATATTTAGCCCATTGTACTATAGAAGTTTTGAAAGTTTTCATAGCTGTTTTCTCTATTGCTTTTCAGTTTATGTCTCTAAAACATTTTGGGCCAGATTCACCAATTTAGGGCAGATCTTGCTCCCATTGACTTCAGTGAGAGCTAGATCAGCCAATAGGCCCTTATTTAGCAAAGTGCTTAAGCATGCCTTAAGTCCATCCCTATTCAGCCAAGCACTCATATACGTGCTTACATCCTATAGCTTTTGCAGAGATTTTTTGCTAATCCATGGCTTTAAAGAGCTATGTGACGAAGAGGACAAGTCAGATAGATTTTTGCATATCAAAGATATGTTGCCCCCACTTTATTTTAAGATTGATGTGGCTGTGAGTAGTGACACTTATATGGTTGCCACTATATTGTCTTCTGCTTCATCATTTTTGTGTCTACATGTGTTGTTTGGACTGTTCAATGTAGGTTGATATTCCTAGCAATTTTTACTTGGTTTTACAAAGAAGTTATTGTAGTAATTGATTTACACTGTTAAAATAGCTTTAGTAAAGGCTTGTAAGGACGATCTCTGACTGTCTCTATGTCTGTTATGTTTCCTGGTCAGTCATATGTTGAGTTATTCAGCCGTTTTGACTCTGAGTGTGGAGTAATGAAAAAATGCTGATCTGCATTAATCTAATGGTTTCTAGATTACCACAAAGAGTTACCCAACCTCAGGGCTGGGCATTGTCTTAAGGGTTCATGCTAGTTTAAGTAATAGTTTTTGCCTAATTATAATTAGCATTTCATGAGCTCATTGTGTTAGCAGTCAAATATTTATTTTAATTTGGAAAGTATTTTGCAAATAAATTGCCTTTTCTTGATTTAGGTAATTATGTTAATGACAAAAACTGTTCAAGCTTTTAAAAACATTCTAGCTCTCTGTAGAATAGTTATTAAGAGGAGTGAAGAGTATATAGTTCTCTTTGAACCTCAAAGTTTTTATTGTCTATTAACTTACATGAAAACCGTGGCATATCTGTCTATAAGCTACTAATTAGAGTTTTATTCCAAAAAACATAAAAGCAACCTATGCTGTGATTAAGATTTTGAAAAAATTTATTTCCTAATGGTTATCAAAGAGAGCAAACCCTTTTTAATTACTTTTAAAATGCACTTCCTTTATTATGGATATTTAGTTTTTGGCTGCTTTCAATTTTACATTAACTCATTTTCTGTAAAGTAGATGCTCCATCCAAATTACAATATAGCCTGACTATTGGTCTCTATAATTTAGTATTGGGGTTTTTTGTTTAGTTACTGAGAGCAGTTCATTCAATTCATGGGTACTTTCTATTCGAAGGAAGTTATGGGAGTATATATGGGAAGTATCCCCATAATTGTTCTAGTACCTGTGCAGCTCCATAACTTCTAGCAATGGTGTAAGTGCCCATACCAGCACCAGCAATGGTGTAAATGCCAGTCCCATATTGGTGTAAAGTGCCGGTATGGAAAATACTCCCATAGTTGTTTTTATGGTAAATACTCCCATAATTCTTCTAGTACCTGTGCAGCTCTGTAACTTCTAGCAATGCAGTAAATGCCAGTGTAAAATGGATATTGGTGCTTTTACCACCATGTTGACTAGACTAACATCTCTATGCCTCAGTTCCTGTGGGTCAAATGGGGAGGGGAGGGGGAAATACTGACCTATTTAACAGGGGTACTTTGAGAATTAATTCATTTAACATTTGAGAATCATTCAGTGTGACAGAGGTGATAAGTGACAGAAATGATAGAGAGATAGAAAAACATATTTTTTCCTCAGTCTGAAGAAGGCAGAGATGTAGCCATAGGAAAAAAAAAACAAAAGAAAAGTGCTATGAAATGGCCTCATATTCTAAGGGAAAAAAGCACTAAGAACACATTAGGAAGCTGTAAGCAACCTTATGAAACATCATGGGAAATGGGCTGTGTAAACAGAACAAAAACAAAAAATAGCACAGGACATCCATTAAATGATGCAGAAATCTTAGCTTAGGACTTCTACTTTAGTGAATTGCTTTAAATAGTAAATTGTGGGGTGGGAGAGATGTAGCACTTAATGTTCAAAATTCACTTTTACAGCATTAGAAACTGCAACTTCTTTGTGAATCTAGGCTAAATGCTCCCATTCTGTGAATAAACTATAGTCACCAAAATATTCTCTTCCGTAGGGCATGGGTGCCCATCATATGGCCTGTGGGCCATACATGGCTCATCAGAGCATTTCATAAAGCCTGTGGCCTGCTTCAGCACAACATACTAACAGCCGATTTGTTAGCATTTTGTCATCATGTTTACATCATTTTAGTTTACATAAGTGTGTAAATAGACAATACTGTAAATAGAAACAATCTCTCTAAACACATATGAAACAAGCTGAACTTAAAATATAAATCAGTACAGGTGACTTTAAATGTTATTATAATATGTACAATCTGTTTGGCGCACTCAAGGTTGTGCTTAGGTTTATGTGGCCCTCCTATGTAATAAGGTTGAGCACCACTGCCATGGGGGAAAGTGTTTAGAGCTGTTAGGAGGAACCATTGAGCAAGGCCTGCCAACCCCAAGGAGAGAAGATGTACAAGGAAATGAGACTCTAATTTCCACTGAGGGGAGGAATCTCCATTCTATGCCCTGTTCTCTTTTCTGTCACTCAAGAGTTGTAATGCTGTTGCCCCTGAAAGCAGTTGTAAATTGCCCCCTTTCTGATATTGGCAGTGGTAGAAATAAAAATTGTAATGAAGAAGCTGATTAATGCTGTTTGACTCTTCCCTCCTTTGCAAAGTGCTTTGAGATCTACTGATGAAAAATGTTATCTAAGAACTGGGTATTATTATTGTTGTTGTTATTGGATTTGGAGTAGTAAAGCTATATGGAGATAATGTTTTTTGAACTAGTATTAATTTCTGCCCAGATTTCCCTTTGAACTTGTTGGGCGAACATGCTGGTCTCCAGCTGTGCCGCATCCAGCCTGATGTACCCCCACAAAATCTGTAGATCCACAAATGTATGCTAGAAAAATAACCCCCCACACACAGTTAGCTGACAATCTCCCCATAAACAATTTATATTTCAAGTACTTAAAAGAATACAGATTAATGTTATCCATCTACAGACTCTCTCTGTGTTGTTTATTGTTGTTTTTTCCTGTTCCATACTTGTCCATTGATAATTTCAGCATATCTCCAGTGAATGACCTACATTAAAAGAGGGCACAGATGTTAATTAGATATATTAATTTGAGATGCAGTTACTTTGGTCCCTGCACTGACATTACTGAGAAAAGCGCTCTGACATATCTTTGCTAAAATACAAGCATCTATTAAATCTTTATCTGGTTTTAACAAACATATATTTTTTATTTCTTTGCCTTTTCATGTATGTAGCAGCATCAATTAAAATAACTGAAGAAATAATTTTATTAATTGACTCATTGTGCAACTTGCTAAGGGTGAATTCACTTTTTCCACCCAACATTCGTGTGATTGGGGCTTGTGGCAGGACACTAGGCAGTAGTTGGAAGAGATGGAATTCACTCTCCCAGCCCATAAGGGGTCACGGAATGGCAAAGTAGCCCACACACTGGTCATGCTCCACCCTGAGCTTGGAGTTAGGGCTCCCAGATGCGCATAGTCATACACCTTGTGTCCCCTTCACTTAGGGTTGCCAACCTTGTATTTAAAAAATACGGGAGAGACCTCAGAAGTCCCCAATCTTGACTTGAACCTCTGGGAGTAAGTCCTCTGCATTCCCCATGGAATCCTGGCCCAATGCCCCGCCATCCTCTCGGACAGCAGTGGGTCTCAGCATGCAGCTCCCGCCCTCAGGCCATCCCCATCCCCCTCCTGTTGGGATTCACCAGAAGCAGTGGGCCAGGGAGCAGCAGCCGCAGCACACCAGCATGAGTGGATGCAAAGAGCTGGCTGGAGGCTGAGCAGGGAGGCAACAGGTCCAGGCTGCACTGCTCCTCCTCCTGCCACCGCGACCACACTGTGGCCTGGCAGGCTTAGTGCCTTCTCCCCACCCAACAGACCCAGGTCACATGGGGGAGCCGGAATCAGTGGCCTGGGGGTGGGGCACAGTTGTTTGGGGGCAGGATCTGGGGCTGCCATTGTCTTTCTGGGGACACATGGCCAGTGGGGAGAGGGGTCCTGGCCAGCATTGGCCATGGGAGGTGAGTCACCAAATAGTGACAAGAGCCTGATCCCCGGCTGCAGCCTTGTGGTGGGGGGGAGGGGACAGGCAGGTAGGGCTGGGGGAGGTGATGGGGTCCTGGAAAATGGGTATTGATTATCCATGCATGTGAACGGACACAGCCCCACGGCTCTGGGCAAACTCTCTCCTGTGACCCATCACAGCCCCAGCCCCTGTCCTACCCTGTCTCCAGACAGCAACATACTCCAGCTCTCTCCTAGTGGCAGAGACTGTGCAAGCAGGGAGGCTACACCCAGGAGTACTCACCCCCCTGCCAGACACTACCCCTCCTGGTCCTGGCCCTTCAACACAGTTCCAGGGCACGCAGTCCCATCCACTTGCCCTTGCAAAGAGGGCCTGTGCAGAGAAAGCAAATGGGTCCATGCTCAATGGCTGGAGTCAGCAGGGGGCCCTGTCCAGCAGGGGCCAGTACTCACAGGTGCATCTTTCCACTCACCTCCCAGCCCTGGCCTTTGAGCATGGCCATGTCTGTTTTCCCTGCACAGCACTAAAGGGTCAGGGTCAGGAGGGAATGATTAGGAAACTCACCTCAGACACAGGAGATCTGGATTCAAGTCCCTGCTCTGTCTGATTTGGACCACATTTCTACAGCCAGGTGACTGCCCTGACCACTGGGTTCTTGGCTATTCTGGGGTCTCACTGTTTTTTTCTGAGAAAGTTCTGTGTTTCAGCTGCGAGGGGACCATATACCTAAGCAGCTAACCTGGTTTAGGCATCTACCTCCAGGAGAGGGTTCACAGCTGAGAATCTTGAGTGGAGGGAGGTGCCTCAGGATCTTAGAACCCAGATGAGTTGGAGTTAGGTATCAAACTACTTGTAAGGATCTGGGTCTAACCCTACCCTTTTCCAGTGCATTTCACTCCTGGCTGGTTTAGGTCACTCCCCACTCAGTTTGCTGTCTTCTGAGGATCCCTTCCTTAGGTGATAATTCTCTCCCTGTATTGTATGGGAAGCCTAAGCCCATATCGAAAGGCTGAGGATTCCATTTGGTGGCAGGGTGCCAATAGGTTAAACATTGCAATGCCTAAATAACCTTTGTGGCTCTAGCCCGTAATTCTTAGGGATTACCATGAATTAGAGCAGTGTGAACTGCCTGTGGGAAAATTGAATGTCATTAATCAAGCTGGGTAAATATCGAGCAAAAGTGTTTTTTTTAACATTTTTTTCAGTTCTGAATTTCTTTTAGATTCAGCCATGTTCTCACCCTTTTCCCACAAATAGCCATGCAAATGTGGTTTTGTTCACACAGATGCTGGACAATGGCTCTTCTTTGTGGGTGAAATTTACTCGTGCAAAAGGCCAGCACAAAGACCTTTGCACTGCTTAACTTCCAGTTAAGCCTTATTATGTGGGCCTTAAATAGTGCATAGGCCACTGTGCTTGTCCTTTGCACTGGAAGGAATTTCATCTTTGTGTGAATGCCATTAGTCATGTGTGAGGGTGTTCACTAGTGGACATAAGGCTTCACTATTCTGGCTAGAAGTGTTCTCCCCATGCATAAAGCTGAAGTAATCCCAACAAGGAACAGAGAGAATACCATGTGGTTTAACTAACCAGTCACACGCTGCAAATAGCCAGTAGTCAAATACATCATTGAGTTTCCAAGCAGCCACAAGCTAAGATATATTTGGTAACGGTTGTGAACAGCAAATTCATAAAGTCAAAATCTCTTTGAAGATTATTCAGAAACAGACAAGGGCTAATTTTGTAGTACAAACATTCACTGTGAGTAGCTTCCCCAGCTCAGGTCACTGGTCTTTTGAAATTCAGGTTAGAATTTGAAATGTTTAACTTGTTTCCTTATTTTAATGTCTTAATTTAATTTTCTGTTTAACTTCTGTACAATTGACAGATACATAGACAGATGGTAACAAATGTTGAAAAGATCAAACCAGTATTTTTTTAATGTTTGTACAAAGAAAAGTTCATGTCTGTTTTCAAGGAATGCCAATTAACAATTTTCCCTAGTGTGATACAGACCTTGAGCACCTGTACTGAGTACCTACCATGAAGGCAGTTCATGGGTTGCTCCAATGGTCTGTTCACTCCCCTATTTCTTCCATGTAAATTGGAGTGAGTGGAACAGCCCCCCTCCTCATAACTGACTGCTGTCATGGTGAGGGGTCTGAAGATAACCAAACTTGTTAAAACTGTGAACAGATGTGATAGATTTGCCCTATGAGAATTTGAATCCAGAGCTCCCATAGCTTCCCTATGCTCTGTCATGCATCTTTGCAAAGTTGACCCACATGCATTGTTGGGAGGCAGGGTGAAGTAGAGCATGGTAGCAGCATGGTTTGAGCAGCCTGGCCCCAGGCTAGCACTAGGTGCATTATTAAAGCCATTACTCCATGGATGGTGGTGAAAAAGTCTAGTGCTTTTTATTCCCTGGCCATTCCAAAGTTGGCTATTTTTACTTGCAAAACTTCTCCAAGATTCACCCAGGTATTTTGAATATAATTTGGAGAACCCATAACAAAAACACATATTCTGTATCAGGGATTCCCATAACAAAATTTTTGGTGGCCTCAAAGTTCAGCCACCAACTCTTGCTGGTGGCCACTCTGACATATTTTCCTAAAATATTTAATTAACTTTAAGAAAAACAAATAAATATGCACATATTTATGTCCAAATCATTGCAATTTATTTATGTCCTTTTTTTTTGCAGATTCAATAATAAAGATAATTTATAAGTGCATTTTGGTGCTCCTGACCCCACTGCCTCCCTCCCTCCCAGGCCTTGCTGCTTTCCCCCTCATCCACTGTCCCAAGCTTCTCTCCATGGTCTCTCACCCCAGGCTCATCACACTCCCTGCCTCTTGACCACGGCACCCAGTAAGGACAGCCCTGCCAAAGCCCTGCCAAAGCCCAGAGCCTGAGCCCTGTGGCGGGAGCTGGGGTGGAGGAGGCTGAAACCTGGAGCCCCACCAACTTGGGGGTCTAAAGTCCAGAGCTCGGAGCCATGCAGCTAAAGCTGGGGGGGGGGGCTGAAGCACAGAACCTGCCACCAGAGCCTCAAGGCTGAAGGGGGGAAGGGAGATTAAGCCCACCTCTGGATCCTCCGGCTGAACAAGGGAGGGAGTTTGAGGCCTGCCCCTGGAGTCTTGCAGCTGAAGATGGGGGGGGGAAGCGGTGTTGAATCCCTTCTCCCAAAGCCCCTGGGTGCTGCAGAGAGGGGCTGCTGCTTTGCACTTCCCCCATATCTTCCTAGGAGGCTGTTGTGGCCGCAAGAAAAACCCCTGGTGGCTACATACAGCCACGGTGGCTGGATTTGAGAAACATCGTTCTATGTAATGCAGTCAGCTCTGTGGAACTACCCTCTGCATTTAGTGCATTGTTGGTAAACAAAAGATATTATATAAGTAGTAATATGCCCATGTTTCGTGAATTCTGTCTAACCTTCAGAAATTAGAAAAGGTAGCAATTATGCCCTTTAAAAAGTCACTTTTGAATTGATTTATTAATCATTCATTGCCCTTGGCACTAATAAGTCATTAGTCTTGTAGTGGCTCATTATAAGGTGCAATATGTAGAAGGGCTCCTTTATACAACTCCTGGCTGAATGTTGATTAGGTTATTTATAGATAATACGTGCTTGTTATGATCAATTACGACTTACATCAGTGAGGATTTTTTTCTGTTGAAAAGCAACAAGATTAAGGCTCAGTTAAAGCATCTGTACAATTATAGCTTTTGTAAAAGATTCAGTTACTATCTAATTTCTTTCAGTAATGATGGCCTATACCCTTCATAGAAAGAAATCTAGTTTACTGCGTTTCTTAAATTTGTTCTTTGTCAATCTTTAGTTTGTTTCTCAGTTGTTGATCTGTCTACTAGAGTTACTCATGATTCAGCAATATAGGAATTGAAATAAAATATCTTGTGCAAATAGACTGAAACGTATGGAGTTAAGTTGCATTGTTCCTTTTTAAATGCTAATTTCCAAAGGCTTCCAAAAAGATGTCATATGAAGTCATAGCTACTGGGTATATTAAACAGTATTTCAAAAACACTGTCAGATTTTAAAAGAGATATAAATACAAAAAAGGACAATGGCTGGCATATTTAATATGTGCCAACGTTGCTAATTTAGAACTACTACCATACTTTTAATCGATCCTTCTTTATTCTTGCTTCAAGAACAGAATGTATACTCAAATGAAAAAACAAGAATTTCCCCTAAGAGAAACATAAGTGAAATGCAAAAACCATGTAATGGGTTCTTTAAAAATTCAGGGCAAAATTCTACCTCAAGATACATGCAGAGAAATCCATATGTTCCAATAAGAATTGTGATCATATATAGATCACCTATGGGGATCAAACTCAGCATTCTTGGACTGAAAGTATAAACTTCTACTGCTTGAGCTTAAAGACCAACTCTGATAGCTTGTAAGCAACAGCAGAGTCAAAAACCACTTTGCATGAGACAGTCTCTAGGTAAGAGATTCTCGCAACACATTTTCTGGTGGCCTCATACTGTATTTATGTAATTTTGCTGATTAGTTTAGAGAAAAAACAAATAATTTTAGAAGCAAGCAAAATGCACAATTACATGTACTTGGCTCACTGTAAGAATACTTACAAAGTAGACTGCCCTTTAAGGCCAGGCTGTGGTCTAGCCTAGCTCAGAGCAAAAAAGAAATATGGTAGATGTAGTTCTCAGAACTGAGAAAACTGTGGGCTGAAAGCAAAGTCTGCTGTGAAAAGCGAATCTAGATAGAAGATCCAGCCTTTCCCCCCTAAAGATGAGAATAGGGGAGAAACCACAGCTATAGAGAGTAAAAAGGACGCACCTGGAGGAACAGGATCTGCAATGGTTCTCTCTGATATGAGACCTCCAGAAAAGCAGAAGTTGTGACTGGAGTCTGGGCTAATATCTGCAGAGGGCAGCCTGGGAAAGGCTGTAGGAAGAAGTCTGGAAAGGTGCCAGAAAGGAGACGTAGAGGCTGGTGTAGAAGTGGTAAATAAAGGAAGGACACTGATCATTGAATCAGAACCTGCAGAAAACCTAAGATGAGCATCTGTTTTCTTTTAATGGGCCTAGGATTTGGATTTTCAGAATAAGGAGGGACGAAGTCCCCCTTCATTCATCCTTCAGTGCAGTCAGGCAGGAATTGGTCATAAATTCTGCAGATAGCATGGAACAAGAACAGCTGAAGAACTAGTTGGTTGAGACCCCTGAAACCAAGGGGAGAAGGTCCTTTTGGAACCCCTGTAACAAACAGAAGAAGGTTACACGGACTAGAGAAGAAGCTCTAGATGCCCAGGCATGGCGGAAGACTGTTTGCTTTGGATGTTGATTTTACATATTTTGTCAGAAAGCTAAACTAACCAAGTTAGAAAGAGCACTCTGCTTTCACAAGTGGTGGTAAAAGTGAAGCTGTACCCGAGAAAACTGACTCAAGAGATACAGAAGCTGGCTCTGTGGCTTGCTGCTCTTTCTCCAACATCACAGAAATCTCAGCATGGGTGCTTTGCGGTGTTCAGGCTCAAGGGATGGGGATAGCCATAGTGGCCAGGGCCTGTGCCTGTGTCTTTGTGACCCAGTCTCCTGAGATTTACACAGTCACCAAAACCCACCATGCAGAAGAAGAATTAGGAGGAAATTTTATGAGCACAAACTTATTGAGGCCCTTATGTGACAAGGTACATAATCACATGCTTAAGTCTGACCCTCTTCAAGACAAAATTTAAGCACATGCTGGGGATGGGAAACATACACAGGGCCTTAAGCATATACATAACATTAAGCACTTAAGTAGTCCAGTTAAAATGAGGAGTAGTAGAAATGCGCATAAATTATGCGCCTTCCTGGACTGAGGTCTGAGTTTCCATTCCCTGACATGGAGACGGAAAAGGGGAGCATGGAGCTCTGGTAAGCAATGTCTTGTAAGTGCTTAAATCCTAGTTTATGTCAATAAACCTTCTGTGTTATGAAAGAAAAGTTGTTTTGCCTCATCGCAGACTTTTGTTATATAGCTTTACACCTAATCGGAGCCTTCCAATGGACTATAGACAAAATAGCAGAATCAAAAGTATAACTAAAAATCCAAGTAAAAACTTTTCCTAATCCAGTTAAATTAAACTCTGTCACCTTCAGAACTATTTAAAATAATGATTGTGCAATACTTGTGTGATCAAAGTTAATGCAATATTTATGCAATCAAAGTTAATGTTAAGACATATAATGATTTTACTAGTTGAGCCATGAATATAAATTACAAATTAACATAATTATTAAAGATCATAATATTTGCTTGGAGAAAAAATATTTTTGCAGAAGTAATGGTTTGTCTCATTAGCTCTAAGAGGATCCATGTATCATTTATTTTAGGAGAAAGCTTCCAGATGTCAGTTTATGATCTGACCATCTTTGAGTGATTTTAAACATCAGCATCAGTAGTCATTTTGAATAGAGTGAAGACAGTTTCCTCCATGGACAATACAACCAGCTTTGCTTTTTGCTACCCAAACCTAGAACTCAATCCACCTTTGTCATTGACTTCAATAGGAACACAAATTAGGCCCTTTAAATAGGTCTACATCTTTGAGGAGCTTTATTGACCCATGCTGCCCTACTTCAGGGAACCACATACTGTCCCAAAGCCTCAAGCTACTTGAAGGGACATCCTTTCAGGGCATGCAGTTTGAACACTCCTTTATACGTTGTACAGTGTGAGGATGTAGGTGGGACCATAGCCCTGCTGCTCTTTCTTGCTCCTTTCTGCTCTTTTTGTGATTTCTTCTGTTCTGGGCATCTTAGGAAGGATCTGTCCCAGCATTTTGAGAAGTACAGGGACTGGTACAGGCTGTACCCAACCTCTGTGCATGGTTTTAAAGTGTGAGAAGCTTCTTATGCCCCTTCCCACACACGTCCACAACAACTGGACATAATCTGCCCTTTTGTGTATTTTAACATATAAACACATGGGTGAAAGAAAATCAAATCCTAAGTGTCTTCATTTTAATAATGTTAATCACATACATGAGGTTTAAAGTATTAGAAAAGCAAGAAACTGCCTTTCATTGTCAGACACCTCCACATTACTCATCTCTACTTTATAACTGGCTGTGTAATACTATTTTTAGTTCTCCTAATTCTTCACTATGTATTACTTCCTCCTGGCCGTGTTTTAGCATGCCCCCAAAGGCCCAATCCAGGAAGTCCTAATGTGAGTTGAAGTTACCTGAAACCACAAGACTTTCTACACTGTGTATAGGATCTGACCAATAACATCTGGTCATACCTCTCAATCTGCTAAGGCCCAAATGTGAGAACCAATGTGTGTGTCCATGATTTCAGTCATTATTTAAGTAAGAAACTAAAACTGCTGTAGGATTAATTCTTTCCATGTAAACAGGACCTCTGTTTCATGATTCTGCATCTCTGATGGAAATAATTCTCAACTATAAAAATGAGGGAACATCAAATTTGTGCAGAAAGGAGCTAATATTGGTACTGAAGTGAATGACAGCCCTCAAAATGGACAACAATTGACATATGCTCGTGACTCTGCTTGCAAAGTAATGACTTGATATAAGTTCAGCTTTAATGAACATAGACTTATAGAATTTGCCATATTTAAACACGCATATTTCATACAGCCTAGTGACAAGGGGGAAAGAAACTCTCTTCAATTATACAGTTTGTTAACGTCTGTGTTTTTATATATATGTACACACACACCCCGAGAAACAACACAAATAGTGTGTCTCATCATTTCATGCTGATAATAATGTCAGTAGGCCTTGCTGTGCATGCATTTACAATCCTACTGTATGTGCATTGCAGCATAATTCCCATACCAACTTTACTATGCTCCAGCTAGTCAAACATAATGAAGTTCTGTACTATAATTTGTATAATTTATGGATGGCACAGTTATTTCAGGAGATTTTTTTGTCCTCTCTCTATTTATATGTTGCCTAGTATATCCTTTGTCATTAAACTGAAATCATGGAATGTTGTAAAACCTAAATATCATGTACCAGCTGTCTCATTCAGCTGGCTTGTCAGTCAACACTGCAAATCACAACTATATTTGACCCTGATTGAGAGGTTATTCGGGATTCATGCCAGTTCTATGAAAAAGTTGTATTGAAGAGTCACATCCTTTGTAACTGGTGCAATGAGAACCAGAAAAAAAAACATGACAGCACAGCTTTGATGTATTCAGTTTTTTTAAAACATGTACAATAGCAAAGAGCTTTTTAAAAGCCCCACGAAGCAAGCCTCTGTTCCTGCTTTTCTCTTCAAACCTTCTGTCCTGCTGTTTTTCCTCTCTCTCCTCCCCCCTCTGTTGCCCTGTCTATTTCTCCTCTGCCCTCTAACACAGCTGCTCCCTCCTTCTGCTGTCTTGAATCTGATGCTGGTCAGGCATGAACTTACATCATATTTACAGGCCACATCTCTGGCTTTTAAACTCACTTTGCTTGTTTGCTTGGTCATTAGCTTCTTATCAGAAGATTTGGATGGATTATATATTTTTTATAAATTTTTTAATCTGTGAGGCATGATGTGGCTTGCTGTTGCATTTTGAATCATTCTCGGAACCTTCATACCACACTGAGAGATACATTTGGTTTTTTATTTGCTATAATAAAATACGCTCAGAATCTTATTTATTGAGTATGTCTTCATCAGGGACTGCCATCCTGGTCTGCTTGTGAGTTGTGCTGAGGAAATGTTCTTTTTCCAAATGTAAATATCTCAGCATATGGTTGGTATTCTACCTAGTCTCTGCTCTGGTTACCAGGTGTGTTCTGCTATTAATACAGTGCTGCACACCAGAGTATTATTAAAACTACACAGCTTTACTTCCTTTGTACTCTGATTTTTATTTCCTTTCTGTCCTTAAGAATCACATTTTACCTCTAAGGAAAGACAGAACTACTTGCTCTCGTGCTTATACAAACTTCTCTCTACATATATAGGATTTGCTTTAAAAATGACTTTCCTTCAAAATTTCAGCTTCTACAGAATTCAAAAGTCAGATTTTTCCAGTAGTTATTACCTTCCTCCCAGAATAATATTTTCTTTAGTCTGTGCATGGCTTTCTGTTGAACACTGTCAGTATTCACAGGTGCAAGGGCACTAGTGTTTTTCTCATTTCAAGAATATTATGAACTGAACCTCTGTTATACATCTCTCTTTGAAAGCTGTTTGTTCATGGCAATGACCCAAGCTGCTCTCCGTTACTGAACTTGAAATACTCTCTCACCTTGGCAAAGTTTCAACTATGTCAGTTAAATCACAAAAAGGTACACTCAAGCCAAGAGCAAAAACACCTTTCCTAGAGAGATATGATGCTGACCCAGAAATAACACAGAGATAGCCAAAGCATCCAAATACAGTTTTAATAGAGGAGGAAAGATCTGCTGTATTTGTGCATATTCATTCATTACTATGTTCTACTGTGTCACTATATGTGCTTTACTAGGAAAATTTAAACTTATAGAATGGGGAAATATTGTACGGTATATGAAATGTTCTGTTTGCTACTCTGAAACGCACTGTTGTACAACATTTAATCATTGAGAAGGACCAATCCTTTACTGTTAGTAATCTGCTTCATGTGAAAAATCTGTTTGTTGGTTGCAGATATTTTACTTGATAACTTATTTTAACATACATTTTAATACATTTGGGTATAATAATAACAACAATACTTTACACTTCTTTAGCATCTTTAATTCAAAAATTTCAATGCACTTTAAAAACATACTATTGTGTTCTTTGGAGATTTAAATTAGTTATAGGAAGGATCTTCGTAAAACAATAATCTATTTGCATACTGTATTTCTCAATGGAAGTTTGATATTGGCCTTTTCTGTTAATGTCTTGGATACACACAACAATCTAGTAGCTTTATCAAAAGTGCCTTTTTCGATATATTTTCTTTATGTTGTATTGAATGCCAGTCATTTACATGTGCCTTGTAAATATAGAGTAGTGGTTCTAAGTTTGAGGGTCATGGTAGATAATGAGCTAAACATGAGCTGCAAGTGTGGTGCTGTGACCAAAAGGGCCATTGCAGTGCTGGGATGCATAAATAGGGGAATCTCAAGTAGGAGAAGAGAGATCATTTTACCTCTGTATTTGGCACTGGTGCAACCACTGTTGGAATACTATGTCCAGTTCTGGTGTCCACAATTCAAGAAGGATGCTGATAAATCAGAGAAGAATCAGAGAATAATAAAAGGGTTGGAAAATGTGCCTTACAGGGTACGTCTACACAGCCCATGGACGCATGTCTTCAAGCCCAGGTTGATAGAGTCAGGCTAGTGCTCTAAAAATATCTGGTTTGAAGTTGGTGCACAGGCTCAACCTCAAGTTTGGGTTCTAAAGTGTAGGTAGGGAATAGGCTTCAGTGGCCTGCCTAGTCTTCAGAGCCGAAGCTCCAGCCTGAGCCATAACTTCAAAGAACTGTCTTCACAGCTATTTTAAAGCACTTGTGCACACCCTGCTAACCCAGCTGTATTGACCTAGGCTGGGAGACTTGCTTCCATGGGCTGTGTAAACATATCCACAGTGATACATTGAAGGAGATCGATCTAATTAGTTGAACAAAGAGAATCAGAGAAGATTAGGGTTGGAAGGGAACTCAGCAAGTCATCTAGTCCAACCCCCTACTCAAAGCAGGACCAACCCCAACTAAATCATACCAGCCAAGGCTTTGTCAAGCCAGTCCTTAAAGACCTCTAAGGATGGAGATTCCATCACATCCCTAGGTAATCTATTCCAGTGTTTCACCACCCTCCTAGTGAAAACGTTATTCCTAGACCTCCCCCACTGCAACTTGAGACCATTGTTTCTAGTTCTGCCATCTACTACCACTGAAAACAGCTTAGTTCCATCCTCCCTAGAACCCCCTTTCAGGTAAGTTAAAGGCTGCTATCAAATTCCCCCTTATTCTTCTCTTCTGCAGGCTAAACAAGCCTAGTTCCCTCAGCCTCTCCTCATAAGTCATGTGCTCCAGCCCCCTAATAATTTTTGTTGTCCTCCAGTGGACTCTTTCCAATTTGTTCACATTCTTTCTGTAGTGGGGGGCCCAAAACTGGACACAATATTCCAAATGAGTCCTCACGAGTGCCGAATAGAGGGGAACAAGCACTGCCCTCAATCTGCTGGCAATGTTCCTATTAATGCAGCCCGATATACTATTAGCCTTCTTGGCAATAAGGGCACACCGTTGGCTCATGTCCAGCTTCTTGTCCACGGTAACCCCCAGTTCCTTTTCTGCAGAACTTCTGTCTAGCCAGTGGGTCCCCAGTCTGTAGCAGTGTATGGGATTCTTCCATACTAAGTGCAGGTCTTTGGACTTGTCCTTGTTGAACCTCATCAGATTTCCTTTGGCCCAATCCTCTAATTTCTCTAGGTCATTCTGTGTCCTATCTTTACCCTCCAGTATATCTACCACTCCCGCCATCTTAGTGTTATCTGCAAACTTGCTGAGAGTGCAATCCATCCCATCCTTCAGATCATTAATAAAGATGTTGAAGAAAACCAGCCCCAGCACAGACTTCTGTGGTACTCCACTCATTACTGACTGCCAACTAGACATCAAGCTGTTGATCACCACCTGTTGAGCCTGATGATCTATCCAGATTTCTGTCCAGCTTTTAGTCCATTCATCCAACCCCTACTTTTTTAACTTGCTGATCAGAATACTGTGGAAGACAGTATTAAAAGCTTTGCTAAAGTCAAGGTATATCATGTCCACTGCTTTCCCCACATCCACAGAGTCAATCATTTCATCATAGAAAGCATTCAGGTTGGTCAGACATGACTTGCACTTGGTGAATCCATGTTGCCTGTTCCTGGTCACCTTCCTCTCTTCCAAGTGTCTCAAAATGGATTCTTTGAGGACTTGCTCCATGATTTTTCTGGGGACTGAGGTGAGGCTGGCCAGTCTGTAGTTCCCCAGATCCTCCTTCATCCCTTTTTTTAAGATGGGCACTATATTTGCCTTTTTCCAATCATCTGAGGCCTCCCCATCCACCAAGAATTTTCAAAGATGATAGCCAGTGGCTCTGCAGTCACTTCAGCTAACTCCCTCAGCACCCTTGGATGAATTGCATCCAGCCCCATGGTCTTGTGCATGTCCAGAAGATTAAGGGGTGACTTGATTAGAGTCCATAAGTAACTACATAGGAAAGAAATATTTAATAAGGGCTCTTCGATCTAGCAGAAAAAGGTAAAACACTATCCAGTGGAATAATTAACCATTAGGACAATTTACCAAGGGTTGTGGGGATTCTCCATCACTTCCAATTTTAAAAATCAAGATTGGATATTTTCCTATGCTTTAGGAATTAATTTTGGGGAAGTTCTGTGGCCTGTGTTATCCAGGAGGTCAGACTAAATGATCACAATGGTCCTTTCTGGCCTTGGAATCTGTGAATCTAGGTGCTAAATATAATACGCAGATGACATTTGTATTCCTCTAGAAAAGATCAAGAGCAGAAATTATGACAGAAAAATAAGTATGACATCCATTTTCATGGAACCAGTTTGTATCAAGGGTGTCATTTTTAAAAGTGTTCAACATAGGGCTAAATTCAATCCCACTAAAGTCAGGTTCACCATGACTTCAGTGGGAGTAGAGTTAGGCCATTGCTCAATCCTTTTGAAAATGCCACCCTAACTGAAAAAGAAGCAGAAGAGACACTAACAAATCAAAAATCAACATGTTTTATATAGTTGTTATTAGCCCTTTAGAAACCTGAAAGAAAAATCTTTTTACAAATTAGAGGTGTTCAACAAATTATTATTCAATGCTCATATGTACCAAAATGATGCCATCATCATGCTCATACAGAGCTGTGGTTGCTATGTAAACTGTTACTCTCTGGAGGATGGTGTGAGAGATATGTGAATGAGTTATTGGCATTCACTTCCTCAACCAATCAGCCAGGATGGTCCATCAGGCAGCCTTGCTGGTTCGTAAGGGCATCAGAAGTACTGAGCAGACACAGCTAAGAGCTTTACTCCTGACAGTTATTCACATCCCATAAGAGAAATTAATGAGGGTCCCTAACAAGGTTGCGGGTTTGTACTATTGACCAACTCTGTTAGAATGATCAGAATTTTCCTCATACATGAAAATGAGCTACTGATTTTAAGTAATGTTGACAGTCAAGATCCATGTTGTTCTATGGATCTCTTTATAAAGAAAAAGTGCTCCCCAGTGATATGAGCACTCAGTTGACATAATTCAAGAACATACTCACCACTGCTGTTAAGTGAGCCAGTTCCATATGTGCCTGCAATGTCTGCCACAGCATGATTGTCTGTCTGTCCCCACCATGACTTTCAGATTGCCCATAACAATATGTATCATGTTGCAGGGCTTGCTGATGAGGTTCTGCACAATGTTGTAAAAACGTATTTTCCTTATATTTGTTTGTTGAGGCTGAGCACTGAGTGATGGTCATTTTCATATGGCAAGTCTCATGTAAATCTGCCATTGACCAGTTCCCAGTCTAAATGGCTCTTTGTGCAATATCATTCAAGATCAATGCAATTCCTTCTCTTCTTCAATCTGGGGACACTAAGTAAATCATAATTTTATTGTTGTTTTTCATTTTAATGGTATCTGTGACTGGCCATCTGCATTCATTTCTTTGATGACTTGGGCTGACTTTCCAGTCTGTAACACAGTCTGCACATTTCAGCAACCAACCTAAAGTTTCAAACCATCCTGGAGCAGTGAGTTTTTCCAGGAGACAGCACCTGTCATAGCAAAGTTTTGCTGATGTCCATCACCCTGAAAGCTATCTACTGATTCAAGGAACTATATTTGGTGTCTTATTTGTTCTTTCATTTCCATAACAAAAGTGCTTTGTTGGGTTAGGGTGTCAACCTCACACTCAACCCCCAAATAGTAACTGCCCTTTCGTAAGTGCCCTGCAATGGGCAAAGGTATCACACCCTTGCGAAAGCCCCATTTCTTCTGGAGCTACACACCCAATAGGGGCAATGACTGTGTTACTGTGGAGGAAACCAGAGTCCATTCTCTGTGTACCAGTTAATACCTATAGATGGAGCTAGATGAGGAAAGAGTGGGGAAACATATTGCAAGTGACTCTTCAAAGCACATTTTCCCCCAAAGGCCTACTTGTGGCCCTAGATACTATCTGTCAAGTAGTATATCCTTTGCACACTACATAGAACAGCTTTTATTCTAAGAACCTTAATTTGGCCTTAAATTTACTTAATGTGTCATCACTCAATAAGATGCACAATTTTTACACTAGGGGTTTGTCTACACTTGAAACGCTACAGCAGTATAGCTGCAGTGCTGCAACTGCACCACTGTAGTGCTTCAGTGTAGACTCTACCAATCTTGATGTGAGAGGTTCTTCTGTCAGCATAGGTAATCCACGTCCCCGAGAAGTGATAGCTAGGTCAACAGAAGAATTCTTCTGTTGATCTAGCGCTGCTTACACTGGGCACTAGGTTGGCTTAGCTATGTAGCTCATGGGTGTAAATTCCCAGTGTAGACCAGTCTTAACTTCCCCTGTAATATATATATACACAACACCCACAGCATCTTCTGTTAGTCAGAAAACACTCACTTCATTTCTAATCAAACACCAATGCAGATTTTCAGCTAGTGCAAATTGGTATAGTTCCATTGACTAAAGTGTTCCTAGCCTCTGTTTGCCAGAAGCTGGGAATGGGTGATGGGATGGATCACTTGATGATTGCCTGTTCTGTTCATGTCCTCTGATGCACCTGGCCTTGGCCACTATCAGAAGACAGGATACAAGGCTATATGGACCATTGGTTTGACCCAGTATGGCCATTCTTATGTTTTTATGACATAAGCTTGAGTACCTTATTGTGGTTATGTAATGGGTTCTATGTAACATGACAGCTTCAGTCACATACAGTGGCCAAATAATTTTAAACAGTGGAGTGTCAATCTATTTAATGCCACTTTTCATTTTAGGACCTCAAGTGGCAGAGATCAAGGGAGAGAAAATGGAGAAAAAGGCAGCAATTAAAAAAGACAATATTTAGAAGGAAGCATGTAGGCATATTCTCCCTATTGGTGTTCCCCCAAGAGCTATGTTAAGAGGCCAGACTGGATTTTGGTATATCTCTATGTCTGTTATACAAGGCCAACAAGTCGCAACATACTCAGGAGATCACCCTTATTATATCATGAAGGCAATATAACATTTTTTAAATACCAGCTTGGTGGGAGCACCTGTTTGTCATTGTTGGGGAATGCAGATCCTTCTAATAAGAGGATGATAATTTGGGGGATATTGACCCCAAAAACCATTCAAAAAGTACTTTTGTGGTTAGTTTAACAAAACACTAAATTTTTATGGCTTATCCTATAGTACATACATTTCTTAATTACACAGGAAAAACTAATTTTAATAACCAATTATAAGAACTAATCAGGCACTGTATTAATTAATTTCACCTCATTTCCCATGGCAATTTCTCCAAATCATTTATGCTTGATTTATATGAATTGTTGGACTTTAAGGGCTATTTGAATTAGACAATAAGAGAAACTTCAAAAATTCAGAAATAACTAAACTATTTTATTAACTACCAATGAGATGTGATAATCAGCACAATGTATTTTTTAATTCAGTCCATAATAGTTGGCATTCTAATATTAGGTTTAATATATTTTGTCTCTATATATCTCACTTTAAATAGATTAAGCTCTAGCCTTAAATGTGAATCCTTTATGCTGGATGTAAAGGAACCCAACTTTCTTGAGCAGGCCTGGACAATGGGTTTATAGATGGTCAGTAAAGGAAGCTACTTAAGTGTCATTACACATGCTCTTTAAAACTCACTAAACTCTTAAAAAGTTAGTCTGTCACTAGAGCCTTTCGGTTTCATTTAACATGGTTTTTTGTCTTATCTAAGTCAGAATGCCTTTTCCTTCTGGATTCACGTGTTTATAAGAAGTAAACACAACAGAACTTGCTCCCATTAGCTAATCCCTTTGTGGGGTATTATGAAATTCACTTCTCACCCTGAACAAGACAAGCGTCTTGGCTGTTGGCTTCTTCGGGCTGAAACTGTGGCATGAATTATCTTCAGAAGAGTGTTATCACTTCTCTCTTGAAGATGATGAAGCTGTTAGAAGTTTCTTGGAATGTATAGTCCTGGAAGATCTTTACTGTAGATTCAGCATCAGTTTCATTACCTGGGTTCTACTAGCTGCTGATTGCAGAACTCATGCTGCGGACCTGCAACAAGATCTCTTTTCTGATGAACCATCAGAGATAATCAGAACACAGATTGTGTCATGATCAGTGGAACTGGAGTCAGAGGGCCCATATTCCCTGGAGGGGCTTTTATTGACAGGACGTCAGTGGAACACGGCACACTGGTGGAGTTAGGCTAGAAGCAACCCAGACACATGGGCAGAACTATTTACAGGATTTAATAAAGTTCTACTTGTTCAACTTAACTTACATTCCAGCTGCACTCTTTCCGAACGAAACACTGCTTTTGTCTTATAGGATGTAAATGTTCATTGGAATTGTGTTTCATGTATTGTGAATTGGTGTTGGTGAGTGTAATTAAGAAGAGGTAACATAGAGTGAAGAGGAGAAAGTTAAATGGTCAGTTTCTAGATTTTTAGGTATTACATTGTTCAAGTTTGCCCCTGAGCAAACTTAATTCTGAGTTAATGATGTTTTTGTTTTGGAGGCACACATATTCACAAAATACACGTGAAGAAGCTATGGAGCTAATTCTCCTCCAGAAGAATGGTGGCCAACCCCTTTGTGTCCTTTAGGCCCACTACATCCCTAAAACTGAGCATAATAAAATCCTTATAATTTGAGAATCTTTGTTCTGACATGTTTAGCACTGGAATCTTTGTCTCCCTGAATATGTAGATGATGCTGTTCATGAAGTGGTACACTGTTGCTAATATAGTATAGGTTTTATAATATTCTGGACACATGAAGATATTATTGTGAAGATTGGAGCACAGTGTAATATTCATACATTTCTATCTATATTCTGCAAATAAAATAGATTTTAGCTTTGCATAGTCAGAAAAGAATGTTCTCATACTTATACTGGCTTTAAACCATGTCAGAGTTCGGACCTGATTCTCCACTTTGTTATACCAGTGATAAGCCATTGATTTTAATGGAATTTCACTCTCTAAAATAGATGTAATGTAGTGGAGAATTAGGCTCTAAGGCTTTAGCACACTGAGTTTTCACTAGAAATAAATGATAAGCATTGTCTTGTACATGAATAAAAAATATGCACCTTTTTATTTGCGAGTTCTGTGTAGGGATTGATACTGCAAAGTGCTGACCACCTGAGGTGTTGAGTTCTCTAAACTCTTTTTGAGTTTAATGAAAACTGTGATTGGTCAGAACATAGCAGGATCAGTTACTTAGTGAACAGAATCTTGGTAGAAGGGTAAAAATGTAATGGAGTTGATTTTAGTTTCTTCATGTGGGCCTGTTATAATCAACAGTGACTTGTCGTTGGCACACTCAAACCAATCATCATTTTAACCTTCTCTTTATTGAAACAGATTTGCTTGATCATGATCTCAGACATCTTCTTCCTTGCATAGATTTTTTTTAATCAATTAGGGGTATAACTGAAAATATCAGGAGCTAAAGCACTAATGGGGAAAAGGACTTTTAAAAAGTATATACATGGGATTTATGTAAGTAACCCCTTCTGCATCAGTGGAACATTAGGCTATTAACTAGCAGAGGGAGTTCACTTTTAAAAGGAAAAAGTTTCATCCTGTATTGAGATTTAAACATTCTATTATTGAAAGAATGAAGAAAAACATTAATTTGTCATGTTCAATATAGCTCTATTTTATGGATCCAATTTGCCCCTCTCCCACACCATACCTAAAATAATCCCTGATGCTGCTCTAATTTGATAAAAAAGATTCATTTCTACTTTATTTTAAACCCCAAAAATGTAAATAAGTGATTAAAAAGTACTTGAAATAATTTAATAAGAACATTGAAAATAAATGGGTATATTAACACTTTACATAAATCATATCAGAGATTGTGAGAAGAGAACTCTGGAATCTTGTAGTCCTAAAACATTACTTCATTGGTGCTATTCCCTTTTTCTGTTATACCATATTTTCCTATTAATATTTCATATTTATGTATTGCAATTTCTTTTACTTGTACTCTTAATCTAATTTTGTTTGTGGTTTCTCTTTTTAAAAAGTTTCCCTTTCATTTGAAATCACTTCTTATATAAGTAATTAAATTACCACAGGATGCATGTTCTTTATATTGTTAAAATTAATTTGAAAAATTTGAACCCCTCCCCCCAAAAAGTGCTTGACAGTGTGCCTTAATTAAGAGATAATGTCAATGGAATAGAAGGTTGTCTAATGTTAATGGTCTCCAGCTGCCATATAAATGCTGAGGCAAAGCCAAGACATTTATTTTCAAAGTAGGAGATATCGATCTTGTGACAGTGTTCTATTACAATTACTTCATTCCTATTATATCAGATGACTGATGTAGCTTTAATCATTTTATCAGATGAATTGTGGTGCAGAAGCATGACAGATGCTCAGTGTAATGTTTTTAACTTGTTGCATTCTGATTAGATAAAGAAGTTAGCACATCTGTTTTCTTAACCAATCAGATTCCAGATTACTTCTTCTTTTTATAAAGCAGCTGATTGCTCATCAGCGTCCATTTTATTTTCTAAAATTTCCTCACTAAATGATCTAGCCAACAATCAGAATAGATAGAACAAATAATATTTGATATTCAGTAATAAAATGGTTAATGAATGGAGCTTCTGGTTTGTGATAGGAAAAATGTTGTTTCTTAAATTGATAATATGAACAGTGCATAGGCTGGAGGTGGTAGGTTGGTATATGCTTATTTTACTCTTGCTGTATAAATATGGAACTTTTTATTACTTAGTATACATGAACCCTAAGATGTATAAATGGCTATATTTGAAAGATGAAAAAACCACATAAATAATATAACTGAGGCACTATCCTTTTTATATAGTAAACATTGACATTCTTGAAGCAAAGCAGCAATATTCTAAATGGGTAAAAAGATGTTTTAAAATAACAGATGGCAGTATCAGTGAGCTTTCTCTTTATTCCAAAAGCATCCAACCTCATATTGCAGCAGTATAAAAGGGCTGTTTTAAAAGCTCAGACTGAGTTTTAAATATAATGTGTTAAAAGTTGTCTATTCTTATAGCGATTTATACATCAACTCCCATTAGCATTAATTGCGGTTACCTGAATAAATACCTTTTGCATCGGTGGTAAAATTATCTCGTAAGTATGCTTATTAATGAAGGAAGTTCTTGTAAAACAAAGTTTTGCCTTCAATCTTCAGCCTCATAATGTAGAGTTTCTGTGGTCCCCAAATTGTTTGCTGCCACAGCACATTCTCGAGCCAAATGACTTAATATTACAAAATGCAAGCCGAGGTTGTTTTGTGAGCATAACGAACGTCTGAAGAAGTGATTTGAGTGGTGGGAATGATTGTTCCTTTCCCATCTGCAAAAGGGGGAGACCAAAGCAGCCACAGAGCCATCCTCTCTCCTTTGTACACTGTGGAAGCCTCTCCACACAAAAAACCCTCTGGAGATTTCGGAAGGAGAAACAATAGAACCACTGCCTTCCCTTGTAAAGCCCATAGATACATGATGCTGCCATCTTTCATGGTTTTATTGTGAGTCTTGTGATATTTGTTGTTTCTTTTAAATCCCCTGCTTCTGAAGTCAGGTGATTACATGAGAAGCCCAGCTTTCATTCCAATAGCAGTTTCTAGCCCTCCTGACTGCTTAAAAAAAAAGCTGGAAAAACTGACCTAAATCTGACCTGAAGGCAAAGAACCCCAAACATATTTTTAAATCTTACAATTTTTATTCCAGGCTCATGATTCTGGGGAATCCTGACTCGTAGAACTGGCAATACTGGCTACTTAGCAGAATTTATGGTAGTGAGAGTAAACACCCCAATTTTTAAGTCAATCTCATGATTTCTGAATACTTGAGGTCAACTGTACTGGAGTTTATTGAAGATGAGGCTGCTTCAGCCTGTAGATCTGCAGGGAGGAGACTCCTTACACCCTGCAGAATCATGGAGGAAGCACTAGCAGGAACCAGAGCTGCCATTGACTGCAGCTGTTCAGTAAGAGAAACAGGGGCCTCTAGAGGGTTCCATGTTGCTTAAAGCAGCATTTGTTTCCCTGTTCCAAGTCCTTCACCCTTGAGAAGTTACAGTGCAGGAACATGCATGCAAGGTGAACATGGCCATTGCAGCATTTTCTTGTCTTTTTTGGTCCTTCCCCTCGGGCAGAGGGTAATCTGGTAGACTGAAATTTTAAAATCACATTATATTGGCCAAGGCATGTTTTTATTTCCTTAAGGTATTCTTAATAAGGTGCTCAAATTCATTGTGAGGTTTAACATTTAGCCACTTGTTCTACGTGACAACTGCAGGTGGAAGTGGCCATCAGCTCCTCAGAAGGAGCATATTCCTCAATTTACATTATGAATCCTTCAAAAAATATATATTTTTAAAGCCATAAGTCTCTTCTGCAAGTCCTAAATGGCTGCAGGAACGTGTTCTCCTGTGAGAATCATTTTTATGAACATGATACCTTAAATCAATATTTTTATGATTTGATATATAGGCTTTTTAGTTACAATTTCATAATGAAAGTTCAACATAAAAAATAGTAAATCCTAGTGTCCTAATAAAGCAGAAAATCCTAGTATCCAGAAAATAAAAATCTGCACAGGAGCTAAAATAGGAGTTTCCACTAAAAAAAATCTCCATTGACTACAAGAAAATGGAAATTGAGTTAAATAACTTATTGTGTTAGCATCTGATGAATAAACATCATCAGACAGAGAGACAAATATAAATTAGTTCATTAAACTAACTCTATGCATTATTCCTATCCATTTTATACCACTTTAATGCAATTATAATTTAACATCAGTGTGAAATCCTGCCCCAATTGATTTCTATGGGAATTTTGCCATTGATGACAGTGGGGTCAGGATTTAATCTCAGGTAAAGATGGCTCTTCAATCTCATTACTAGACAATGATGCTTTGTGTGAGACAGAAGTAGCAGGCCCCTTAACTTTTAAGGGGAAAAAATGTGGTAAGAGTCATGGCGTGCTTCTCCACGGCCCTACACTTTGGAGTCACAGTATGGTCCCTGGTTCCCCTCCTTGCTCCAATGAGTGTGAAGAGAATCTGTGCAAGCCCTAGAGCTAGATGTGCTGGACAGCATGAGCCAAGGCTTTGTCCAGTCTTGGATCCTGTCCACTCATGCTCTGCCCCACCCATACAGGAAGGGGAGCTGTGATCCCATGCCGTCTGCTTCTCCTGTGCTGCAGTGTAACCTGTGCAGGGGAGTAAGCAGGTACCTGACACCCTCTCATCTTCTCCACCCAGTCTTGACCTGTATTTGTTTAAAATTGGTTTGACAATGCAGAGATGTTTCAGACCTAATCCTGCAGTCCATAACCAGAGTAAGGAGTATTAGATCAGGCCTGTTTTCTTGAGGTTAAAACAAGTGAGCTTTAAATATTAGCTGCTGTTATTTAATTTCATAAACACCCAGTTCAGAGTGATTTCATTAACCATTGTTTTGTGGTGCCCAAATGAAAATTAAACAATAAGCGTTCTTCTAAAAAGCCTTTATAAAACCATTATAGGCACTGGTATGCTGTGAAACTAGTCACAATACCGAATAGCTGAGCTTTCGAAGAAATCTGTCCTAATGAAAAGCAATACTAAGGTGAAATATCCAATTTCACATTAGGTTTAAATTAATTTTTCTTATGCATGATTGGCCTTGGATATCTGATCCTCTTTTATTAGTGAGCTCTGAATGTGACTGTCTTTGATCAAAAGCTAACATTTAAAAAAATAACCACAGAGCTTGGTTAGATGCACAGAGCTTGGTTAGATGCCTTTTGAGGTTCTTAGAATTTATCGTCTATCCCAAAGTGAGTTCATAATAATTCAGTGTTGATATAAACACTGCTAGTTTCCATAGAAAATCTTGTTCTCAGGGTCCTGAAAACATTTACCGTAGAGTATTTTACTACGTAACAGCTTGAGGCAGATTAATCAGCAAATGAGAATTTAGGGTTTAGCAGTTTAATGGTGACACTTAAAATGCTTGCTGGTTTGTTACATTTGTGCATTGTACACAGGTGAAATGTTAAAGTTTGGAATGTTTTAAAGCAGGGATACTCAGACTTCAGTGGTTAAGGAGCCAAATTCGTGATCAACATTACCCAAAAGAGCCACAGTAGTGTGAATTTATTGTTTCATTTTATATATATATTCTTATAGCAAAATGACTGACCAAGTGTTCTACAATTGGTGAATAACATAGTAAAAGCATCCTGATTGGTTAATAACTGAGATTGGTTAATAATTGAATTACCATGTTTTAATATCATGTGCTACAAAGAGCCACAGGAGACACATTAAAGAACCATATGCAGCTCCCAAGCCTCAGTCTGAGTGTCACGGTTTTACAGTATTACGTTCATTTGAAAATCGCTAATCAAATGATCAGTTAAAAATCCAAGACGTTTCTACAAGATACGGTGTTGGAAAAAAGAAGTTATGGTAATATCTTTGCAAACAATTGGAACGTTAGCTTAGCAGCGGTATCATTCAGAGCTCAGGATGAATATTTTAAAATGATCCAAGCTTAAGCTACAATCTCTTGTGGTTGTGGGAGTATTGATGTTTTAAGAAATAGCAGCAGCTTTTTTAAGAAATAGAAAGTGATATACATGTGGAATGATGGGAAGTTAAATATGACTGCACTATAGTGAGAACAAATTATAATGTATTACATAAAAAACTTGGATTACAAGGAAGTTTTCTGAGTGCAAAGTCAAGCACTCAAAAGCTAGGAAATGTTAATTTTAGAATTACCCATGCAACCTTAGTTCTGCTCTCTCATGCATTCAAACAAGGCAGAAGTCCTGTGGAAAAAATAGTAGGCGATCATGTGCTTAAACACTGTGCTGTGATGTATGTGCACAAAGCAGCAGAATTTCAAAGGCCTATTGCAAACAATGGAGGTGTTACAGCTCCTAAAAAAAACACAAAGATCTTTGATAGTGCAAAGTAGTAGGTAGCCTAAGTATAAAGGTCACTACCAGCTCCCCCTATAGTTTAGAATAATAATAATAGTAATAAATAATAATAAATAATATGTTGCAACACAAATATAAATAAGTTTCTCTTTTTTGGGATTGGGGGGAGGAATGATATATCATCTGTGAGGTTCAGATTTGTAGCCTCTGTGCCTCTAGGACATTCCTAGGATTTTGTTCCTTTCCTTCACGTCAACATTAATAGTTATTCCCCCAAAATAATTCTGGATGAAGAACATATCTACCAGCACTGATGTCATTCCCATACAGCTCTCCAGCCGTGACTCTTCTTACTCTTTGTTTTTATTTCACTTCTTCCTCTTCTTTCCTGGTAGTTGCAAGATTGTATAGAGCAGTTTTAAATTGATAGCATGCTGTTAGCTGAAGAGTGTGGCAAATTAGTGTAAATTACAGGGTTTTTCAAACCATTTAGCAAAGTATCTTTGAATTTCTAAGAAAATAAACTGATCTCCATATTACCACCAGAAACTACATTGTAGAGATCAGGTGGGATTATAACCTGGAAGCAGGAAGAGACTTTGGAGGCCAAATTCCATTTTCGTGTACATCCCATATGATGTCACTGTGGTCAGCGGGGTTTTATGGGATGTTCAAAATAGCCTAGAATTACTAACATTACAAGGGGAAGTGGCATGGGGAAGAGAGGGACAAAGGGAAACAGAAAAATGGAGGTATACGAAAAGGAAAGAGAAGATAAAGGACAGTGTGAGAGAAGACTAGCAAAGGGACATATTGGGGATGAATGTGTAAACTAGACTAGAGCAAAAGAGAGCAAAAGAGACCAAAGACAACAAGGGAGAAAAAGAAAACAGACAAGGAAAAATAGACACACAAGAAGACTGAGAAAGTATATCCCACCAAAAAGGACTTCTTACGCTTGTCCAAAGCAGTTGGAAATACCAGTGAACATGTAATTGAGAGGTACTGTTGCCATTGTATTTTTCTTCTCTTTGAATTAATACAGAAAATATGGAAAATAAATATGATAATAATTTTGAGGGTATTTTTTTAGCCATAAATGTTTTATACTTTTTAAAATAGCTCCATGCATAGGCATAAAAGCCTGCATCTACAAAGGGACTTAGACATTGCAACACTGAGCATCGCACTGCCTAACTTTCAGGCACCTAGCAAATCACAGGAACAACCCTGTGATCCACAGAGCCTGAGTTAGGTGTCTAGGCTCTCTATACAATGAATGGGGAGAAATAGGTGTCTTAGAATGTGATCCATAAAAGCCACATGCTAGGGAAGGAGCCACTTAAGCTAGTCAATGGGGGATGCTGATCACAGGGGTGTGTGCTAAATTCCATCCCTTTCTCAGAGATAGGTGCTCAGTCTGTGTCACAGGGAGCACCTATTTCTGCCAGCGATCCATTAATGGGAACCTGCTGCGTGGAGTCAAGATTAGGTACCTGAGACATTTCTTGCAGGAATGAGTTAGGCACTTGCCTTGCTCTATGTAAAACTGCCAGAGGAGGAAGTGCTGCCCACCTTATAATTTTTAGCTCAGTAGTTAAAGCACTCAGTTGGGTGGTGGGAAATCCAAATTCAATAACCGCATTTACCTGATGGAGAAAAAGTGGTCTCTGAGCTCTCAGATGAGTGCTCTAACCACTGAATTATGGGATATTCTGATATATGGGTTCACTCAATCTGTCCTGCTGAAGCTGTTCTGTTATGGATAAATAATTAAAGTGATAAGACAGGGAAACAGGACCCTGGGTCTCCCATCTCCCAGATGGGTGACCTAACTGCTGGACTTCTCTCTCTGGCCCAAGGACTTTTCCATTTATCCACTATGGATAAATACTTAAATCGTCATTGGGGCACAGTGAGAAAAGGATTCTGTAGTCCGGTGGGTAAGACACTGCCTAGGAAGTGGGAAACACAGTCTGCAGTCACCCTGCTTAAATCACTATTGTTATTTATCCACAGTGGAAGAACGTCAACAGGCAAGACTAAAGGTGTCCCCTCACTTCATTCCCACCACATCAGACTATCCCATAGACCAGTGTTTAAAACATTCCTAAGAGATGGGAGACCCTAGTTCAAATCCTTTCTTTCCTTCTGGCAGAGATGAACTTGGAACTCCCACATCCCAAGTGTGTGCTCTAACTACTGGGCTAAAAATTAGAAGGTTGGCACCACCTCCTTTTCCTCCAGCCAGATTTTTAAAGAGATCTCCTCCAGTAGGCATCTCTGAGCATGTCTACCAGATCAGGCCCTGCACACTGCTTAGAAGGATGAATGCCTATCTTCCCCTTGTCTGCGACTCTCTCTGAGTCTTAAATGGGAGATAGGCATACAGATGCCTGCAGTGAGACCGCAGTGCGCATGCCCAGAGGCAGAACTTTAGGCACAGAGGGAACTTTTACACTGAAAATTTAGATGCTGAGTCAATATAGGTGCCTACGGGATTTGGTGGGAGTTTTGTGGGTTGCAGTTGAGCCAAAACTGGGACTAAGATGCCTAAACCCGAGATTTAGCTGCCTAAATCTGGGTTTTAGGTGCCAACTTACCTTTGTGGATCTAGGCCAAAGCTCTTAGTAAATGGTGATATCTTAGTGTTTAATGGTCTCTTCCATATCGTGCTAGTTGGAAACCACCTGTCTTCAACACCAGGACCATACATATGCTTCAGAGCCATGTTTAATTCAGCAGTCAGCATTTGACAAAAATATAATAATGTGTACTTTGCTATGTAAAGTTCAATTAACAAGAATAGGACGATTTGTACAATAAGAATAATTCCCATAATATTAGAATAGAATAGAATTTGGCCTTTATAGCACTTTTCAGCCTCAAAGTATCCCCAAAACTTGTATCAAACAGTTATTTAAGTACCAGTGATAGTACAAGCCTCCCTAGACAACAGTCAAATATGATTCCTCAGCAATGGCTCACACACAACGTTGGCCATTATTAAAACCTCTAGGCCAAATTCTGTGACAGAAGGCCTAAAATGGAATGGAAATGCTGCATTCCTGCTGCCTTGGGGAACCAGCAAGTGGAAAGAATCCACAAAAGGATTCTGCAGCCCCTTAAAAGCCTTAAAGCCATATTGTTTTCCATTGCAATGTAGAAGAGATGGCTGGAGAGCTAGGAAAGTAGTGGAGGTTTGGACACTGGATGCAAAAGTGCACAAATCTACTATCCTACATAGTGGGCTTGTAGTCCCCTGTCTCTATAACCTATAAGGGATGCTTGCAAGGAGTTTGCTTTTAGCTGGAGGAAGATTCCATCCCTCCCCAACACCTTATATTGTTCCCGCATTCAAAGCCTTTTTATCCGGGCTTTGCAAAAGGGATTAGAATTTCAAACTATGTTACTGATATGGGATTTTGTCCAAGAAACCACGGTGGTTCTGTATTCTTTTCCAAAGTGCCATTGGATCTTTTACCAGCACAGTCACTAGAAACACACAAAAGGGACTTCACTTTAATTATTCCTAGGTAAAATAATAACCTTAACAGTATTACACTGCCAGTAGTGGTTATGAGTTCACATCCGGCAATAAGATATGAACCAACATCCATCCAAACCTGGAACCTGTCATCTAAGAGATCAATCATGTATTTATACTATGCAAAAGTCTGTTAAAAGGCTCTTTTGTGCCTGATAGGCACAATGCTGAGTAAGGCTCTGCACAGAGGCACAAGGCAGTGCCTTGCCAAAGGAAGGTTGCATAGAAAGTCAGTGGCAGAGCCAGGAATAGAGCAATGCCCACTACACAAGTTGAAATGCTCCTTTACTGTGTGATTAGTAGACTGAGCATGAAACAGGAAACTATGCATCCTGAATTGTAATTCTGACTCCAACACTGAAATAACAATCATAGGTAAGCAGATTTTATTTATCTCTACTAAAGATAGTGTATAGAGTATCAAACTTGTGTTTCTGATATTTGCGTTAAGGTTCCAAAGATTTAGGGTTGGGAATATTTTGCTGTATTAGCTCATGATTGTTCTAAACTTACAAATAAACTTAAAATATCATTTTAATTGTGTTACATTTTTTTTTCTTTCTTTATATAGGAATTAGGTACAGTGCTCTTGTCAGCTAATTTCTAAGTTATTACCTGCAAAAAAACCCTAGCATTTTCAGGTACCCAAGTAGCCCCTGGAATCATGGTTAAAGTTACCCCTCTCCCCAACAAAATCTGAATTGGCACCTCTGCCTCTGGATCTGATTATTCAAAGCCTGAGAAATCCTAAACCATTCATAAAGATTTGTACTCAAATGTATGCCTAATTTGCACATACTGTTACTGCAGTTACATGTGCAAATGAAAGACGAGTTGGCAAATACTTCACGCGTTGGTAATTGTGTATGCTAGTTGTGTATGAAATTGCACTGCAGTTTTTGTGCACAGGCCTGATCTTAGGTTATGAAAATGAAGGCCTCTGCTTCTTAATTTGATATAAAGTACAATGGGCCTACAGAAATTCTTCTGGGGGAATAGGAGGCCCAAGTGGAAAGACAATGCCCTGAGTCTCCGAGATCTGCCACCCTAAGGTGTCTGTGGCAGGGTAACTAGGCATCTGACGCCCCTTTCTGGAGGCCTTGCTCCTTTGGTGAGCTCCACTCAATGGAGGTGTCCTTTGAGGGAAAAGATCACTGAATTTAGACCTCCAAGAGCTGCCTAAAGAGGCCTCCCCAGGATAAGTTGCTGGAAGAACCAATTATTCCTTCAGCAGCTAGAAAGGCCAGGAGCAGGCAGAACTCAGTCAGGGCCCAGCAAGCAAGGTAAAAGAACTATCCGCTTTTTTCAGTCGTAAGTTCTGGGTGAAGCTGGTCTAGGAGAGGAAGGCTCTTGCATGTCTGAACTAAAAGCCCAGGCCAGTCAGAAGGCTAACTCTGACTGAACCTTGTGATTGAGCCAGTGAAAGACAGTTTGTTTTGCATTATGTAATTTAAAGCCCAGGTGGCCATCTTTTGTTGGACATCAATTGGCTGCTGTACAACTAAAGGGAGCTCACTTCGTGGGATGCTCCACTGATTCGGGTGAACCTATGAAAAGTCCCATAATAGGATTAACAAGATTATCTTGGAAATATTATTATATCAGATTCAGGAATGTTGGATGGTGTTTAAAAACTCTATAATTCTTCTTGCATCTTTTGAAATAATAGCAATGGTTATTCAAGTCCTCTCTGCCACACTGGAAAGTTTACCCCCTTAGTATAACAAGGATTTGTGCCTATCTTGGAGGTACAGGAAAGTAGGGACAGAGACTGAGGGGCCATGCAGGGAGAAATTTGGGAGGCTACTTTACAACAAGCTAATCTCAGAATAAAGATCCATATGTATTGTTATGTCACTAATAATAAAAACAAACTGCAGGGAGGAAGTGAGTTGGTCACTAAGTCAGTGCGCATGTGCTATGTTGAGAGTGGGGTGAATATTCTGCCAATTTTTAATGTGACATAAAGATTTAACCTGCTTTGAATGGCTTTATTACTCACAAGTGGCAAAAGCCATTAGCGAGTTGTGCAGATCATTCCAAGAAATTCTAACAAAGTTGTTATATCACACCATACATATAGATAATCTGTGCCACATTTCAGAAAAACAATTTCTCCAGTTTAGAGATTTTTAAATGGCTATTTTTGTATTCCTACTGTTTTAAAGACAGCTGCTGTAGTTATTATGAGAACAAATGCAAAGTATTCAGAGGGAGTCATTAAAACCTCTTAAAATGACATAAAGAGCTCTTCCAGATGTAACAATATCGCTGTGTGAAGTCTGGTACCTCTGGAATTGTCAGAATTACAAACAAGTGCTGGCTCTCACTGGAAAGTGGTATTGTCCCCTTTCAACCAGCAGGACTGAACACTTTTCATCGTGGGTCTCAGGCGTGTAAGGTTAGTTCATGTAAATGAGACAGCCACTGCAAACCAAGTGATTGTCCTTTCATCTGCAAAACCTTGAATTCATTGTGTCACAATTTGGCTGTATCTGTCATGGTAGCATGTCTATAAATGTTGTTGTTATTCTCACTGCCAGATGCTGGGACTGAACTACAAGCGATGGGTCAGTTGTTGATTGCCCTGTTCTGTTCATTCCCTTTGAAGTATTTGGCACTGACCACTGTTGGAAGACAGGATACTGGGCTCAATGGACCATTTGTCTGGCACAATATGGCTGTTCTTATATATGGATACTAGCAAGTCCCAAATAAGACTAGGGTCCCATTGTGTTAAGTGCTGTACGAATACATGATAAACGAGTCCCCAAAGAGCTCACAGTCTAAAGAGACAAGACAAAGAATGGCAGAAAAGAAGTACAGTAGAACCTCAGGCATGGAGGTTGTTCGTAACTCTGAAAGAAAGGTTATGGTGGTTCTTTCCAAAGTTTACAGCTGAACATTGACTTAATAAAATTTTGAAACTTTACTATGCAGAAGAAAAATGCTGCTTTTAACTGTCTTAATTTAAATGAAACAAGCACAGAAACATTTCCTTACTTTGTAAAATCCTTTTTTAAACTTTCCCTTTATTTTTTTAGTACTTTATGTTTAACACAGTACAGTATTGTATTTGCTGGGGGTTTTTTTAATGGTCTCGTCTGCTGCCTGATTGCATGCTTCCAGTTCCAAATGACGTGGTGGTTGACATGTTAATTCATAACTCTGAGGTTCTACTGTAATATTGTCCTTGTTTTGCAGATAGGCAACTGAGACATAAAGAGATTAAATTATTTAGATTATAAATTCTTCAGGGAATGGATTTTCTTTTTGTTATGTGTTTGAACAGTGCCTGCCACAATGAGGCCCCAATCCCTAATTAGGTCCTTGGGTACTATCACAATACAAATAAAAGTAATAGTAATTAAAGACACAGGGAACTTCTGGCAGAGCCTAGAATTTAACCGTGCTCAGACTAGGGCCTTAGACACAAAACTCTCTTTCTGCTCTTATGTTCTTTTTCTAGGAGTTATGTGTTTGTTCAGTGCCTAGCACCCGGGATCCTCATACATTACTGGGGCTTCTAGTGCCATGATACTAATTAATAATAATAACATAAGATTGTGAAACATTTATGATATTCCTGTAACATCCTGTTTCCTATGGTAAATGTATGGATCCATTTCCCAAACAAATATTTAGAAAATGTGAGTAAAGATTATAGATGTCAAACATTATTTCCATCTTCTAAGAAGCAGGAAATTGCACCTGATATTTCACAATTTGAAGGAAGAGGACCCCAGAATTCCTTTTTAAACCCCCAATCTTGTGAAGACTTATGCACATGCTTTGCTTTATTCTTAATTAATATTGCAGTGAAGCCTCCTCCTCCTCCTTGCCCCATCTCCCCCCCCCCCAAAAAAAAAACAGCATACAATTACCTACAGTCCTGAATCAGAGATTACAAGAATACTGACCTTGGAATATCATTGCAGTTAGTCGTAAAATTCTGTTGAAAAAGCAATAAACTAGTAGAACTGGATGATTTTTGCATTTCCATTAAACATTTTCTTTTAGAGTCATTTAAATGAATGCAGTTATGCCAAGAAAATATTTGTTTCAGAAAGTATAAAGAATATTTGTAAATAATTCAGCATAGTATTTCTGGATACTATCTGATTAACAAAAAAGAAGGCAAGTACTTCCAGCCCTGGAATGTTGTTATGCAATTATGGCATAAATGATCTTTAATTGTTGTCCCTAAAGACTATTTATCTAATTTGCTCATGATTGTCTCCTCCTATTTATAAATTGCATCCAGCTATTAGCAGTATTCTCTGTTCCCCTGTAAATAGCCTCAATTTTACAGACCAGAACATTGGGTTTTATAGCAACATTTAATATTGTTTTTAATACAATTTTTGAAGTTTTCAATTGCTTGCATATTTTGCACTTTTTTAAAAAAAGCCTCACAGGTGACATTCCATTTTTATAAAATTGGTTTTGAGTGCCTTATTTCCTGAGGAGGCAAACATTTCTAATACTCTTATAGTAGTTACCATTTCAAAAAATGAAAAACTTTGATTCCACATCTTCGCCTTCTTTTTAGGTTGGGGTGTTCAGTAGAAAAGAGAATAGAACATTTAATCAAGAGGAATTTCAACACAGTACAATTTCTATAGAGAATGCTGCTACAATGGCCTTTAGAAATGCTGATATTAAAATATAAAGGGAATGAAGGCTACCCAAAACTGCAAAAAGAGATGTCATTGAAATGAATCCCCAACAATACATACATTTACCTTTTTCAAATTGATTAGGAAGCAATAGGGATGGGGGGCCATTTAGACAAGAACTGATTTGTATTTGACAAAGGCTGATGTGTGTAGTCAGTTTGTTGACAAAAGATAGTGCCAAAAGAGGTCAAATTCCTGTCTATTTTGGATAACATATAGGACACCCTGAAGAGTAATTTGTGCCACTGATTATTTACAACTGGTGTTTAGGCCTTCTTTACCACCCTTCTATATCCTATTATAATATTTTAAATAATTTCACATTGTGTTTGCCATTAAAATAGTCATACCATAGTAATGTCTTCCATGAAACAGCTGTAGAGCTGAAGGCATCTGTGAATGGGTTAAAAGAAGGGTAGTATAATAGTAAATAAAACACTACATCTAATACCCCCTGAAAGAGCACTAACAATATCATAAATTACAGAGAAAAGATCTTCAGACAAACTGCCTTCTGCTTTGAAGCAGGTATAGGGAGTATAGTTTTAGTTTGTGTATTCAGATATTTTCACTTTTAATATTTTGATACAACTTCTTCAGGGAAAGTCTAGAGATTAGCAGAAATATGTGCTAGAGATGACCTGTTTATCCAGTTTGGTCCAGTTTCTTGCCAGAGGCTTTGACTTTTCTTTGGGTTTTGGATGTGATGCATTGTATACTGCTAGCAAGAGTCATCTTTTATTTGCAGGAAATCCAAAAGATCTGCATGACAGTTCATTGTTTCATAGGAGAAGTGCTACACTACAGGAAAACAACTAATTTTAACAACCCCCACTTCAAATAGCAAAATATTTGAATGCTGTTTTGCCTATATTTATTCATTGCATATATTTATTTAGATGTATAAGAATAAGTGCCTAATGTGGGCTTTTGATGTTCTTGATGAAATACAGTAACAGAACACTAGCAAACTCCAAAGCCAAAAAAGTCTGTAAAATAATAAATCAAACAATACCCTGACAATACGCCACTGTCACACTCTCTGGAGTGGCTCATGACCAAGAGTGCCAACCTCAGGACAGACTGTCAAAACACAGGGCAGACACCCCAAACTGGTGGTATGTTCTATAATTAGCTTTCACCAACCTAATATCAAATGTGAACTCCCAGAGTACTAAAGTACTGTTATAATGGAGTCACAGACAATCTATCTTGCCACCTAGGCAATCTGAACTATGTGATAAATTGTCAATTACACCAAAAATCACAAAATATTCAGGTTACACTCAGTCTCAAGAGACCAGTCACTCACCCACATCAATTTGTATCCTGGATCTCACACCAAAGATGACGCTGGTAGTCAGTTCTTTAGTAAACTAACTAAAGGCTAAAGGATTTTTAGCTAAGAAAAAGGAATGAGAGTTATTGAGAGGTAAAAATATATGTACAGGTGAGTCACAGTCTATAATTTCAAAAGGTAACAGAAATGTAGTAATTTGCCAATTTCCCAAAAGTACTCTAGGGCCACCCAGAGGCAGCTCCATTTTTTCATTCAATTATTCTGCCCTGTTAGAAACCAAACAGTCCAGAGATGAAGATTTTTTTTTCTTGTGTTCATATTTTCTCATAGCAACCAAGCTGACTGCAAATTTCCCAAAGAAGGTCCCTTCTTCATGTGCGGGAGGGAATGGGAGAGAGGAATGCATTTAACAAAGTCTTTGATCCTTGATCTCGCACAATGGCTCATTTGTGTTTAATGAACAGGATTTAACATCTTCTTGTTAGAGATCATCATTTGCATTACACAAAGCTTTTCCCCTGGTTGATGAGTTACCTAGTCACAGAGGTTTACAATGCAAATGTTTGCTGTTACTTTAAACATGGAGTATAGCTGAGTGAGAACAAAACATGCAGCATCCTATAAGCATTTTATAAAACACTAAGCACAGTCTTAGCAATTTAACATCTAATAATTATGATAAAGCTAGCACACAGGTAAGCAAGACAGGCTTCCGGCTATGTGTTTGAAAGAATTCAGTGAGGCCTGAGGACTTGGCCTCAGCTTGTACCAAGTCTGCCAAAATCCACCAAATCCACCAACACCAGCCCATGTTGCACCCTTCCCTGCCCAAAAGCCTGAGTAAAAAGGTGCCTTGAGGAATGCCTTGAAGGTCATTTTTGAACCAAGGCAGAAAGTGAATTCCCAAAGCTGAGACTCTGTCATGGACTGCTCCCATTCTTTGATCCCGAGGGAGTTTTGCATTCACTTCAGTGGGGCCAGAATTTCACCTATGCTGCTTACTAAATGTCTGCCACAGTCCACAACAGGTTGTTTCCAAATGGTCTTTGCATGTGGTGTCATAAAGAGTATTTCTGGAGTCTAAGCTCAAGGTGACAGAGACATGGATTTACAGAAGCATCCAACGGAAATGGTAGCAAACTCCAGGCCAGACAGATATATAAAAATCCACCATCCCTGCCACTATGCATGGTAAGAAAGGTGTGAAAGGAGACACATTTCAGAGCCACTCAAGGCTGGGGATGGGATGGAGAGCAGAGCTAAGTTTTATTTAGTATAATTGCTGTCAGTCAGTCAGGATGTGCGTGCTGCTATGAGTTCGCCTTTGGATGCGGTCTCAGCTTCTGCACCAGCTGAATCAGCAGATCTCGTTAAATATAACCCATACATTACCAGAGACTTTAATAAGCAGTGAAAGATCTCGGCCAGTTTTATTGCAAGCAAAGCATGGTGCTAGCGCCCCATAGGATCTACAGGTGCACTAGGACAGGTATGCTTGTCACAATGGACTAGCTCAGTTAATGGCGGACTTTCCGTTATCCCCTTGGCTGAACAAAGATGCTCCTGCTAAGATCCCCTTTTTGTGCCCTGATACAAGCAAGTTTCACATTGCATCTCTGACATCAGCCATTGTTCTATACCTTGCTTCCAAATCAAGCACAACATTTTCATCCATCCTGTCTCTTCTATCAGAAGGTCAGGGTGTCTCTGTACTGTCTCTCATGGTTGTGTTTATGCACCACTGTATCTTGGGGAGAGCCTGTACTACCTCCCTATACTGTATTTTTTTGGGGGGGAACGTTGGTATGGTCTTCCAGGATTGTGTTTCTATCACCATGTATCAGGGGAGCTTTAACAATCCTGGGTTTCTATTACTGCTGCTTAGGAATGCCGATGTATTAGCAATGCTGTGCATCTGCCAATTCTTCCTGTATCAGTCATTGACCTTGTAGGCAGGCAAGCAGTTGCTGTTTCCTAAAGCCAGACTTTGGTTCAGGCCTGAGCTCTTGCAGCTAGGCCTGTTATACTAGACCTCATGCCTCAGGCTCTCACTTTCTACTACATAGTACTTCCTAAGCACTTTACAAACTAATTACTGTATTAAACCTCCCAGTAACCAAATGAAATAGATAACTGCTATCATTATCCCTGTTTTCAGGATAGAGGAACTAACGCAAAATAAAGTTAAGATATTTTCCCAGCATCAACACAGCAGTGTTAATGGCAAAGCTAGGAATGCAACCCAGGCTGGCAGTCCTGAATCCTCCTAATTTTGACCTACAGTAGAGAGACCCAGTTCCTAGACTGGTTTCATTGCAGGGATCAGGAAGTTGTCTAATACAGTTTATAAATATTTCCTTTTTTAATATTTTGGGTTAGAAAACTACTGGGTAGGTGATTTTGCTGCTCCCTTTATAGCTTAATGCAGCTGCATGAAAATTAACCTCAGTAAATCCAGCTTTGTTTAGTAGTTTGGATTTTGGATGGAACAGTAGAGATTTATATTGCATCTTCTCTCTCTTTGCTATGTGTGCCTGTGTGCGTGTATTCAAAGGGTCACGTTTGTTATACTTGATTAGTGAGGCATATAAACAGTTGAAAATTGTTTTTCAAATAGATATAATAGGTATGAGTACTCCACTCACTTTGCTATCTAGATGTCATTAGTACTGCTAGAATGACTATCAGAGCATGGCTCCATTCCCAATTATTTTCAATGGAAGTGCTATTTTTTGCAGTCCTGCCCTCTTAGAGTTCTTTTGTAATACAGAAGTATAAAAGAAATGCTAACTGTGCTTTTGCTATGTGATATTCACAGAATACATAATCTGTCACATAGCAATGAATGTGGCACTCCTAGCATCGCTTTCTAACTTGTGGTCATTAATTTTTGACCTAGTCTTCAACTGCATTATGACTACCTAGCTGCTGCTTGTCTGTCATCTTTTATCCCCTACCTTTCTTGCATTTGTATTAATAGAAGTCAGGGATGTTACTTCATGCCTTTTGTAACGTACCCTTTGCAATGCTGTCAGTTTAGAATACTGGTTCAATTTAAAAGCTCCAGTGCCAGTATTCCCACTCCTGAAGAGAGAATTGTATGCAGAATGACTGTCCAGCCATAGATCTGTACAAAGAAAAAGGCCTTATTTTACGTTATTAGGATTTTTCTCCCATGGAGGTACATCAGAAATCAAGATACATGCTGTTATTAGCTCTTTGGACACTGTTCTTGTTTTATCCTTGCACAAATAACAGCCTTTTCTGAGGGCAAAGGCACAATAGCCAGTTTGTAAGCAGGAGTTGTATTGTGCTGTGATTTCTAGTCTGTCCAGGACTAGCTTAGTTTTGTGACTATATAAAAGTAAATTACAATAGCAGTTCTGGGAACATTTCTGCAGCTGGCTGCACTTTCAGCAGCTTACCATGTAACTCACTAGCTCAGGTTAAAGGCTTTTAATTGACCTCAAATTCTGTTGACATAAAATGATTCAATTCACAGAGTGCATCCTCTTACAATTACTTTAAATTACTTAGTACCTTTACAGTTAAGTACACTACTTTATGTAGAAGCATTTAAAATACTTCAAAGTTTAATATGCAGGTGCACAGTAGTACAGACACAAACAGTGCGTGTTCATGTGAGAGAGGTGCACATATTATGAATAATTTGAGAATGGTAAATACAGTTTTGTATTGAAATTCTGAGCAATTTTTGGTAGACTGTAAAATGTGAAGCAAAACCTATAATGAGAGATCTAGTCTAACCACACTTATTCCCTGAACAAATCAAATTGTTGCATAATTTAAGCAGAAAACTGGTAGAATGCATTGCATGGAATTTAAATGAAATCAGGATTTGGTCATTAGATGCATGTCTGGTATGTAAATCTCCAAAGCAGTCCCTTCTGTAATGGGGTCCCGTGTTAAGAATTACTACAGCATTGAAGAAAAGCCCGTTACAAAAGATTCTCATCCATGGCAAAGTAGTGCTGGGACTTCCCTGGACATACATATATCTGGAAGATAGAAAGGCTGGCAAAATTCTTTAAAATTTTGCATCTCTAATAAGAGACTTTTAGGATGCTGTTATGATTTTCATTCCAACTAGCTCTAAAAAGGGACCTTTCAGACTTCAGTACACCTAAACACAAATGCTCTGACATAATATTAATAGAAGTGGGCAAAATATTTATACAAAAATGCAAATCTACTTAAAATTCAAGGGCTATTTTTGCATTCCATGAGTTTGAAAACTGACCCTTTAGCTGAAAATGTTGCTAAAGTATGTGCATAACTTTTTTTTAGCAAAAATGGGCTTTTGAACAGAAAAAGACTAATTTTTGAGCAAATATTGGCTTGTTTTTAAAGTAAATTTTGGTATGAGGAAAAAATGGATTTTCAGCATGAAAACAGGCTTCTTGTTGAAACTGTAAGTAAATTGAAATCTGAGTAGGTGAGGGGGATAGGCACCGGAGCAGGGAAGAGAGCAATGTGAATTCAAAATCAGTGAAATAGATACTATCCATTTTGCAGAGCTTTAATTAGCAGCCACTTGTGAAGCACTTATGAAGCCCTTTGGTGGCCAGAGCCATGGGAAAGTACTCTTACCACAGGCAAATAGACTCTCCTGTAGCTGTAGTTCAAGTAGTAGAAGCACTGATTTTGGATGACGGGGGCTGATCCAATGAAAGGACTCTCGTTGACTTCAGTTGACATTCGATCAGGCCCTTAAATCTCTTGGCCCTTTATTCCTACTTACACTTGAATCATGTTGTAGACTGAAATCTTTTAACATAGATTTAATTTAATTTTTCTTTGAAGGGGATGAGCTCAAAATTTGAGGGGAGGTATTTTAAAAGAAAAGTTTTCTTGTCATCCTTGTCCTTCAGTTTACCTTTCTCTATTTCCTTTCTTCTTTTGGTCCTGTGGAGTTCTTCTCTGGCTCGTGCACTTTTTAGGTTTTCTCCATGCAATACAGAGTCTGTTCTCTTTGCCTGTCCTGTCAACTGCAACCCTAGAGACAGACGATCCTAGAGGAATCCACACACACATGCCATGTATTTAGAGGAACTCAGGTTGTTTCAAAGGGACTAATTATTGAACATGCTGTTCCTGTTGGAGCCTATTTCAATCCAGAGCTTCCTCAGAGACCTAGGAGAATTTAAATGGGAATCTGAAATTTTATTACAATTGTATTGTTGCAGTTCTTCTTTGGGATGAGAAAGGAACTGATTTGGAAGAAGTAAGATGATGTATCCTTTAGGATTAAAATGTGTATCTTAAGGGAAAGAAGTATTGCTGTTGCCCTCTCTATATATCACTACTCCAACCTGTTTATGAGTTTCATTGACTTGACAAAAGCATATGATACAATCAGTCAGGAGGGTCTTTGGAAGATCATGACAAAATTCGGCTGCCTAGAGAAATTCATCTCAATGGTTTAGCAGTTCCATGATGGCATGCTTGCTCATGTTATGTATGACGGTGAGTTATCTGAACATTCCCAGTCACCAATGGAGTCAAGCAGGGCTGTGTGTTGGCCCCCAACTCTCTTCAGAATGATGTTTTCTGCCATGCTTATAGATGCCTTTCATGACTATGACACCAGGATTGGCATCAGACACCAGACTGATGGCAAGCTTTTCAATCTGAGGAGACTATAAGCAAAGACAAAGGTTCAGGAAGTGACTGTTCATAATCTTCTGTTTGTTGATGACTATTCCCTGAATGCCACATCTGAATCGGACATGAAGCAAAGTATAAGGCTATTCCTCTTCAGCTTATGGCAATTTTGGTCTCACAATCAACATCAAGAAGACAGAAGTGATGTACCAGCCTGCACCAGGGAAGCCTTATGTAGACCCTATTATCACTGTGAATGCAAAATCCTCCAGGCAGTGGACAAGTTCACCTACCTCAGCAGTTCACATTGATGATGAAACCAACACCAGAATTGCCAAAGCAAATGTGACCTTTGGCAGACTACATGCAGATGCATGGGAGTTCAGAGGCTTTAGTCAACAAACAAAACTGAAGGTCTACAAAGCCATTGTGTTGCCATCTTTGATGTATGCATGCGAAACCTGGACAATGTACAGATGCCATGTTGTGAAGCTGAATCACTTTCAAACATGCTGTCTGAGCAAACTGATGAGGATAAGATGAGAAGAAAAGGTTCCAGGTATTGAGGTTCTCATACAGGCAGACATTCCAAGCATACATACTCTGTTGATGAAATCACAAATGAGATGGTCAGGCCATGTCACTAGAATGTCAGAGGAGCAACTGCCAAAGAAGATCTTTTATGGTGAGCTAAAGGAGGGAAAGCGCTCTTAGGGAGACCAAAAGAAATCTTTCAAGATCTCATTCAGGATCATTCTACCTGGTGAAGTCTTGTCCAAATTGCAGCCACAGTCTATGAGCAGAGGAGAACTACTGAGGCAGAGCAGAAGCACCACAACAGCAGCATGTCTGCTGTTAATCAAATAACCAATAGCAGCATCTCTTGCTCAGTTCAGTTCAGACAGTTCAAAGCCCAGATTGGCCTGATGAGCCACTCACATGTTCACAGAAACTAAACCAATCCATGTTGTCATGGTCATCTTCAAACTCAAAGGACGAACAAAAGCAACATCACTGCTGTTCTTTTCTTCATTCTGTTTTTCGGTTTTTTGATTGAGTTCATAGAAAAAAGACTTAGAATTTAGAGTGAATCACATAAAATATGTGGAAGAAATTCATGTTAGCTTCCACCTGAAAAGAATTTTTTGTGTTTCTGTGGTTCTGTCCAGCTCAAGCTGTATGGATTACCAAGCATATCCTAGATCTCAGTACATGGCAGTGAGGTTACTGTAATTTATCTAGGTAGGTATGGGATCAGGTTTGTCGTGAGCTGTAGGGGAGTTAAGATAATGGTAAACTGTGGGTAGGGTTGACACCCTTGAGTTTTACCCGAACAGTCCGGTTTTTGGCTTTTGTGTCTGCGTACCATTTCAGACTGCTAGGTGCCCAGTTTTTGTACAGAAAGTCAGGTCGAAAAGAGGACCTGGAAGTGTCCGATCAGATGTACAAGGCCCAACTTGACAAAGCCCTGGCTGGGATGATTTAGTTGGGGTTGATCCTTGTTTGAGCAGGGGTTTGGTCTAGATGACCTCCTGAGGTCCCTTCCAGCCCTAATCTTCTATGATTCTATGACACTAAAAGTGCAGTTACCGCAGGGCAGGGGGAGGCGCCAGGTCATTACCCTGCACCAGCTCCTGCCTAGCCAAGGCTGCTTTCAACCTGCAGGCAGGCTGCAGTAGCTCCCATCCCAACCCCTGAACAGAGAAAGTCAGCTGGGGGGGTAGGGGTGGAAGGGAGGTGGAGATGATCCAAAAAGCGATGCGGGGGGGGGGGGGGGAAGGGCGAGTTATTGGGGCCGGACCCTGGGGGACGAGGTGGAGCCAGAGATGGGACCTTAAGGGTCCAGTTACCAGCAATTAGAAAGGTGGAAAAACTAACTGTGGGACATTAATACACAGCATCTCAATGGTGCTCGCTGAGTGTTAGTGCCTTCTGGAGTACACAAGGTGAACCTTAAAGTGGGTATAGTGTGCACTCCCCTCTATCAGTTCTGCTGACGAGTACAGAGATGAAGCCATATTCTTACCTTTTGCTTTTATTTTTCATCCTCCTTTTGCACAGACTACTGTCAACAGTAGCACTAGGTGTGCAAAATCCTAGCACAAGGAATACCATTGTACTTTTTAAGAAGAAGAGGTTTTCTGTACTGTCTCCTCAGACATGCACATGATAAGGCACAATCTGTTCCAGACTGAATGTAATAGATAAGTCTGCATTGGCTTCATTACAATAAAGAAGACTGCTCTTCCAGGGTCTTCATGGGGTTTCAAGTGGCCATTCTCTTAGCAGGGTCTTTTGAGGAAGCTACCAGATATGGTCCTTTGTCCCTAAAAATTATAAAGGCTTGTCAAGAGGAGTAAGATGCCCTTGGCCCACAAAGAAGGCAGAAGGAAACGGGAAATGCTTCCAGTGCTATCTACTAGCTATTCTGCTGTTAATTGTACCTCAAAATCAGTAGGTTCCTGAGCAGCAGCATTAGGGGTTACAGCATGCAACAAAAAAATGGTACATATAAAATCATGTGCTAAAGGCTTCACCTGCCTTTGCTGTTTGGGGCATTCAGTACATGTGCCTATAATTAACTAATTAAAAATATATTTGCAGGTCATCTTTGGTAAGCTTCTATGCAGTAGCTATCCTGTTGTGTTGAGGTGCTTCCAAGAGTCTGTGGTAAAAGTTGTATAATGTATAATTATATAATGATAACATGTGTAATGATAAAAGTAAATGTGCATGCTGAAAAGGCAGTTTTCAAGCTTCAAATTCTTGGCCATTTTTCTCCACCCTTCTTTTAAACACCAAAACCCATTATATGCTATTTTGTGTTTTTTAAAACTAAGTGTTTTATGAGATACAACATATTAGCAGAAAAAGCATGTCAGAATGTTAAACGACTTGTTTTTAATGTCTGCACTGTATACAGCTGAACTGGGGTTTTTTGAATACTAAATAAAGCAATTTTAGTCCTAGGTGTAGAGCTTCTTGGCAAAATTTTTAATTTTAGAGCACTAAACTCCACTAAAATGATAAAATGACGTGGACTGAAGTTAATAGTATAAGGGGGGAAAATAAATGCATTACAACAAGGAAAGATATGCTACCATGGGGTGCTGAAGAACTAAGGGAATGATGTTATAAGAAATAAGAAAACTAGAATCAGTAAACCTTTGTTAACAGTAGCATGTTAGCAAAATAGAAGTATAACTTGGTACACAGCATTATGATACAGAGGGTAAGAAGGGCTATCATGCAGTATGGAAGTGGAAAGATTGATTTTCCTTCATTTCTTAGATAACTGGTTAAAAAAGAGCAACGGTATGTTGCTGACATCTCAGAACACAAATGTGCAGAAGAGTAGCAAAATTGTAAACTGAATCTTTGACGCCATAACTTTTTTTAGAAATTTGTGGGGTGGGTTTTTGGTTTGTTTTTTTTTTGCTGTAGTTATACATTTACAACTTTATTTGCTTAAACAGAAAGGGGCTATAACAGGATACTGGGCCATGGGGCACATGTGCACATCTCAGTGAACCTATTACAACCTTTGGGCACTTTAAGAACAGATGTTCTGGGAAATGTGGGGCAGAGGGGAAAAATGAGACACATCCATAGAGAAGAGCTACCTCTTCGTGCAATGTCTCAGTTCCTCCCTCCCTGGCAGCACAGCTTCTTATGGAGCCTATTGACTCTCATCTGCTTCCTAACCCTCTTGACCTGTATTAGGTTTTTGTGGCAGTCAGCATTGCCAGGATAAGCATTCAATTCCGTGGAAATGTCTGCATGTTAATATAGAATTGATGCTGTGCATAGGTTCTCCATTGTCTCCACTAACTTCTTCCTTCATATGCTCCAGAACCTCTCTTTTTGCTCTTAGGTCATGGTTTTCATTCTTTTACATTTCATCTTTCTAAAGGGCTATAATTACTTGTTAAAATAAATAGGGCTTCACATAAGACAAGCGCACTTCAGCATAATCTAGTGTCTTTTGTGTCTTTAGGGGACTGAGAAATTATGTTTTCATTCTGTGGGAGGCAAAATACATAATTTTTTCTATAGTCTAATAGAAGGAAATAACTTACTGTCCTTTGAGAGCTTAGCTGGGAGATGTTCTATGCCTCTGTCACATTTTTATGTGTTTTTGCAAATAAGATATTACACTGAACAATTTATCAGGATCAATAGGAAATATATTGTGTGGTCCAACTTAGAAGTTTTCATAAGAACATCTTATGTTTAAACCTTCAAAAATGTATGCGGTGTTAATCATTGCTACTTTTTGTTCCCTGGAGAAGCAATAACGAAACCGAAGAAAAGACCTAGAATGAGCAATTGACAGAGGCATATGTTCAGAATGTTTTAATATGAAAAGGGCTGTGTCCTCTTTGAGGTACATGAAACATCATTTAAATTATATCTAAGAGCATATGCTACCCTTGTGATCCCTTGTATTTTGTATTCTGGTCAGAGCTATATGCAAAAGATATCTAGTAGAGCCCAGGACTATTTATTCACTTCATTTGGTCATGCCCATTATTGTTCAGTTCTGGGCACAAGTTGAGATAGTGTCTAACGATTATAGTCTAAAAGTTTTTTTTCAGATTTACCTGCTGCTGTTTCTCAAGTGAGTTACGTTTCGGAGGTTGTGTGTTGTTGTTTGTGGCTATATTGTGAGTGAGGTCTGTCTAAAGAGACTTCAGTGTGTGATTTAGTAGTAGTAGCTATTTGTGCTCCAGAGAAGATGAGCTTCACAAAGTCAGGAAGGGATCTGAGTCAGTTTCACCTCATCCTCTGATACTGTTCCAGTCTCCTGCACCCAGTGATGGTGGGGCTAGGATGCACCATGTGATATACTTCAGTTGATGAGAATGAGAGATTCATGATAGAGAAGGGTTCACTTTTTCATTAGGGGGCAGCATTACTGTTGTGAACTACTAGGTGTGTGCATGTGACTCATTAACTGAGAGTAGTTTACGATTTTCTACCATCACCACCCTTCTCCAACCCTGGAGGCAGGAATGGAGGAAATGAAGGAGAGCTATGTCAAGGATTATGAAAATCCTGGGGTTTTTGAGTGAGGGGATACAGTCTACTTGTTTTTTGTTAGTTGTTTTTTTTTGTTTTGTTTTGTTTTGTTTTTTAATGTTTGTCACTCTGGGGTATGGTATTTACATGAATATAACATAGTTTGAAAGCTTTTGATACTAGAAGTTTTAGACTCTAATTTGTATCAGTGAAATCAATAAACACTTTAACTCTTCTAAAAAGTTAAAAGGGAGGTAGTGAGAACATGAAGGTTTTCTAGGTTATACCAGTTGGAAAATGGTAAGAAAACTGTAGAACATTCCAGAGACCTAGCAGGACAGGGAATGGGGGAAAGGCATTGATGACGGGAGAGAGTGGTATGTTATTGAGTGGGATCAACTATCCTGAACACTGGAGAAGGAGGAGTGGTTGGATTTGTGAACCATTAGATTAGATTGGTTTTCTAGAAACTTCTAGAAGATAGGATGCTGATAATATGGTTTCTATGCTTTGGTTTATTTTTCAGCCTTCATTGTGTTGACTTCCCTCAGTGGTTGTTCCTCTTTATAAATTTAAACATAAAATCTTCTCATCGATACTCGTTGATTTAGTTTCTAGCAGTTACCAAACTTCAATGAATGGTTTATTCTTATTTTACAGTTTTTACTGCCATCCGTTACAGTATTTTAATCAACATGCCTAAAGTTGAAGGAAGTTCTACAAAACAAGTGACTGATGAACTGACTGAAGCAATGGGATGGGGAGAGTGAGATGGTGATTCTGGGGCAGGTCTTCAAAACTGTTAGATCGAAGAAGTGCATCTTTTGCGGGGCTGATAGTGCTCGAGGGGCTCTCATTCTGTTTCCTGCTGGGACTGAAGAGAGCAGCACTGTTCCTTTGGGTGCTTCTCATATATCTATCCTTGGCAGGAGTTATCACTAGTGTAGGAGATACACAGCCGCTTTTAAGCTCCCTCAGGTTGCGAAAACTATTTTGTCCAGTCCCCTATGTGGGAATGTTGAGGATTTTTTCCTTTATGCTATTCCTGCTGCAAGGAAGGAAGAGAGAAGTGAAACCACAGTGCCTGCACACTGCTTTTTATGCTCCTGTTAGGCTGCTACAGCTGGTTTTTACAATTCCCTGGTGGGGGTATGTATGTGGCAGTGGAGGCAGGGTCCTCCTTTCCTTTGGGCTGTTGCTGCTAGAAGGAAGAGAGAAATGAAACTGCAGAGGCTTTTCAGAGAGCATTTTAAACTCTTCATCCTCTCATGTCAGCTTGAGTTCAGTTTTTCGGACACTCATATGTCCTGCCATGTATCAGCAGTACCTTTCTAGGTTGTTTACATGTAGACTGCTCATGACCAATTCTGTTTTATATTTATCATAAGTCATTCCATGTTTCAGAGTGTATCTCAGCAGATGGTTATTTTTCTTTGAAATAGCAGAAGCTTGGTTTTGTCTATAATTTCAGTTCAGTCCGTTTTTACAAAAATTCCAGGACCCAGAGCTGTCTGTCTTCAAGGTTGTTGAAAGGGATGATTTATATTAATGTTAGGTATTTTTTAATGTCAATTAAAATTAAATTAATTGTATAGTACTGTAGATTTATAAACTTCAAAACAAACTGAGGGCAGACTACATATATCTTTTCTCATTTTACTTTCATCTTGGCTTTTTACTTTTTAAAAATTTCTCTCCTTTTTATGGGAATAATATAGTCCATATTGCTTCATTCATTCAGTCATTCATTCATTCTTCTAATGGACAAAGAAGAAGCTCTCTGATATATCTCATTTACCAAAATATCATTCACAACTGGATACATGGGGTAGAGAGTAATTAGCAAAAGCATTGTAAACTGCACCTTTATTAGGAATTGTGAGGTCAACAGTGGAAACATCTGTCAAAATTTCAACACCAGCAGTTCATTCTGTTTCTCTTGCATTATACTGATCTGTTTAATTATGTGTTTTGTATTCAAATTGTTAAATATCAAAAGAAAAGTTGCTGTTGATTCATAATGTGTTAATGTTTCTAATTCTTAATACCAGCATTAAGATCTACTTTTCTCATTGGTTTCCTGTATTTAAAAGGTATTATTTTTCCTCCATTTCCTACTTGAGCAGAATTTTAAGTTGCTGTTACAAATCTTTGCCAATGAAACATTCATAACCCCAGCTGAATGCTCTTTTTGAGCCAGTTAGACTAGCACTGTTGTTACTTTCAAATCTCCAAGTCTTTTGTGAAAATCTTTCTTTTTAGTTAGAAGATTCTATGTTTTGATATTACTAAATTGTGAAAGGTCATTTTTTTTATCTAAACAAGGTCCAAAAGGTAAAATAATTGCATGATTATTATTGAAGATCAGTGTATTTCTACAGTGGGTTTCAATGTCTACTCTAAAAAGAGTAGATAAACTACCTGAAAATATCAGAGCTAAACTGTATACAATAAGAGTTAAGCATTTCACTGCCAAGTAATTGTACATGTAAACTGTTTTGTTTGAAGCACTGATTCCATCTAGTGACAGGTTAGATTACATATAGGTGTATGTTTCCAAAAATATTCATGTTTAAAAATATCTGATCAGGTAGAAACTATAAAGAATTATTTTAATGTTTTGTGCAGTATCATATCATAATTAATGGAATTTGAGCCTCCAGGAAGATATATACCTTTCTACTGGATGTGTGTTAAGAGTTTATCCATGTAAGTATTGTAAAGGATTGCCTGTAAGCTGTAATGATGTTGGGTTTTATATATATAGATAGATTCTTTTACATACAGAGCCTTTAGGGCAAAAAGACCAAATAAAATCACGAGTGGACCTTTTTTTCTTTTCAAAATTTCTCCTCTAACACTGGTGATCTTTTTTCATATACAAAATAAGTAATGAATTCTTTTATGTTTAGTAAAGAAGTATTTTTCTTGACTGTTGCCCTAAAATGTAGATGCTATTGTAATCCATACCCAGACTGTGCCTCTCTAACAGCTAGGTCATTTATAGAGATTTATGACTTTGCTGCTGCAGTGGAGCTACTGTTGCTGGTTGGGTAGCATAGGATCTTTTTTTTAGACCTGGAGACCTCAATTCCTGCAGGCAGCCACACCAGGTGCATCATTACAAGTGAACACCCTTTCAAATTACTGTACAAGTGAGCGTTTATAGTGACGTCTATGGTTATAACTGCCTGCAGAGATTCTAGTGGCCCTAATTTTCAGTCTTTTCCCTGCACTGCATCCCAGATTGAGAGGTATGATTTTGCATCCCATTTATGATATAAATTATACTGCACTGCTTCAGTTGCAACACTCCATTACTTTATGTCCCTTTGTTATAAATATATATATATATATATGGATAGCATTCAGTGGATGCAAATGGAATAATATATGGATAAAATTCAAAGGATACCAACAAAAATTCTATTGAAACTTTGTTTTTTACCTTTCAGCACACAAATCTCATTTATTTAGTAGAAGTAACCGGAATGTTATTGAGGACAGATCTTATGTTAGATCATTAGATTTGATATTAGGCCTAGTCCAACAAGTTCATGAGTCATGCTAACACTTGTTTTGTTCTTAGAATTAACCTTCCTTTTTTTATAACAGCTGACTAATCAATTAACATGACAGGATAGATTGAGGACGTGTTTTATTTTTTCAGTTTCTTTAAAGCACTTATCCAGAGCTCTGGGTGCTTTTAAAGCAACATATGAAGTCAGAAGTAAAATTCACAAACTGCATAATGAAATGCGCACAAAAATGTTTCCTTGAGATGATTAATAACGATGATCACTCCCACACAACCTCACTAAGGAACTAATCCAACTCTCATTCTACTCAATGGAAAGACTGCTGTTGTTGTCAATGGGAGCTGGATCTGGCCACAGATCTACCCAATACGGTACCACATAGGGAAAGACAGTGTCTGAGCTCATGTACTTTCTTTGTTGGAAAAATAACTGAAATCACATCATATAACTTGTTCATCGTATTTAGATTACAGTTTTATTTAAACTTTATTTCAACCTCTGAACAAAAGGATCTGACAAATTTTGTCAGAGTATCTATATTTGCCTTTTTACATGACATGAGTATAGTATCTTCTCTCTATACCTCACCTTCTTGTGACCCTCATGTGAAAGATCTCACCATTCTCCTGCTTGATGGTATTTATAACCTGAGGTTGTAAGGAACTAGTTAGAAAAGTCTCCTTAAAAGCTAGGAACATTCTCCTGCAGACCAAGGGCAAAAATGAAGCAAATATTGGTTCTCTGTAAAATCCGGAGATGGTGAATTTTTGTGGTCAGATTATAATCTCAGTGCTGAATTTAGTGTGTAAATGGTAAAAATCATGTCTCTTTAGAACACAAACATTTGAACCAAGGGGATAAATTGGGAGCATTATAATGTATATAAGGAAAATAAAAAGGCTGGGGAGGTGAGCTACATTTAAGAAACATACTTACAGTGTACGTACTATATAGGACTTTTTAGACCCATGAGATCAAAACTTGAGGCTTTAATAATCAGCTCTGAATAAACTCCACAGCTATTTTTTAACTCAAAATTTTATTAACAGCTTTTGAAATATACAGACCTTTTGCAGTGTACAAGGGATTTAGTGCAGAATATTGAATAAATCAATACCATAGGAAATTCAGCCTACTTATAGTAAAATTAAGCATGTTTCTGGATCAGTGCCCTCATTGGTAAATGCTTTTGAAAAACCTAAGGACCTGGTCCTGCAATTTCTTACACAAAGGTCTAAACTAGATATAGATGGATTGCAAAAAAATTGTCAATAAATAACCTAGCATTGCCAACCCCACCTGCTTAGTGCCATGAGTCAGGGTCCCCTAAAATCATAAGATTAAAACAAAAACTAACAGCCTTTGGGTTCATAATTTTCCTTCTCAGTTTTGAGCTTTTAAGCATCAACTTTTCACATTTTTCTCTGTAAGCATAAGGATTAAAAACTGGCTCTTTTTTAATGAAAGCTGAAATTCAAACAAGGAAGGAAGAGAAATAATAAAAATAGAGATAATCTTTTGCATGTTACATGTTACACAGCTGGTGTCCAAAATTTACCCATCTATATTTGTAAATAAAAAAAGTCATATTTGAGTTTGGAGATGTGTGTGGATGGGTGTGTGGAAGGGATTGTAGCACATATAGCAATTACTATGATTAAGGTTGCTTAACGTTTTCCATTATAAGACTCTGCTTTGAGCTATTTATAACTTTGCTAAAATTTAACCATTCAGGCTGACTGGGTGTCTGCTTCAGGGTGAATTCTGGGGGAACATTCAACTAAAAGGGTTTAGCATCCGTGCTTTCGATGAGAGACTTGAAATTTGCCAAGGTAATTGCTTGGCCTCAGGGATGTGCCTCTTGCTGTCCTTTTGAAAATCCACCAAAATTTGGCCAAGTTGTGAGCCTCTGGAAATCACAACTTGCACATGCTCAGTGGCATTTTGTTAGAGTTTGGCAGCCAAATTCTCTTAAAATTCTGTCTGCACTGAGCAAGCTCCCTCTCTCCACTACTCCTATACAATGGCTGGACTCCCATATACACTGTCCCACATGGAGGCTGATCATGCTCCAGCCCAGGGCTTCTGGGACTGAACTAGACTTTCTCTGCGATTGCTCCTCATGGCTGTTTGGGGCTTTGCACTCTGGGCACAGGAACTATGTTAACGCAAAGTTAAGGTTGTCCACTGGTGCCTCATGCCATTCCAGAATGTGAAGAGTGGCTAAACTTAAAATTCTGAAAACCAGGAGATACAGAATTCAGGTACATGCTGGCCCCACAAAACCCAACTTTAACTCTGTTCTCTTTGAACAATGCCCCAATATGCCAGTAATACACATACTAGTACTCTACCTTCACAGATTCTATAGAACAATTTGGGAACGGAGCACATGAGCACTGCAGGACAAAGTCAAATACCTTTTCTGTATTAAGGCAAAATTCTGGTTTAAATCAGATGTAGAAAACATGGGTTACCTACACCTGGCATTCACTCAGACACAGCCTTCTCCACACAAACTACTCCACACTTTCCAAGAAAATTCCTTCAGAGACATTACCTTCATTCACTCCTCACTAAGACCACTGCCATGGAATCATAGAATATTAGAGTTGGACGGGACCTCAGGAGGTCATCTAGTCCAACCCCCTGCTCAAAGCAGGACTAACCTCAGCTAAATATCAGGTATTCCACAACACTTCTCGTCATCCTCATGGTAAGGAGACACCCTTGTTCTCTTTCACTAACATAAATGACCAAAGTCAGCCCTGAAATGAGGCATACTTTATTCCTCAAGTTACACATGCACCTCTCTTTGTATCCCAGTCACAGCTGTTAATCTGTTCCACCATTCAAGCCCTCCACCATTTAGCACAGCTACACTTACATAGTGAACACAACTGTAGTACATGCAGGTAAATCCTGGAATTCATATCTGAAATATCAATACAATCAACGGCATGTTCACTTAGTCTTTCTACATATCTTCTTATTATAGATTCATAGCTTTTAAGGCCAGAAGAGGAAATCTAGTTCACACTCCAGTATAACTCAGGCCATAGAATTTTATAGATTCATAGATTTTCATAGATTCCAAGACCAGAAGGGACCTTTGTGATCATCTAGTCTGACCTCCTGTATAACACAGGCCATAGAACTTCCCCAAAACAATTCCTACAGAATATCTTTTAGAAAAACATCCAATGTTGATTTAAAAATTGTCAGTGATGGAGAATCCACCGTGACCCTTGGTGAGTTGTTCCAGTGGATAATTACCCTCATTGTTAACATAGTATGACTTATTTCCAGTATGCAGTTGTCTAGCTTCAACTTCCAGCCAATGGATCATTATGTCTTTCACTGCTTCATTGGAGAGCCTATCATCAAATATTTGTTCCCCATGCAGATACTTAGGGACTGTCATCAAGTCAGTCCTTGACCTTTTCTTTGTTAAGCTAAATTGATTAAGCTCCTTGAGTCTATCAATATAAGACATGTTTTCTAATCCTTTAATCATTCTTGTGGCTCTTTTCTGAATCCTCCCCAATTTATCAGCATGCTTTTTGAATTGTGGGCACTAGAACTGAATACAGTATTCCAGCAATGGTCGCACCAGTGCCAAATATAGAGGTAAATTAACCTCTCTACTCTTATGTGAGATTCCCCTGTTTATGTATCCAATGATAGCCTTAGCCCTTTTAGCCATAGCATAGCACTGGAAGTTCATGTCCAGCTGATTATCTACCATGGCCCCCAAATCTTTATTCAGAATTTCTGCTTCCCAGGATAAAGTCCTCCATCATGTAACTATGGCCATCCTTCTTTTTTCCTAGAGGTATACATTTACATTTAGCCATATTTAAATGTATATTGCTTGCTTGCACCCTGCTTACCAAGCGATCCAGATTGCTCTATCTCAGTCTCCTGTCCTCTTCATTATTTACCACTGCCCCAATGTTTGTGTCATTTGCAAACTTTGTCAGTGATGATTTTATGTTTTCTTTCAGGTCATTAATAAAAATGTTAAATAGTGTAGGGTCAAAAAATGATCCCTATGGGATCCCACCAGAAATACAGCCACTTGATGATGATTCCCCATTTACAATTTTGAGACCTATCAGTCAGCTTTTAATCCATTTAATGTGTGCCATGTTAGTTTTATATCATTCTGGTTTTTTAATCAGAATGTTGTATGGTACCAAGTCAAATGCCTTTCAGAAGTCTAAATATATTACATCAATTCTATTACCTTTATCAAACAAACATGTAACTTAATCAAAAAAGATAACAAGTTAGTTTGACAGAATCTTCCATAAACTCATTTTGATTGGAATGAATTATATTACCCTTCTTTTATTTTTTATTAATTGAGTCCAGTATCATCTGCTCTATTATCTTGCTCAGGATCAGTGTCAGACTGACAGATCTATAATTACCCAGATCATCCCATTTACTCTTTTTAAATATTTAAATATTGGCACAACATTAACTTTCTTCTAGTTTCTGGAACTTCTCTGTGTTCCAAGACTTATTGAAAATCAACATTAATGGTCCAGTGAGCTATTCAGCCAGCTCTTCTAAAACTCTTGCTTGCAAGTTATCTAGACCTGCTGATCTAAAAATGTTTAACTTTAGTAGCTGCTGTTTTGAGCTTAATAACTTGTGTTCTACTAAAGCATCTACATCTCCTTGATATGAAGACTTCAAGAGATAGAGTATCCCTTGTAATTTAACTTTTGCACCACCCTTAATGGCCCATTCCCAGTGGCTATTGCCAACTCTAGGGGGCAGAGTTAAGGTTGTGGGAATGGATTGTACCTTAGATTTGAATTTCTTCATTCCCAGAGGTTTAAGTTTGCATTATCTTAACTGCATTTCCTGGTTTTCAGAGATTTTAAGTTTGCCACTCTTCATATTCCGAAAGGGTGAAAGGTATCCTTAATGAAGTTTGGGCGCATATAATTCCCTGGTGGACAATTTTTAATGATTTCTCAGTGTGACAATTGCAGAAATCTGTCTGTGCAACTTATGGGTTCTAGTTCATGATATGAAGTTTTTAATGAAGTTGTTACAATGAAAATGCTATAGCATAGGAAGCCCCTGTGTGGATGTGCTTCTACCATCACTCATAGGACCTGCAACATATGCATATCAAACTGAGGCCCTTGAGAAGTACTTAACTTTAATGACTGTGCTTTGACTGGACAATAGCTATGCTAAGGTGGTTTGCTTGAGGTGGGAGAAGGTACTTCCTCCTCCTGTTTGAAGGGGTGGGAGAAGTAGGAGAGTGGAAAAGTCCCAAACAGAGAAGCTAGGTGACCAAATGGAAGTCTATAAAAGCATTCGTAAGTTGGGGAGGAGGCACCAAGAGATACATAGGAAGTTTAAGCAAGAGGAAGGAAGGGCACATAATGGCCAAGGTAACAGGAAGTAAACTGATCTAGGAAGAAAGCTCTGTGTCAGAACACAAGCCATGCCCTGGAGCAGAATAACTCTGATCCCAACCCAAAAAGTGCTTGGAGTGGTCAGAAAACTGAGGCGGGGAGATGTGAATAGGGCTTAATTTTTTGTATAGACCTGTATATTTTTATGTGATTAAGACCAGAGCTATAGTAACTATTTTCTGATGTGTGAACTCAGTTCGACTCCTTACCAAAGTAAGTTGCTTGGGTGCTTAAGTGTAGATCTAACTGAAATTTCTGAATACATTTTTAGATTAAAAATTGTCTTTTTTTTTAAACAAAAAATTCATTTTTTAAAAATCATGACATTTTAAAATTTTAATTTTTTTAACATGGGTCCATTCTGAAACCTGCAAATGGAAACAACTTCAAAATTTTGAAAATTTTCATGAATTTTTATAAAAGCGTTTTGAGCCATCTCTACCTAAGTTTGCAGAAGACCCAAAGAAAGCATTTACAGGGCGAAAGCTGTTTGAAAATACATCTAAGAGTAAGATCTGAAAAAGGGATAAGAGCTGATTTTAAATATAATATAGCAACAATAATAACAAGATTAAATTACATGTTCACTTAAATGGAGAATTCCAGTAGCATCTCCGTTTGACAGTTCTGACATGCAGGGCAATAAAAGTTAAGCAATTGCGTTTTAATGGTTTATTCCCATGTTGATATTCACAGCTTTAGTCACAAGGCTGCCATTAATGTTAATAGAGGTGACAAAGCTAAAGCCAATTTCATAAAGTTAAGAAGATATTCCTAAATGTAATACATGGCATATGACAGAACATGGATTTTATAATTAACGAGATTTTAGATTTCCATAGAAACTGACTGTCCAAAAGTGAGGAAAAGAAGAAATAAGGCCCATCCATGCACACCCAGCATCAGAAATGGGGAGTCTGCAGGGCAAATTAAGCCCTTGGCTCCTTTAAAGATTGCACCCCATCTTCTGATGGGCTTGTGAGGGGAGAAGGAAGACAGATTGTTTGGAAGGAAGTGTGCAGCATGCACCTATTGGCTCCCACATACTCATTGAGGTCTTATAAGCCCTTCCCCTTACCTAGGGGTGCCATTCTGCACTGAAGAAGGGAGGGAGCCTGCTGCAGTTACACGTGGCCATGACACCACCCTGGGGATACCCAGGAGCCTCAGCATGACCAGTGAGGGCCAATGAAGCGTGGCTGGAAATCAGTCCAAGGTCCACAGTGGAGGTGACCAGGGCAGCAGTGGAGAGCATGTGTGATGGGCAGGCCGTTCAGAGGTTGGCCTTTATCACAGAACAGGACCCTGAGCTTTCCTCTTTGGGGGTGGTATGAACCCTGCCTGCTCCAGACAGAAGCAGAGGCAAACGGGAGCTACTGCAAGTGTTTCCCCCAGTGGAGCTTTCTTCTTGGCTGAGGGTGAGTGAATGGGTGGCAGGGTGATTGTTACCCTGGCTGAGTTCTTCCCACACTCCCTTCCCATCAGAGGTGGGGGAGGCAGGGACTTTCCCAGAGGCTGGAATCACTGACCTGTGGGTGAGAGAGAATTGCTATGCAATGAACCTCTAGGGAGGCTCTAAAACTGGAAACCCAGAGGCTTCCCCTTGAGCAGGCAGTGTAGGAGTGAGCCCTGGATGGGTAGGCTTATTGGATACTTTGTTGAGCCCCCTCCCACCCTTCTCCCCAGAAGCGCGAGTGGGACAGGAAGGAGAAGGGGCTATGAGTTGGGGGAGTCTCTCAAGGGCTGAAATCAGTGATCTGTGAGGGAATTTGAGAGATGATGCCAAAGCTGAGATGCTCATAAGGTATCCCTAGGGCAAAGGGTTAGGAGCTCCTATACAAAAGAATCAGGTGCTGGAAGGGTTCTCCTCTTCCTCTGGCATCTCCAGAAGCTAGCAACAGCCTGCAGCACAGACTCCACGTGGTGCTAGCCACTGAGCTGCCTTATGAGGATGGGCTCTGAGACCTTGTTCCCAGACATTAAGGGGGAGGCAAAGTAACCCCTCTGCTGTGAAGTCCAGGCAGTGGGCCTCTGCAGACTGTACAAGACTGGGTTAACAGCAGCAGCCAACAGCATGGATCCTTCCAGCAGTAGAAGGTCTCAGATCAAATGCCTTAGAAACCAGCTCAGAGAGGGAATGTAGAGACAGGAGCAAGGCCACTGAGGTATCTCCCCCTGCAGATGTTTGTGGGGGGCACATGACGTGGTGAATGCCTCAGCAGCTAACAGTCTCAATCTTTCAGTGAGGCAGGCTTAAATAGGAATGACTGCTGCAATCGTGGTGCACCTTCACAAAGCCAAGAGAGATAATATGTAAAGGACAACATATAGAAACAATCCCATGATTGCAAAAGAAAGCCATGTTGGAAAATTGGGTGATGAGAGATGAAGAGGGTATGGAGACAAACGGAGTAACTTGGATCTGGGAAAATGGCTATGCTGCCCACCTGATACATGCAGGCTGTCAGACAGATATTCAGCCTTGTCAGAACACAACGATTGAGCCCCTTGAACCCACAATACATTTCAGGCTATGGCATGGGCCTTTTTAAAGGAACTTCGATTGATGGCTGCAGTGGCAGGGGAATGAAGTGGGACAGGCTGATATTGAAATCTGGTTAGCACTGATTACTTTGTCTCGTACGGTTTCATCCTTTATACTTTTGGTGGTTCATAGGTTCCACAGCAGCCAAGCCGGAGACCTGATGTTAACAAGCAATTATGCTGGGCCTTTATTCAGGGCAAATGTTGTTGGAACTACTGCAAACATAGTTTACAATCACAGAGATAAACACAGATAGCATCCACAGAGCTCACATTTGCCCTAGCCCCAAGGAAGGGGATGGCAGTCAGTCAGGTGGTCCCCATCCAAGCACAGGAGTATGGGAAGCATGGGAATGGCCTACTCTGCAACTGAGCTTAGGTGCTGTAGGTTCTCCTGTGGGATTGCCATAACAAGGGGGAGGGAAGGGAAGTGCGGAAAGGGTGTCCAGTAGAACTGAACACACCATTTTGAAGTTCTTGGAGGGTTTATATTGCATAATAAAAAGTAAGATTTATTTATTTTAAAGTCACAGGACCTTTCAGGCTAACACTTCTGCAAGCCTGTCTTTTGAAGTGTGTGCCCCAAAAGATATCTTGGTTAATATCACTTGAGCCACTACCTTCCTGTAAGGACGTTAGATGAGAAAGACTTGTCTCATATCCTTTCTTCACCCTGCTGTTAACATGGTGAGGGCCTGAGATTAGGAGAAAAGTTCACAATAAGAAGCTTTCTGGCTATTCCCAATACACATTCAGATTTTAATTTTTGGAGGTTTCTTTTAGGAGGGTCAAGTTATTTTGTCAGGCCAAGCCATGGGTGCTCATGATCTGGATCATCCTGCAAAGATTCAGTTTGGTGTTGGAGAGAATGGAGACACACACGGGTTGGGTTTGTGACTTACAGGGCATGGGCCATGTGGGTAACATTTTACATGCAGCAAGGGTGGATTCAAAAGAAGATACAAGTTTGTTGGCCTCTTGTCAGGTTGGCTGGTAGGTTAGAAGTACTGGCAACAAAATAAAAACACAGTACTCTCCCCCCTTTTCCCGGCAGTGGGTGGCAGAGAGGCAGCCAAGCCAAACTGATGTTGCCTCCTGGTGCCAGGCACGCAGTGGAGATAATCATTCAATAGAGGGTCAGATTCCCTGATTAAATTGGAATTGGAAGCAGGTTAGGGGAAGGCATCTCCTTAAAAAACTGGGGAATGGGATTGAGGCTTCTAATGTCTGCTACAGCAAGGAGTAACCCCCTCTTCCCTACCCCCTTAGTTCTTGTATGAGGGAAGGACATTGGGGTCCCAGCAATGGTGCTGGGCCCGGTTAACAGGATTGGGGCACTGATGGCAACCCTCTACCAGGTAGAACAGATTATAAAGGAACGGTAACCTGCTTTGATTGAGTTATTGTCAGCTATTTCTCTGATGAGTTACTTGATAATCAAACAAAATTCCTTGTGTCTTGTCCATTTCCTTGCAGTGTCTGGGACAAAGGTACTTTTGTGACAACTGTTCTCTGCATAAGTCCATTGAAAAACCTTCGCACAGGGGTGTCAAATATCCGTCCCGTGGACCGGATACGTCCCTCCAACCTTTTTGGTCTGGCTCCTGGCGGCAGTGCGCGCTGCCATGACATCTCGCGGCCTTGTACTCTCTGGTGGCGTCACGGGCTACCACGAGATCTCGCAGCCTCGTGCACTGCCGCCTGAATACAACGCTGCGAGATCTCATGGCAGCACATGCTGCCGCCACAGAGTACAACATCGCAAAATCTTGCAGCGTCACACACTACCACGAAATCTGTGTGCTCTGGCGGCAGCGCGTGGAGCTCTGTGTGCACGAGACACAGTGCCCCAAAAGACAGGAGAGGGTTAGTGTGGTCTTGGGGCATTGCACAGTACTATAACTCCGAATCATTGATCAATTCTTTTAATTGTAAAATAGTAGTAGTTGTAGAGGTGAATTTGCTACAGTTTTTACATCGCTGATATCTAGCAAATAAAATAGACTACATAAAAATGGTTGTGCCTACTATTTTGATATATGGTATGTATGGCCCACTTGAAGTACATTTAATTCAAATCTGGCCCGCCATAGCAAATGAGTTTGACACCCCTGCCTTAGCATCAATCCTGTACAAAAGATTCAGCACTGCAGTTCATATGCTGGGCAGACTTTTAGTGGCTTCAGTGTGAACTGCAGGATCAGCCTCAAAATGTGGCTATTTAGGGATGTGGCTTCTAAAAGGTTAATGCTACAAACTGTACAGTTCTCCACAAGAGTACAGGAGTCACTACATTGTATGATGCCACACCAAGTACCCTTACCATAATGCAAGAGGTTCCTGTAGTTTAACACAGTCATGCTCCTTTTGCTTAAATAAAAAAGTAAATGAAATGTAATGTTGCATTAACTTACCCTGTGTATAATAAAATGTTAAATTAACAGAAAAATGGGGAATTTTCTTGTAAAGTCTCTGAGAGCTGCTTATAGCATCAATCATCCCTTAATTCATAAATCCCTTTACTACATTGTACAGCTGGTTGAAAGTATTCACATGAATTTTAAGGAATAGTAGGTATTAACCTTCCAGGTTCACCTCAGCCTATAGAAGATTAAACTGCAAGCTCATTTGAGACTGATAGCTCTACTCTAAATCTGTTCCCCATTTACAAAAAAGAAAGCCGTTTACAGAGGCTTAAGAGCTTTTCTGACTAATTAAAAAAGGAAAGAAAACTTCCAACAGGGTCACAAAATGTCCCTGGGGATACCCTTAAAATAATGTGAGTTTGTTTTTTCTAAGGAAATATGGCAATTTTTACCTTCACAGGAATGATCATTCAAACGCATAAGCAAACACATTTTTAGTATAGCTACAGTAAGCACTTGCAATCTCAAATGTTGACTAAATGCTTGAGTACACTGGAAATACTGGTCTGGCTGCAATAACTGAACAGTATTTCTCAAGAATTACTTGCAATAGCTATGTTTCAAAGCAAATTATTTTATTTTAATGAAGCCGGACATCTTTCACCTTTTAGCCTGTTGACTGGGGCCAGAACTACCAGAGGCAGCTCTCAACTCCACCCCATTATTCTGCCAAACAAACAAGGTGTGCTGTGGCATTCTATATGTGTCAATGGAAAGTCAGTTTAAAGCATTACTGCAGGAATTGCACCAAAAGAAAAATTAGCTTCCACTTACGTAGACATCAAAATATATTTATTTCACTGCCTACAACCATAATGCCTCATGATTACAACTTGCATTTCTACTGCATTTCATCACATCAGAGTTCAACTAATACATGATGGCATCTCTATTGATAGTCTGAATAGGTTTCTGTTTTACATTAAATGAATTCTGTGCACCTGTGAAACAGTAAGGGGAGCCACATTCCTATTTTGTCTATAATAACAAGTAGGATCCATGCTAATATTTGCCACTGATCCAACCAGGGGCATCAATCAGTTGTGGGAAGTCATTTGGAACTTCCTGTGAGAACTAATTTTTTTTTTTTGAAGCTGTGTGTATGTTGGGTTTCATTTGAGAATCAAAATTAGAGCTGGATGTGTGAGAAGGCACTCTGGCTGGCTGAGCGGCAGCAAGCCAGTTGTGGAAGTAGAAACAATAGCGGGACTTATGCCATTCTTCTTTGACCTCCCCAGAATAGCAGCAAGTTTCACTTGGTCTGTCTACATTGCAGCTAGGATATTGTCTGCCCAGGCTGGAAGGTTGACTTGTACTAGAGGAACTCACACTAGCACGCTCAAAATAGCTGTGGACATTGCAGCACCAGCAGAGGCTTGGACTGGCCACCCACAATCAAGCCCACATTATCTCCTGGGTCCAAGCTGGGGTGGCTTGCCCAAGTCTCCACCAGTACCACAAGAGCCACAGCTATTTTTAGAACACTAGTGCAAGCCCCACTACCACAAGTCTGTTTATCTGGTCTGGGTGGCTTATTCCCAGCTGCAGTGTAGATATACCCATTGGCTGAGAGAGAACAACTCCCCCAGTTTAAAGCTATCTCATTTCCCTTGCTGATATATTCACCCGTGGAAAATGCTGAGACGTGTTCATGTTTAATGCATATATTCTTTATCATTTGCATTGTGGTAGCACCCACAGGCTGCATACCATTGTAATGAAAAGTTAACTCTGGTCCCAAGATCTACCAGTGACATACCAGAAACCTATTCACCCCATGCTCTTGTTTTAGGCTGCTGTTAGGCTGGCCAAATAGAACTGAGTTGTGCAAAGTGTAACCCCATCTCAACTTCATTTGTAGGAGACACACCCACACCTTGAATAATGCATGCAGTTCTGTCACCCCATCTCACAATAAATATATTAGAATTGTACAGAGAAGGACAACAAAAATGATTAGGGGTATGGAACAGTTTCCATACAAGGAGAGATTAAAAATAATGGGACTTTTCAGTTTAGAAAAGGGGAGATATCATAGAAGTCTATACAATCATAAAAGTTGTGGAGAAAATGAATAGGGAAGTGTTATTTACCCCCTTCACATAACACAAGATCTGGGGGTCACCTGATGAAATTAATAGACATCAGGTTTAAAACAAACAAAAGAAAATACTTCACACAACACACAGTCAGCCTGTGGAACTTATTGCCAGGGTATGTTTTGAAGGCCGAAAGTATAACTGGGTCCAAAAAAGAATTATTTAAATTCAAGTAGGATAGGTCCATCAAAGGCTATTAGCCAAGAAGGTCAGGGATCCAACACCACGCTTCAGGTGTCCCTAACCCTTCAACTGCCAGAAGCTGGGACTGGATCACAGCAGATGGATCACTCAGTAATTGCCCAGTTCTACTCATTCCCCCTGAAGCATCTGCTGCCAGCCACTGTCAGAAAACAGGATACTGGGCTAAATGCAACACTGGTTTGACCCAGTATGGTCATTCTTATGAAGCTACAAATTCACTCTATATCTTTTCCAATCTTATTGAAGCTTCAGAAATTAAAAGATAGCCTTTCATGTGTAACATTTTACATGGTAGCCATTAACGTATTGAAATAGCATCATGGTCTAATTGTGATTCTAGTGCAACAAAGGTTATTTTAAAAAAAAATTATTTTGTAAGCTAGTTGTTGATTCTGCCTTCCTACATGTTTTGGAAGGGTTCTTCAGTTTGGAATCTTCTTCAGGTTTCCTTCCTAGCTCATTGTACGTACCTGGAATGTAGCTGCAGCTAGCATCCTTAGCTTGTGTTCTGGTGCAACAGAGCAGTCACTGGCAGGACTGCAGGGAGCACAGAGTATCTGAGGATGCCAGACATTTCCAAAGGAACTGCAGCCTTCATTAGCTTTGAATGTCACATAATCTCATAAAAGTTCTTTCAAAGAGAGATCAGACTGTGCAAGTAAATTGTAAATCAATTTTTAAAAATAGAGGGGAGAGGTTATAATTATGTAGCAAAAATGACTCATCAGCACACAAGCACTGTTACCTTCCAATAAGACATTGGTATGAAATTACAACCATTTATTCCAGAGTTAGGGCTCTTTATTTGTTTGATCTTTTGTTCTCTCCTTCATTCCCTCAGGATCCTCTGTGTGGCTTTCTCAGGTACATTGTGCATAACATTCTGCTGTTCTTACAAAGAAAATACGTGAACACATTAAATATAGGCCTCTAGGCTTGTGAATTCTATCCATTAGCTACTATGAAGATATAGTGATGTACTGGTTTTTTTAACTTTTTTTGGTCAAACTGAAAATGCAAGGGCTTTGGCCTCTACCCATCACCATGAGAATAAGGACAGAAGATCAGCATAGAAATGTGAAAGGTCTCTTCCCCCAAAATTCTGTCCAGAAACAAGTGAACCTCTTGTGAGTCAGTCTCTAAACTACAACAGGATGCTGTAGCAAATACTTTGACAAATGCTTTGTGAAAGCAGAATCACTACCAGCATTTGGTGCTCCATTCTTCCCTCAACTCCCCGTGGTAGTGAGAACTATCTTAATGTTCTTTATCGCTTAAAAAGGTTGACTTGAGGTTCAGCATGAAGACAATAAAAAACACTGACTGAGTGGGGGAAGGAATAAGGAACAACACATTCCAAATTATTTCATTTTTATCTTGTAGATATACTTAGCAGAGCTATCTAGTCAGAGTCTTTGCACTTAGAAAGGCAACAATAGTGCAGAAAATAACATTGCCATATTTTAAGCAGTGGAGAATAATTCTTGAGAGAAGGCCCACCCTCTGAGATGTTTTCTTCTGGTAAGTAAGATGGAGCCAGTGATCTAAAAAAAGGCTTTAGTCAGAAGACGGAAATCACCCACAAGTATAAAAACTGCACTCATACATTTCTGAGCTAGACAATCTCTCTTTTGTGTAATAATTAGGATATGAACCCCACCATCAATAATTTTCTTGCTCATTGGGGAAACATCTCATTTCTATTATATTCAAGCAGCAGACTCCATAGAAAATGAGCTGACCTATACAAAAATCTGCTAATTAGGAACAGTGAGAGAGACAAAATGGCAGAGGTAATATCTTTTATTGAACCAACTTCTGTTGTTGCAAGAGACAGGTTTCTGAGTTCAACAGAGCTCTTCTTCAGGTCTGGATCAGTGTCATATGCAGATTCTTTCTAGGTATACAAAAAGAGCATGCACAACTGTGCCTGGAGTTGGCAGCCCCTCGGATTCTTGATGCTTACCCAGGTTGTGTCAGTAAAGTTCCTGAGCTTTGGCTTGATCCTGAAAGGTTCTCCATTGCAGAGTGGAAGTAGAAAACGGGCCATATTGACTCTGCCAAGAAGTAAGGGAGCAAAAAGGGAAGGAGACTTCTTACTCATCTATTTTTAGAATATCTTCTCCTACATACATCTAGATGAAAACAGTTAATGTGGCGCTGGCTGAGATAAACTGATGACTGACAGGATCTTTAGAGTATTCCAGAAATCCTACTGCTGGTTTCTGGGCAATTATAATTGGGCATCCCTGTCTTACAACCTTTGCTCTTTTAGGCTTATTCTTTTCTTGCTGCTGGGGCACCTCTATTGACTTCTTTTAGCTGTGTTAATAGCATCTCTCTGGCTCATTCTCATTAAAATTTCCTGTGTCTGCCCATTGCAATGCTATATCATGCACGGTGGCAATGTCATTTAAGAAGCCACACAGCATGAACCATTGAATATCTTAGAAGGGCAGTAAAAGAATGTTCCATCAAATGTATTTAGGTATCTATTTTGAGATATAGGTATTTATTTAGACTTAGTAAATCTAAAGCTCAATTTTAAAATGTCATAGTTTCTTTCAATAATCAGTCCGGTGAGCCTCAGTAAGAAAGCATTATCATTGTCCTGTTGGGGGGTGTTAGAATAGGAGCCATGAGCCATGTTTCAAGAGGTAACCAATACCACCAGAACAAATAAACAAACAGAGCAGAATATTAGAAACAGAGCCAGTAAACTGGGAAACCATTGCAAGAAGGGAATTGACTTACCCAATAGCCAACCACCTACAATCTCACTAGACTCCAGTTCAGATAGATTATTTATTTCAAAGAAAACAAAACTAGGGAAAACAGCACAGAAAAGGATCTCAGTAATTATTCAAGTCTATGAAAACGATCACAGGAATCCTGATGGAAAAGACCTATGAGGTCATCTAGTCTCTCTCTCTGCCGTTCCTGACTATTTTTATATTATACATTTTTTTGTGATTCTAGTCTAATTTGTATTAACATATTTAGAGATATAAATATCCACTGCTTCTCTCAGGAAGCCATGCAGCTGCCAAATAGATTTCTTTGTACATGTTTTTGATAATATATGGTCTAAGTCATTACACTCCTACAGATCCAGCAGACAGGAGTTCTCATATAGGAAGATGTTGGGACAGCAATTGCTTTTTCAGCCTAAAGGGAATGGCAGCCATAGACAGTGATTGTCGGACTGTGCTCTTCCAGGTGTCCCTCTACCCTTCCAACTTCCACTTGTTCCTTACACAAAGCCCATTTTCCAGGCCCTTTGGGTGAAACTGTAACATCCCTGTGTGCACCTTGTAATGCTGTCTGGAATATAAGTAATCATTTACAATATTATTGACATCACTATTGCAAAATTACAATGAATCTTACACAATATGTTTCAGAGGGGTAGCTGTGTTAGTCTGTAAACAGCAAAAACAACAAGAGTCGTGTAACACCTTAAAGACTAACAAATTTCTGCAGGCCAGATGCAGGACGAAGTGGGTTGCAGCAAAGTTTATGCCCGCAAAATGTATTAGTCTTTAAGGTACTACAGGACTCTCGTCGTTTTTACAAAATATGTTGTGTCAGGTTATAATTTGCTAAATATAATGATATTGTTTATATGCATGTATCAGTTTTGTATTATGAGTTCTAAATATGTCTGGTATATTTGTATTTCAAACTTGTGCTGTGTTTCTGGGTGACACCCCCAGACAGGATGGCAGCAGCACTCAGCCTGCTTAATGGTCCATCGGGGAACTCAAATGTACAGTGAATCCAGTGAAAGATTCATGAATCCAAGGGCTACACCTTAGGAGTCACCAGGACATGTAGGAGCACACCCTATGGACAGGGGACTCTGAGGCTTTTCCATGCCATGCGCTGTGTGACTGTGTTTGGGACAAAGGAAGTTCAAGCCTCATGGCAGAAACTGTAAAATGTAGCTGCACCATCTCCATGTTTTCTTCATTCCTGCTTCCTACCTCTGGATCTACAACTGAAGATGTGAAACAGAGAACTGAGACCCGTTCAGGTACTGGATGTATGGCACAGGAACAGTACAATCCTGCAAACTCCACAATTCTGCTGAGGATTTGATATATATGGACTTTGAAGTCTTTTGTAGGTATCTGATTGCTTTAATCATTTAGCATCTCTCTTATTTGTTTGTTTCCTTTATAATAAACCTTTAGTTTAGTTACTAAAGGATTGGCTGGCATCATGATATTTTGGGTAAGATCCAAACTTATATGGGTCTGGTAATGTGGCTGACCCTTTGGGGATCAGGAGAACATTTTTGGTAACGGGAACAGAGTTTTAATAATTTATCTCTTTACTGGACCCAACTGCTGATTGGGAGTTAGAGACAGAAATGCCATAAAGGGAGCTGCGTATATTTTGTTGTAGCTTCTTGATAACCAGTGTGGGAAATCAGGAGCACTGTTTATGACTGGTTGGGGAATCTAACCAGTGTTACCCAGCAGTCCTGGGATAATCTGCTCTGATTTTGCAGTCTGCCCTGATCTTGGCATTTTTCGGTGGGCTACCCTGGGCACGGAAGGGTCTCACACCTGTTTGAACTCCATGCAATGAGGCAACTTGCACATATACCTGGACAAGAAACTCTTCATATTTACATGAATAGCACAGGTGGAGACTGACTCTCTGGTCCAGTATCATCCTGTTGTTTCTGTTTCAATAAAAAAGTAAGATTTTCAGCATACAGTCTGTAAGTTATGGTAAAATATAGACATTAATGTCTTAGTTCATTCATTCTATGGTTATAGTTGATGAGCATGATAAAATGCAACCAAACTGTTAAAGCCATATCTAATTATACCATGATGCTATTTTGGTATCAAAATTACTTACCTTTCCAAAGACTTCTAGCAATGTAGCATAAGAAATTGTATAGTTTGATTTAATTTGACACAACACTTTGCATTTCCTTTCTTACTGTCTTAAGAATAATGGAAAATTTAATATATCAACAGCAAAATTGAAGAAGTAAATAAAATGGAGTATGCATGCAAACTAAACAATTTTCACAGCTATTAAATATTAATGGATTTTCAGTTTACTGTGGAACACTCGCTAAGTCTGTAAGTATATTATACTGAAAAATAAAAGTTAATTAGGAGTGTAGTGTTCTTTTTATGTTAACGATATTAAAGAAAAAATTAAACTAAATATTTTTATCAGAGTTCTTTGGCCACAAGTATTAAACCATAAATGGAATCCTTCCATTAGCTACACCTTTTTCTTTTACCAGTTGTATTTATATATATATATATATATTCTTGCCTAAACACTAAACGGAAGCATCATAGTCAATATACTGTTCAATCTATCAGTTTATTGTAAAGGTCAAGTTGGTTCTATTTATTTTAGGACCATGAGCACAACTTGTCTGGTTTAAGTTCTTGGAGCTAGGTTGTTGGCCTTTTCACAGAAATCTGGTTTTGTTTATGTTTTCAACATTAATCCAAGGGCTGGTGGAACTCAAGAATGTTCTGATGTGATCTGTGAGGGCTCTGAGAAAGGTAAAATTGTAGTCACTTGGTACATAATTAGCAAGCTACCAAGCTCAGAGCAGCTGCAGAGGATACTGAGCCCTTGTTCTTCACACCTTAATTAGTAGAATCCAAGGTGCCCTTTTACTCCTCTGTTCAATGACACCCATAGCATGATAGAGAGAGCAGCCTTGAAAGAGCTGCTACTTCTCTTCCTGCAAAAGATAGGCAAGAAGTAGGCTGCCAAGGGCGGGGAAACAGCAGAATATTGGTACAGCTGTCTTCCCCTCCCAACACACTGGCCTGCAGAGCTGAGCTAGCACCAAGTGAGAGGTAAACAGCTACTGGCATAGAGAAGTAGTAGATTATTTCCACACTGGAGTAAGGGAAAAATCAGTGAAGGACTTGTGATTCAGTGTCACAGTTTGTCCCATTGTCTGCTCCTGGGGCTATGCACTGCTGTTTGCTGAGAGCAGATCGTTTTGTCATAATCTAGCAATAAATCATAAATACCCATTCTTATCACTTTATTGGGAGATGGTCTGAATATTCCAAAACAGACTTTTTATACTCTTTTGGCCGTAAATATGTCTAAATCTGTGGCAACAGAAGGCAAAATTCCTCTTCAAGGGTAGTTAATGACCTAACTTGTATATCAAATGTCATTAAAACTATGCATTCCACAGGAGAGCCATAGTCACCAAAGAAAAAGAGACTTCCAAGTTCAAACACAGGAATTTAGCCAGAGGGAGATTTGTGAAAAGCAGAAGGGATCAATCTTCATACTAGCTAATGCTTAAACTCAGGCTTCTGCAGCTTCATGTGCTAGGTGTTAGTACTTTCCTTGACTAAAGGGTGAGACGCGATGATGAACCATAGATGGATTACGTCAAAACATCTTGTTTCTGGGAAGACCCAAGAATCAAAAGAGTCTGATTCCAGTCTTGTAACCTGTCATATAATGAACACAATAGTATATAAAGAAATAGGGGTGGTTATTTTAAGAGTATTTCGCAACCCAGGAAAAAGATCAGAGAACAGTCTGTCAGTTTGTGAAGATACAGTCAGAAATCGTTACTGGCAGGCTGCTGCTGAAATAATTTAATTTCAACATAGTGCACATCTCAGTGGTGTTTCTATGCCCCATTAAAAAGATGCAAATGCTCCCATCTGTCTATATCCATTTTGTTTTTATATGAGAAGAAAATACTGAAAAAACAGGTCAAATTGTAATTGGTCAAATTTCAGAAAATGTATTCAGATAACAATCTTTATGCTTGGAAATTCAGTTTTCTCCACATACAAAAGTATACCTATAAAATAAATGAATTCTTTTTTAAACTTTTTACAGATAGGTTTTACAATGAGAACTTGGATGTAAGTTTTTATGTTCATAAACACAATCACCAAATGAAAATGGAGCTAGCTAAGATTATTTTAAGGAAAGCATAATAAAATATTTCCCGCTGATGTATGTATAACTCCTGAATGTGAAACTTCCCAGTATAGTTCCATCAACAGAAAAATGTTACAACTTTGTTTTTATTAGGTATTTTATTCACAGCTCTGTAATGCAAACCAGCAAAGTTCCATGAAACTTCATAAAAGACACCAACGTGTAATACACTTCTCCTTCTCGTGTCCTTCTACATCAATCATAGTTTTTTGCAGAGTTCCACATAATATGGCACAGTATCTAGCCCTGGCACGAAGCAGGGTACCTCCAGGAGCTGGCAGACCAACATATGTTCCAAAGTTTGTGTTTCACCATAGTCACATGCATCTGGATTGTTGGAATAGCCCCACTTCTGCATACTAACTTTTGACCTACCAACTCTTGTTGGGAGGTGATTTAAACATTTCTGGTAGACCAATCCTCCACACTTGCGGGATGGTATTCAGCAACTTCCATGTGCATTTTGACATCCTCATAGATTATTTTGATCCATGTGTGCCACATTTCCAGTCGTGTGGCCATTGGTGATATTTTTAAGTGATTCCTATGTAGCTTGGAACCCTTTTTGTGACTTCAGGTGGCTGTCTGCTGTAGTATGGCCATAAAGAGGCAGTCTGGTATCTTTGACCTGTTGTAATTGTTCCATTTTGCTTGTGACTTCTTTCCTAATAGCCATTTGAGTGATTCCAGCAAGCACTTAAAGGTTATTGATATTTGTTGGTTTTAGATATCCTGTGATGTAGCAGCAGCTGTCCTTCAGCACAGGATCCAGCTTCTTTGCATGATCTGATCTTTCCCACGTTGGACATGTGTGTTCAGCCATCAAATAGCAAAATGCAAGTGTGGTGGCTCTTAGTGTTGCTGGGTTAGTCCCTCATTTTGACTTTGCAAGCTTCCTGAGTATGCTGCTCCAGACTCTATCTTTGCCTTTTGGCTTCTCCATATATGCCTTGAAGGAGAAAGTGCAATCTAGCATCACTCCAAGGTAGATAGGATTACAGCAGTGAGCCTGTGATACCCCATTCCAGATAAGGTTGAGTTGTCTATTGGCCTCATGATTCCAAAGATGGACAAGAGACACTTGGGTTGGCATACAATTGGTTCTTGGTGTAATAAACTGAAAGTCCAGATAGTGCTGATGTTAACATAGCTTCAGTCTGGGCAAGATTCTTTGCTTGGGCAATGATGCGTAGGTCATTGACATACATAAAACTTTGTAGGCCGAGATGGATAAGTTGATTATTCATGTAAATATCAAGAGTACTCCCTTATGGCAGGCCATTTGTCTGTTGCTGTCATTGGCACCACTTCCTGCATAATTGATATAAAAATATTGATTGTATAGTAGATATTGTATCAGTTTTATGAAATGGAGACCTGTTGTTGTGTTGTATATTTTAGTGAGGGGTCTTTGGTGATTCACTGTTAGTATGTTGCCAATAGGTTGACAGACATGGCTCCTGTTACTATACTTTTTCAAAGCCATCTTTGATGTACTGAATGATATTCAGCACTTGACAGTTACATGACTCACCTGGGCAAAATCCAGTTTGCTCTGGGATTAGGTGCTTTTCAATGTGTGGTGATAGGCTGTTTAAGATGAGACACCCATACAATTTGTAGAGGTGACATAGTAGTGATACAGGCCTGAAATTCTTCGACTGCACTACATGCTTCCCTAACTTTGGGAGTTCCACAACACATGTGCACCAAGAGATCTTGGATACTTTATATGTGTCTGAGCACATGTTAAACATCTGTAGTAACTAGACCAACCTGATCTGCTTCTTTGAGAAGATAACAGATTTCTTAGACAAAGGGAATGCAATGGATCTGATTTACCTAGCTTTCAGTAAGGCATTTGATACAGTTTCACATAAGGAATTATTAGTTAAATAGGAAAAGATGGGATTAATATGATAATTGAAAGATGGCTAAGGAACTGGTTAAAGGGGAGACTACAATGGGTCATACTGAAAAGTGAACTGTCAGGCTGGAGGGCGATTACTAGTAGAGTTCCTTGGGGATCGGTCTTGGGACCAATCTTATTTAACCTTTTTATTACTGACTTTGGCACAAAAAGTGGGAGTGTGCTAATAAAGGTTGTGGATGACACAAAGTTGTGAGGTATTGCTAATACAGAGAAGGACTGGGATCTCATACAAGAAGATCTTGATGACCTTGTAAACTGGAGTAATAGAAATAGGATGAAATATAATAGTGGAAAGTACAAAGTCATGCATTTAGGTACTAATAACAAAAATTCTTGATATAAACAAAAGATGTATCAGCTGGAAGTGACAGAGGAGAGAAGGACCTAGGCGTATTGATTGATCACAGGATGACTATGAGCCACCAATGTGATGTGGCCATGAAAAAGGCTAATGCGGTTCTAGGTTGCTTCAGGCAAGGTATTTCCATAGAGATAGGGAGGTGTTAGTACCATGATACAAGGCATTGGTGAGACCTCGTCTGGAATACTGGGTGCAGTTCTGGTCTCCCATGTTTAAGAAAGATGAATTCAAACTGGAACAGGTGCAGAGAAGGGCCACTAGAATGATCCGAGAAATGGAAAACCTGTCTTATGAGAGGAGACTCAAAGAACCTGGCTTGTTTAGCATAATCAAAAGAAGGCTGCGGAGAGATATGATCGTTCTCTATAAATATATCAGAGGGATGAATACAGGGGAGGGAGAAGAATTATTTAAGTTCAGCACCAGTGTGGACACAAGAACTAACGGATATAAACTGGCCATCAGGAAGTTTAGACTTGAAATTAGATGCAGGTTTCTAACTGTCAGAGGAGTGAAGTTCTGGAACAGCCTTCCAAGGGGAGCAGTGGGGACTAGAAACCTTTCTGGCTTCAAGACTGAACTTGATAAGTTTATGGAGGGAACGGTATGATGGGAAAGCCTAATTTGGCAATTAACTGATCTTTGACTACTGGTGGTAGATATGTCCAATGGCCTGTGATAGAATGTTAGATGGGGTGGATTCTGTGTTACTAAAGAGAATTCTTTCTTGGTTTTTCACTGGTGACTCTTGCCCACATGCTCAGGGTTTAGCTAATCACCATATTTGGGGTCGGGAAGGAATTTTCCTCCAGGGCAGATTGGCAGCGGCCCCAGGTAGTTTTCATCTTCCTCTGCAGCATGGGGCCTGGGTCACTTGCTGGTGCATTCTCTGTATCTTGAAGACTTTAAATCATTATTTGAGGACTTCAGTAACTCAGTCTTAGGTTAGGGGTCTATTACAGGAGTGGGTGGGTGAAGTTCTGTGGCCTACATTGTGCTGGAAATCAGACTAGATGATCATTACGGTCCCTTCTGACCTTATAGACTATGATTCTATGATTCTAGTATCTGGTCTGAAGTGTTTGATCTTTTTAAGTATAAATATTGTCTGGACTGTTGGCTTTGCCATTCTTAAGGGTGTTAATTCTGGAGGTTAATTCAGTCATTAAGTGCTGTGCCCCAAAACTGTCTCCTTGTCCTCTTGCTGCTTAAGCCATATCTTAAGTTGTTTGTTTGGAGTCTGCCATTTTCTAAGAGTTGATGTGTGCCCTGGTCTGCAGAAGTGTTGTTGTTTTGCTTTGCCTTCCTTGAGATGCTGTTAAGCTTCCAGATGATTATCCACGTTTTTCTACTTCTCTACCACAGGGACTCACACATTAAGGTAGTACAGAAATCCAACATTTCTCAGTGAACAACATTATGTAAGCAACATGGTATTTAATTTTGTTAGATGCCTGTCTACCCAATTTGCATGTACAAATCTGACTCCAGAAAAAATGTTTACAAGAAATTTTACACACAGCTTGTATATCCTCTTAAAGATGTCCACTCCTGTACAATGACTATTATTTATATAACACAGTATAAATTACTACTGCCAAAGTCTCTTTTTATGAATGTGCAATGCTTAGTTTGTGAACGTATATGGTAAGAGATTCTAAAAATAACTTATGGATGTAAGCCACTCTCATGCCCATCAAATTCAGTAACTTAGAGACAAATGTTGTTTGTCATGAATGACTTTAGATCCTTTACAGTAAGTTATCCGTTTTTTGTCACAGGTTTGAGGTATATGTAATTTGGCAAACACTGTATCATTTGATGCCTAAAATTATTAAAATTCCCTACCTAAGGTATTTATACAGCCCTTAGTACTGAAGTATCTAAGTGCCTCACAATCTTTCATGTGTTTTTCCTCACAACACTCCTTTGAGGCACGGAACTGATACAGATAAAGATAGGGAAGCGAGGTGCAGATTGCTCAAAGTCCAGCATAACGGGTCCTCAATCCTGACTGATTGATAACAACAATAATTAATAATAGTAATGAATTTAGATACTATTTTCCATCTTAATCCCATGTTCATTAGCTCATGAATTAAATATTTTTTATAATTTTACGCTGACCCTTTCCATGTGTGAGTGTTGCTTGAAGGTGAAATATATTTGTGAATGTGGGCATGTCTTTGTTCTGAAGGAATTTTTTTTTTTAAATTTGAACAACTCCAAAGCCCTTGAAAAAGCACATACTGAATATGTGCAGCTGATATTTTTGTGACCTGGCTAGACACCTAAACGTTGTAAGTTGGTAGGGAGAACTGAGGCTGAGTGGAACATCAGAGCCCTTGACCAGCTCAGAGGACATTATGATATATGAAGTGGCTTAGGAAAGGCTTCTATAGATACCCGGTACTTTTGCCAATCATTGCTGGTCCTAGTAATATGAATATTATGTGCTTGAGAGATCGTATGCAATCATATAATTCAAGACTACAGTGGAATACATATGCACAAAGGAGCAGAATCAGGGTTGCACGGGCAACATTACCTTTGACATTCCCTGACTTTTGAATATATAACTGTGCAAATATAATATTGTGTTAATTTAGGTTTTTGCATGAAGTGGTAGGGAAATACCATAATGAGATCAGTGTTTTTAACATACGTTTTCAGCAGACTGTCAGCATGTAGCCACTCCTTATTTTCCCTGAACTTTTAGGACTACTGGGCATGAAGAAAGGTTTGAAACTAGGGCTGATTAATTGCATTTTAATTATTAGCAAAAATAATATCGTAGGTTGATATTACACTAGTATTGCTGATTCAGTTTTGATAGAGATATTAGTTAAAGTCAAATGCTCTCCTTAACTATGCCTTGTAGTACATCTGCTACAGATGTTCTGGGCAACATGTTAGCCATAGCTCCCTGTATAGTTTAGTTCTGGATAATATTAGTGAAGAGTAAATATTTCTTGGAACAATAATTTCCAGATATCTGGACATATGTACTGGGGACATTTTAACGGAGTAGTGAGAAAGAACTGGAGAGAAATAATATTCAGTATAGCAACTTAATATAAGAAGTACAAATTTAACTTTGTGGATGCTGTACAGCTATAGTTCACAATTAATGTCCATTCACTGACTACACTCAGTAAAATTTTAAATACCTTTGAGGTTCAGGGCTGTAGGGTCATATTTTTAAAGATATTTAGACACCTACTGGGATTTACAGAAGTATCTAAGATCGATAATTCACACTGATGGGAATGAGGCAACCAGGCACATTTTGAAAATGCTACTACACCAGGTACCTTTCCGCATCTTTAGGTGCCTAAATTCATTATAAATCTGACCTTTAGGAGCTTACGGGTAATATTGTCAAAAGCACCTGCACTATGTAGGAACTCAATGGAATTTAGGCTCCTAAATCACTTGTATACTTATTACAACTTTACTCTGAATCCAGAAGAGTCCCCTTCGAAAATGAATCTTAGACTTCTAAGTCACATAGGCATTTTCTAAAAGTTCACCCTACGCGTAGTACTGTTTTAAGGGATTCATTTACTGTATTGAACAATCTAAACACTTTAAGAGAAGGGAGACTAAATTTCCTAGATAGCAGGAGATTTCTAATTGAGTCTTCTGTAATTTAAGTTCCATTATGTGCAGAAATATGTCTATATAATATGCAGAATCTTACTCAACAGAACTGAGGCCCATGTGCATTCAGTCATATCTGCTTCTTTTAGTGACAAAACTGCTTTTTGTATTTCCTTTTGTTCCTGTTATCACTGCAGAGCTAACTCATCTATGGGAGAATGAGCTGGACTCTACTCTGGCTAACACATCATCAATAGAACTGTTAACTAGGCCTCAAGCTGCAAATTCTTTATTCTTGTTTGTATGCGAGCAGGAAAGAACACAGTTTTGAGTTTCAGATTCCAGATTGAGTTTGGCAGTTAAAATCCTCTACTCTTTTCTTTGTAAACTGAGGAAATGTGATGTGCACTCAGAGAGCCAATAAGCACAGCCTGTGATGCCATTAAAGGGTCACTGTTCAGGTTATAAATGCACTTTAAGCTATTAATATTTTAAAAAATCCTATATGCCCTACAGCAATCTCTCCATAATCATTCAGCTGTGAGTATCACTCTTGTTTTAATCCATTCCTATTGCTCTAGTGAATTTCATTCACCCCTGACCTGAGCAAGATTTGAACAAGGAACTAAACTGAAAGGCTCCCTATTCCATTACTGCTTTCTTGAGCTAGTTCCCTCTTCTCCATAAATCTGCCTTTCTTGACAGATGCAGCTCTGTGACACTTGAGTTTAACAACATCTTCATTGTATTTCCTTGAACTTAATACAAAACATTGTTTGCATTTCATAAGGCACTTTAAGTAGGAAACTTACCTTAGTAGCAAAGGTTTGTACAACATGGGGATAAGGTAAGTTAATTCTGAGGTTGTGATATTTTCTCACAGGGAGGTAATACTCACAATTTATTCCATACTGAAGTGTTCACTTGTCTGAGGACCACAATAGGTAATCATGGAATATAATATGTTGCAGTTCTTAAAATTAATAGCTACACAAATATTAGTTGTATATGAAAGCATGCACCTTTAATTTAACTGAAACACACCGCTAGTAATCAGTATTTTACATCTGAAAGCTGGTTTCTTAAAAGTGGAGAGCTTATTATTTTTAATCACTAATTGGTGCTTTCTTCATTTGTTAGAGTCTAACACATAAGGAAAACACCTCTCTTGCCAGCTGATGTCAGCTGAATCCATCTATTGACATACTGTTTACATCAGGTTTATATGTGCCTCATCTGCTTACATTTATATTAAAGTGATTCTGGGATCTGAATAATTTGAAAGGGTCTTTCTCTTTTTTTTTTCCCTGACAAAAGGGAATTGCCCTAGCTTCACAAAACCTATCATAAATCAAAAGCTCATTGAAATCCACATTTACAATTCATTAATGACACCTGGCTCATAGGGGAAGGCGTTTCAGGAGGAAGCTGACAATGATGAGGGAGGCGGGACAGCAGCCTTAACATCTGAACCACTTCTCATTTCCATACTTTAAATAGGAGTGCTAGTTTCATAAGAAAGATGGAGAATCTGCATCCAGAAGAAAATATTTGAAAACGCATCAGGGTTAGACTGTGACACCTTCCTATATAACCACACAGGGTCTAAGAGAGCAAGTTGCTCCTATTCACTTCGTTTGTGGCCATGCAGGACCTGTGTCTGGGCGTGCGAGGTACCTCAGGCTTTGCAAGGAGGGCATGGGGTGACAAGCGAGAGCAGAGTTCCAGAGTTCCAACCCTACCTAATCCCATTCATGACCGTGGCATATAAGGCATGTTGGGAGCATGCCAAGGGGTGAAGTGTAGCATGAGTCCTGCTGTGCTCCAGTCGTCCCCGGCTACAGAGCAGTCCCATGGGGTCCGATACTAGGAATAATATACAGCAACCTTGACGCATCTCTTAATTATACCAGGGCTGGTAGCCCAGGGATACACCATAGGCAGTGGGAGGCTAGAGGTAGCGGGGGTGAAGTTCCCCCAAATATATCTTTGCCTTGTGATTTTCTGCACCACCCTGCTGCCCACGTGTACGCCTAGCTCAGCAGGTGAAGCCCTATATCCGCTGGCACCAGGTCCAGGAAGAGGGTGGGCCACAGATGCAGACATCAAATGATGCTGTGGTGGGCTCCTCCAAATCTGCAAGCAGCAAGAGCCAACAGGCCGACAGGCAGCACCACTGCAGAGTGAGTGTGGGGTGGCTCAGCTCCACGCCCCCACAAAGAATATTTCCACCCATCACAAAATGATATAAGGTAAAGATGAAAAGGACCTACGTGATTTGTCTGTCCATTTCTCATCCATTGTAAGATTGTTCTTCTCTGAGTCTTTTGTCCAGTCTACTTTTCAGTGCCCCAGGATATGGGGCGTTTACCATTTCCCTTGAATACTATTCTATATAGAACTCTTGTCACCGGTCAGGGCAACTGCACCTGTGTCTCCCTGTGGCCGTTAAGCAGCGGCTTCCAAACTCGGCTCCCAGCTCCCCAGCTATTGCCCTTCTAGTGGAGACCCACGTCTGACGGGGCAATCCCGGGCTGCACAGGTCTTTGCCTTCACTGTGTATTTCCCAGCAAAGACAGTCTGCCTAAACATGTGCTGCTCGCTTTCTCTGCAGGGACTCGGAATGGAGCAATTGCCACAGGTTTGTTACCACACACGCTTCATTCTTAAAATTAAAAGCACTACCAAGAAAGCACATTAAAAGCAATAAAAGAACCTACATGCATGCTAACAGGCGTAGCAGGAACCCTACCCCCCAACATGGCTTCTGGCAAGATAAATCCTTCACACCCCTCCACATTCACACACTTTAAGGGATTCCTGTGATTCCCAGTCCATCGCCGTTTCAGCACAGAACAAGCACTCGATTTTATGTAGGACAAGTCCTTCCATCCTCCCCTAACGATTGGGGCCCTCTATGGACCAGAGGTCCTGTCCATCTCAGGATCAGGAAGAAGGCCTTGAGTCAGTTCACACTCAAACAGTTTGTCTGAAAGTCTGAGAATCTAGATTGAACTAGCATATGTGTATCCCTCCAGGGCTGCTCAAGAAGGAAGTTCATTATAAGAGAAGGTACGTACAATGCCACAATAACACATGCACAATTGCATTTTAATACAACGTACCCCAAATTATTAAAGCTAATTCAGTAAGCTTTATCTTAATTCCATAAGATTTGTTCAGGCTGTTACAGGATATTGTCAGTCTGTGGCATCTTAACCCCTGCAGACGCGGTATATGTAGGGTGCTGAGTGACCTTATTGCCAGGAGAGATTTATTCCCTGGATGCCATTTTGCCATTACTTTTCACAATTTCACCTGTTCAGATAACAAACATTCTGCGAGCAATCCAGTATACATCCTTAAAAAATCCCCACATGCCCCTTCTTACCCCAAAACCTTTGAGTGTAAATTTCATACTTGCTTCTCCCACTCGCACCTTCCTGCTCAGTTTCTAGGGCATGTTTGTCATGTCCCTTTGTCCCCCAAAGGTTTAGCTGCTTCAGCGATGAATTGAAGTTCTCTACTCTTGGGGGAATATTACATGCAGCCATTCCTTGGACAAAACGAAGAACTCTGTCAGGCTGCCTCCTTGTAAAGCAGATTTCAGTAATGCCCTGCTCTTAAGAGCAGAGCTGTCAGATCATGGAGAGTCTTCAAACCTCTCATAAAGCCAAACTCCTCTCTCTGCCCCATCTCCCCCATGGTCACCTCACTCCAGCTTCTTTGGGGTTTGGGGGAGGATAATCTCCTCCCCGGATGTTCCCACACTCTGAGCCAAGGTGAGTAGAATTCCCTCTCCCACCTGAGTCAGGATCCTTTACATTTTTACAGACCATCAGGCACTCCGAAATTGTGGGAAGTAGCCCCCTTTCCTTTCTAGCTGTGGTTTGTCATCTTCCTAGCAGCTATCATAGCCTTTACATGGGCATTTCCCCCCATTGAGTGGGTGTCATAGATTTGGCAGTGCACCACAGCCCTAAATGTTGCTACTTTTGGCTGGAGACACTGCCATCATCATGCCCATTGAAGGGTTGGCAGAGAGCTTAATTCCCTGATCTGGGCTTTAGGAACCACTGAGTTCCCCATCAAGTCAGTAGGTCCCATCTCTTCTCTGGAGCAGCTGGTGATCTCATCCCCTGCCTCTTCAGGTACTTGCCTTTATAACCTGGGGATATAACGTGACTCTTCTTAGACACTGCTAGCTATAGTGCTGCTGCTCCCCATCTGCTCTCTCTTGCTCCCACTCTGCAAGTTGCTGTGTTTACAGACATACTACATCCCTCTCCAGTTGTGGCCTCTCCTGCTCTAGCTGTTTGGCTGTCCACCAATTCTGTTGCAGTGGTGTGCTCGGTCTGGATTGAACGTAGAGCTGTAAGGGCAGGCAGTACAAAATTATCAGTTGGCCAGTTTCAGACCCAGGAACTCCATGGGTGTAGCTCAGCAATGTCTTGGCAACATGATGGACTCCACACTCAGCTGTTTGTATTTTGAGAGCAGAGGTCTCTGCTGGCTGCTTTTCAGTCTTGCATTCTTCCTCAGAAGCACGTTCTCAGGCCCACATTTACTGGCTTGGCCAAGCTCTGCTCAGTGCAAGTCTGGGGAAGGAGAGAGAGGAGGAAAGTAACTTTAAGACATCTATACACAGCTCTTGTGACCGAATGAGGACTATTTTGAGGACTGTGTGCTGAACCAAGCAGCCTGCTAGGCTAGGCTGAGAGTTTCTTAACAAGGTTCTAGCCTGCTGTCCTTTGATCCCTAATCCCTTTAGGATCCCTTGAAAAGGGGGCAGGGCTAAATCAGGGAGAACAGGGGTTTAAAAAAAACAGCTTTAAGGGACCAGAAAAGCTAGTGAACAGAAGCGGCAAACAGAGGAGTCTTGTGAGGCAGTTTAGAGAACATGAACGTCAGATACACCCAACAAACATACGCTAAACTTTGGCCAATAACCTACCAAAAAGGTAGAGAACGAACGAACAAACAAACAAACAAAAGCCCTGAAAAAGTAAAACTAATGTGAACATACGTCCAGCAGCAGAGTAGGGTTATCTATTTTGTTGCACTGAATGCAGCATGTACAATTGCCTGCCTTGTAGTCACGTGGTGTATGTGTACATTCAGTGCGAGCAACTCATGGCCCTCTGAAACGGAGTACAGGCTCTGGAGAGTAGAGTGGCTGAATTGGGAGAACTAATGGAGATGGAGAGGTACATAGATGAGACTTTCCAGAACACAGTAGATTGGTGTCACCCCCAGTCTGACAGCCTCTATACTGTTGAAGAGGATGAAAGTCTCAGGAAAGAACATCAAGCTGGACTGGAGGCAAATCATCCCGTAGTTGGGACCCTCCTTCCAGATGATGTCACGGTCTCTTCTCACACTGAAGATACCTCTTTGCAGATGGGAACCACTGTAATTAGGAAGAGACAGGTAATACCAGTGATGGATTTGATTATTAGAAATCTAAATAGTTGGGTTTGTGATGACTGGGAGAACCACATGGTGAATTGCCTGCTAGGTATGTCAGCTGCACCTCTTGAGACATCTAGAATGACTTATTTGCAGGAGAGGCGTCGATACTCATGGTACATTTGGATTCCAGTGACATAAGGAGAGGTAGAAGAGAGGTCTTGGAGGCCAGATTTAGGCTGCTAGGTAAGAGATTAAAGTCTAGGATTCAATGGTACCATTCTCTGAAATCTTTTCAGTCCACACTGGCTTCCAGTTCACACAGGCTTGCAGGCTTGATGGGTCCCAATGCATGGATGAGACAGTGGTGTTGGGGGGAGAGATTTAGGTTTGTTAGGAACTGGGGAATCTTTGGGAAAGGGGGATCTTATACAGGAAGGTTGGGCACACCTTAACCAAAACAAAATCAGATTGCTGGCGTGTAACATTGAAAAGCACATAGAGGAGTTTTTAAACTAAGGGCTGGGGGAAAGCTGACAGGTGCAGTGGAACATACGTTTCACACAGAGACAACCCTGAGAAGAGGATTTACTGAAGGGGATACTCTAGAACCTACTGAGGAGAGGACAGACATTGATAAAAGTACAGGAACGTCAGAAAAATAGTCAAATGAAAAAGAGTCCCATTTAGTTACATCACATGAAGGCAGGCAGCTAAATATTGACAAATTTTATAAGTGCTTATTTGCAAATGCAGATGCACTCAGATTTTATAAGTGCTTGTATACAAGTACAAATATAAAAAAGATGAGTGAACTAGAATGCCTGGTATTAAATGAGAATATTTATATAATAGGCATCATATAAACTTGGTAGAATGATGTTAATCAATGGAACAGGTTAATACCAAGGCACAAAATATATAGGAATGACAGAACAGATTGCACTGTTGGGGGAATGGCACTATGTGTGAAAGAGAGAGTCAAATATAGCAAAAATATTAAATGAATCAAATTGTACCATAGAATCGCTATGACTTGAAATTCCATGCTTGAATAATAAGAGTATAGCAGCAGGAATATACTACCGACCACCTGACCAAAATAGTGACGATGATTGTAAAATATTCAGGGAGATCAAAGAGGCTATAAAACAGAAAACTCAATAATAATGAGGGTTTTCAATTACCCCCATATTGACTGGGTACATGTCACCTCAGGACAGGATGCAGAAATAAAATTTCTAGACACCATTAATGACTGCTTCTTGGGGCCTCTGTACCTGGAACCCTCCAGGGGAAAGGCAATTCTTGATTTAGTCCCTAAATGGAAAGTGAATATAGCTGAACTGCTCAGGAATAGCAACCATAGTATAAATATAACATTCTTGTAGGGGGAAAAATACAAAAGAAACATACCGCAATAGCTTTTGACTTCAAAAAGGGGAACTACATAAAAACGGGAAGCTAGCTAAATGGAAATTAAAAGGAGCAGCCACAAGGGTGAAATGCCTACAAGCTGCATGGAAACTATTTAAAAACATCATAATAAAGGCTCAGACTAAATGCATACCCCAAAAAGAAAAAAATAGTAAGAGGACCAGAAAGTGCCACCATGGTTAAATGACAGAGTCAGAGAGGCAGTTAGAGGCAAAAAGACACCATCTAAACTTTTTAATCAGATCTGACTGAGGAAGATAGAAAGAAGCAAAAACTCTGGCAAATGTTACAAATGCAAAAGTACAATTAGGCAGGCCAAAAAAGAATTTGAAGAACTAGCAAAAGACACAAAAACTAACAGCAATTTTTTTTTAGAGAAATATGAGAAATAGGAAGCCTGCAAAACAATCAGTGAGGCTACTGAATGATCAAGGTAGTTAAGGAGCACTCATGGAAGACAATACAAATTGCAGAAAAGCTAAATTAATTTTCTGCATCAGTCTTCACTACAGAGCATGTGAAGGAGATTCCCACACTCGAGCCTTTCTTTGTAAGTGATACATCTGAAGAATTGTGCCAGACTGGATTATCAATAGATGAGGTTTGGGGACAAATTAAACAGTAATAAGTCACCAGGACTGGATGTATTCACCCAAGAGTTCTGAAGTATCTCAGATATGAAATTATGGAGCTATCAACTATGGTATACAAACTATCACTTAAATCAGCCTCTGTACAAGGTGATTGGAGGATAGCTCATGTAACACCGATTTTAAAAAAGACTCCAGAGACAAATCTGGAAATTACAGGCCAGCAAGCCTAACTTCAGTAACAGGCAAATTGATTGCAACTATGGTAAAGAACAAAATTTTCAGACTCGCAGAAATGTTGGGGAATAGTCAACACAGCTCTTGCAAAGGGAAATCATGCTTCACTAACCTATTAGAAATCTTTGAGGGTGTCAGCATGCATGTAGACAAGGGGGATCCAGTTGATATAATGTACTAGGACTTTCAGAAAGCCTTTGTCAAGGTCCCATACCAAAGTCTCTTAAGCAAATTAAGCAGTTATGAGATCCATGAGATCATATCCTTTTAGCTAAAAGGGAGGAATAAAGGTCAGTTTTCAAGTGGAGATAAGTAAATAGAGGAGTCCCACAAGGATCTGTACTGGGACCTGTGCTGTTTAATATATACATAAATGATCTGGAAACGGGTGGCAAAATTTGCAGATTATACAAAATTACTTAATATAGTTAAGTCCAAAGATGACTGTGAAGATTTACAAAGGTGTCTCAGAATACTGGGTGACTGCACATCTGAAAAAATAATTCTAACTATAAATACAAAATTATGGGGTTTAATTTTGCTGTTATCACTCAAGAAAGAGATCTTGGAGTCATCATGGATAGTTATTTGAAAACATCTGCTCAATGTGTAGTAGAAATCAAAAAAGCCAACAGAATGTTAGGAATCAATAGGAAAGAGATAGATAATAAAACAGAAAATATATTGCCACTGTATAAATCCATGGTGCTCCCAGGTCTTGAATGCTGAGTCCTGTTCTGGTCACCCCATCTCAAAAAAAGGCATTATAATTGGAGAAGGTACAGGTACAGAAGGGCAACAAAAATGATCAGGGGTATGGAACAGTTTCCTTATGAGACAAGATTAAAAACATTAGCTCTGTTCAGCTCAGAAAAGAAATGGCTAAGGAGGATATGAGAAAGGTCTATAAAAGAAAGTGAAGAAGGAAGTGTTATTTACCACTTCTCATAACACAACCACCAGGGGTCACCCAATGAAGTTAATAGGCAGCAAGTTTAAAACAAAGAAGTATTTCTTTGCCCAACACACAGTCAACCCATGGGACTCATTGCCAGGGAATGTTGTGGAGGCCAAAATAATAACTGGATTAAAAAAAAATTAGATAGCTTCATAGAGGACAGGTCCATCAATGGCTATTAGCCAAGATGGTTGGGGATGCAACCCTATTCTCTGAGGGTCCCTAAACCTCTGACTTCCAGAAACTGAGATTGGATGATAAGGGATGGATCACATCATACTTGCCATATTCTGTTCATTCACCTTGAAGCATCTGGCTCTGGCTCTGGCTCTGGCTCTGGCTACTGTCAGAAGACAGGATCCTGTGCTAGATGAACCATTGGTCTGAGCCAGTAGATGTAAGTTAGTTCAGTTTTATGGATGTTGGAAATTACACCTGGCTGCTCACAATCCCAAGAGGCCATTTCAGCAGCCAGGGGTAGCTGGGTGGTAGGGACATCCCAGCTATTCCTCTTTCCTCTGGCTATGACCACTATGCCAGGGATTGGGAAGGGGATGGCATAGGAGGCACTACAGCAGCTTTACACCACCCAAGAATTATCTTGTGCATGTGGAATTCTCATTGGGCAGAATCCATAGGCTTTATTGCACCACCATAGCAGTAAAAAAACAGTCAGAGTTGGGGGCCAAGGTCTAGCCCTCAGAATCTGTCACACTTCTCCCCTTCCTCTGCCATACACACCAGGGATAGTGATGTCAGGGGAGTGGCTGCCATCTATCAATATCTCTGGGCGTGAGATTTGTTCTCATTGGTATCTTGATGGCCAGGAAGACTGTGAAGTGCAAAGGGGCCCCTTTCTCCTTGCCAGCATCAATTCCAGCTGAAACAGAACTGACAAACATTAAGATCAGATATCAGGATGAAAATTGCTGCTCCCTTTTTACCATCCCAGTCTGTTATTATATGGGGACAGGGGCTCTGACTGAATCCCTCCTGATCCTTGACTTCCTCTCTCTCATTCCTTTCATTTTCTCTCTTCGTGTAGACGACGAGAAATGAGATGCTGCAGAAGCACTGACACAAGTCTTCAGCCCTCAGCATTTATTGTTTTGAGGGTCGGTCTGAAGAATGCCACATTTTTGGCCTTCCACCTCTGCCTTCAGGCGACAGTAGTGTTTTCTTGTCCATCTAGACTCCTGGGCCATAAAGCCAAGGCACACTTGCAGCTGGCTGACCCCTGGCTGCCAAAACAGTACCTTAGGGCTGTTTACCAGCTGACATAAGACAGGGCATTCTGTTTTGCACCTTGAATCTGGTCAGACCCGGAGACTGGGAAATCTGCAAAAGTGGCTTAGTGCTGCCTTTGCCCTCTCACCTCCAGACTTGCACCAAATGCAGTTTTCCTGGTCCAGGCGACATGGATCAAAAAATCTGTTTGAACTTGGTATCTTTGCTATCATATTTGTTTTTAATATTCAGTGTGCTTCCAAAACCCTAAAACATACTTTCAAAGCCATTAGGATCAATACACAATCATCCTGAAAAATAACCTGTTTTGATTAATCAAATTCCCCAAGTTGTTATTAGCAGTAGTTTTGCCTCTCTCCTGGCAGGTTTTTTCTTTCCTTTTAATATTTTTTTTATTTTCAGTATCTCCAGACCTACAGGAACAGAACAGAACGTTTTGGGTTTTATTTTTTCAGGCAGAAGTTTTTAGGTGTTGTGCATGATATAGCAAATAAGTATTTGCAAAATAAGTTCATTGAAAAATATGAGTTCTTCTCCCTGCATTTTTGTGCTATAAAGAACAGATATTCGAAACTGATCACTCTGTACATTTGAAAGGCTGATCTGAGGGCACAGGGGACAGCAGACAAATATGTTTGTTGGGAGGCAGCAAATATAACAGATAAATGGTTTTAATGTAGACAAATAAATATACTTGGTGAGTATGGCGTAAAATATACAGATGTGGTGGTAGCACCCACACAGTTGAATGATTCTGAGCTAATAGGTTGGAATTGCAAGCAATTTTTTTTACTTGTCTTAGATTAACCTATACATTCAGAAGGCGTGCCGTATTGTCAGAAATAGCACCTTGAGCTTTCAACCCCTATGTATAAAACAGTCTCAGAATCACTCTTTAAACAAACCTGGTAATTAATGGCCAGTGGAGACTATTGAATAAGCAATTCTGAAAACTTGCTTCACTTTAAAAAATGGCAGTCATGCTCGCATGTGAGCAGAAATGTACTAGTCTGTTTATATTAAATACCATGGAGCGTTCAGACCTGAAATGCACAAACTTTTTTTCTTTTCCCATTTGAGATCAATAGCCACCAATAGGTCCCTACATCACTACTTTCAAAATAAACACATTTTGAGACATTTGTTTCACATAAATACTTAACAGAACTTGCGGCTGCTTATAAACACTATTGTACAGTGGTTGATTTGATTGTTATCTGGGCACCGAGTAACGGTCAATTTCTATTAATATCCATTTGCATAATGCTATCGAGAGGTATTTCCTATTTTTACACACACACTGCATAGAACTAACTGCTACACCAGCTGGTGAAGATTAATTCTTTATACAAGAGAGAGTGGTGGTAAGAATACATTTTGCTGTGAGAGTAAAGTTAGAACATAGAAGATCATATGCATCATGTTATTTGAGAGGAAAAAAGGAAAAAATATAACACAGGATTTGACCCTCCATTGTCAAGTCACAGAGTGAAAAGCAGGCAGGGATGGAGGATGGTTGAGGAAACATTGCTATAATCCTTCCTTAAATGAAGTTCAGGGGATGAAACAATTATCTGTGAAGATAACATTGCTTCTTTCCCAGCTATGGAGTTCCTCCCTTTGGAGCCATTAAACCCACCAGGATACCTTACAAAATAACCACAATCTTAGACAAGGGCTTATCTGGAGACCAAGCCTGGAAAAACAAATAGTCCTTTATGTCATCCTCTGAATGTTTATTTAGCTAATACTATTCCTTAAAGCAGGGAATTTAAACCTTCTTTCTTTTTAATGTTATTCTGTAGGGATACTCGTCGGGTTTCATGTTTAATAGCCAGTATAATTCCTGCATTTTCAATGTAAAGAAAAGTTTTAATTCTTTAAACTTTAGCTATTTGAATGTCACACAGTGAGCATCAGAAGCTTCAACGCCAGCAGAGCTGTCCAGGGTACCAGCTTCGTTTATTATTGTCTGGGCAGCAATCTAAGGATTGAGGAAAATGTGTGTGGACCAGTCTGTGGAGTCACACCGTTTCTATGGGTTAGTTATCAATACGAATTATATTATCTTAGAGGGAGTACAATTTAGAATGAATATCTGGAAAATGTTAACTCTACTCAATCCTCAGAAAGATCAGGACCAAAGCAATTTCAATGGAACACAAAACGGCATTACAGTAACTGCATATTATGGAACAAATCCAGCAACCTGAACCCTCAGTACCCATTGACTTCTCTGAGATGAAGGCTCAACACCCTTTAGGGCTGGGCTCCATGAACCTGATCATTGAGGAATCATAAAAGCCAGAGATGAAAAATACATATAAGGTCTTGTCCAGCCCACTGTCATAATTGCAGGATTGTTCCCTAGGTCACGCTATCTGGAGTGGCTCACAACCATGAATGCCTACCACAAAGCAGACACCCCAAACTGGTGGTATGTTCTATAATTAGATTTAATCAACTCAATAACAAATGTGAACTCCTCAAGCACTACAATAGTCTTATAATGGAATCCCAGACAGTCCCCTTAGATACTCCAGTCTGTCTTGCCACCTAGGCAAGCTGGACCATGTAATACATGGTTGCTTGCACCAAAAATCACAAGATATTCCAGTTACACCCAGTCCCAAGAGACCAGTCGCTCACCCATATCAATTTGCATCCCAGATCTCACACCAAAGACAACACTGGTAGCCAATTCTATAGTAAAAGAACTAAAGATTTATTTGCTAAGAAAAAGGCATGAGAGTTTTTGAGAGGTTACAGCAGGCAAAAATATATATACAACTGAGTCACCGCCTCTAATTTCAAAAGGTAGCAGAGATGTAGTAAACTGTCAGTTTCCCAAAAATCTTTTGAGGTCACCCAAAGTAAATCTATGGATCTCTGTCTCTTGTTCAGTTATTCTGCCCTTTTAGAAATCTAACAGTTCAGAGAATAAGAATTTTTCCTTGTGTCCATATTTATAGATTCTTCTCGCAGAAACCAAGCTGACAGCAACAGTTCCCATGCAGGTCCCTTCTTCATGGGGGGTGAGGTGGAGGAAGGAATGCACTTAATAAAGACTTTGATCCTTGGTCTTGCACAAAGGCTCATTTGTGTTTAATTAGCAGGATTTAATATCTTCTTGTTAGAGATCATCATTTGCATTACACAAAGCTTTTCCCCTGTTTGATGAGTTATATAGTCACAGAGATTTAGAATGCAAATACTTCCTATTATTTTATAACATGGTGTCTAGTTGAGTGAGAACAATATGTGCAGCCTTCTACAAGCATTTAAAAATGCATTAAACACATTCTTATCAACTTAACACCTGATATTTATTTTGATAAGGCTAACACACTGGTGAGCAAGACTCGTTTCCAGCTATGCATTTGAATGTTATCAGTGAGGCCTGGGGCCTTGGCATGAGCTGGCATCTGTCTGCTGGTGTCACACCCTACCTATATTTTGGGAACACCAGCAAGAAGACATTCGATAGAGATGCTTGAAAATTGCTTTTCTGACCAAAGAGGAGCTCACTGCAGTGCACTGGTGGTCCTTTAAGCTGAACTCAATTGGATCCCTCAGTGTGTTTTAAAACAGGATAAAAGCTAATTTTATGACTCGGAAGTGAGTAAATTAGTCTTGACTGCACTGAAAGGATATATTTGTTTTTGAACCCGTGTTCTCCTGGAATAATTAATCAGGGTAATATTTGTATCTCTTTTTTATAGATTTGTAGGCACCTGTTTCTGAAGCCTCTGGCTGCTGGTCAGAATCCAACATGATAATACATAATATTTTGTATTCAGATGTTTTGACATTTTTCTCTGTTTTGGGCTGACCCTATAGAGGGGACTAGGACTGATAAATAAACTAAAGTTGCAAATGACAATGGTAAAAGCTCATTTGAAACCAGTGCAAAGTAGATTGCACACTTGGGTGGATTTCAGTCATTTCTGCTCTCATGCAAGAACTATCAGCAGAAATATCATTTTAAAGGTAGAGGTGGCAGCTTTATAGGTTCTCAGAGAAAAGAGAGCCATTATCTAGTGGTCTGAACATAGGGCAGAAAGGCAAGAACACCTGAGTTCTAATACTGGCCCTGATCCCTGGGGCCCTGAGTAGCTTTTGAGATTTCCTGACATAAGGTTTGTGATTAGGTTTTACTACTGTAAAAAGGGAAATAATAATATTTGCATACCTATCTCCTTTTGTTGACTAATTAATTTTTGCAAAGTGTTTTGACAATGAAAAGTGCTAAGTTCCAATGTCGTTATCAGCTGGAGTCTTACTCAGTTTGCATTCTGACACAGCTTTTTTTGTATAGCTGGCTCAGCTCCTTTGATTCAACAGGTGAACTTCTAATCCTAGGAAAATAAATTATTAATACTTTATTTGTATTTTCTTTCACTATAGTAATAGAGCAACAGTGTTCTCTTACTGCTCTTCTAGCAAAAAGCAAATCATATCAGTCACAGTATCAGTCACATTGAATATTGTTCATTGCATCATCTTTTGCCCAGACAAAAAGGAAATAACATCCCAAAATGTCCTGGCCATTTCTTACTAGTCCACTTACGCTGAGGAGGCATAGGACTATAAACTCAATATATAATCTATAATATTATATATAAAATATATTTTTAAAAATATTGTGCAACAAACATTGTTTGTTCTGGGGGCAGTATAAAAGCTTCTGTTTAAATCGTTGTACATTATGTCTCTAAAATCAAAGGTGGAAATGTTGGGTCCATTTTTGGTGGAAATTGTCAATGTCTTCATTAGTGAGGGCAGAGTGCCAGCAGCTCTTAAGAATGTGATTCTGAGGCCCATACTAAAGAAACCTTAACTGGACTCTTGACAGTGTCATATATAGGACAAAACTGCCCTATCTCCTTCTTTTATAGAAAAGTTTGTTGGGAAAGCGGTTGTGATGAAACCCTGAAATTCTCAGCCAGACAACCTGGTTTTAGACCTGCCTATGGAATGACAAGTGTACTGGTCTTATATGTAAGTTTCCTCCTTCTGGCAATTTACATAGATCAAGTGTGTCTATGCTAAGTCTGTTGGATCTTTGAGACCATTGGTGATAAGGCTGAGTTAACCTGATTGCAGACCCTACCAAATATAGGTAGAGATGAGCTTGAGATAATCTTTCATTGCTCTTTGAGAGGACCCAGAGGGTTATAAATAATAAGTAATTGATCATTTACCCTGTGCACTCCATCATGTGGGGTTCCACAAGATCATTCTGTCTTGTGACTTCTGTCTTGTGACTCTGTATATGGCTGTTGCAGAGATAGAATTATTAGGTGCTTCATTGTGCATTCAGTATGCAGCTCATATCTATCTCTGTAGGTAAGATCATGGGGTTCAGTGCAACAATTTTGCATTATAGACTTACAGACTCTTAAGGTCAGAAGGGACCATTACGATCATCTAGTCTGACCTCCTGAACAATGCAGGCCACAGAACTTCACCCACCCACTACTGTAAGAGACCCTTAACCTAAGACTTGAGTTATTGAAGGCCTCAAATAATGATTTAAAGACTTCAAGGTACAGAGAATCCACCAGCAAGTGATCCATGCTCCATGTTGCCAGTGGAATCTGCTCATAAATCTGATGTATCCAGCCTAGGTAGAATCTTTCCAGTGGGATTCCAGTATACCACTCTGATGGTACAGAGCCATCATGCAGGCTCTTCTGTCATCCTCATCCCTGAAGGTAGTCTAAGGGAAGTGGCCAGAGTATAAGGCATGTAGCCACAATGCCTTATTCTGCAGAGATCTCCCATTAACATTTCAGCTCATTTAGCCTGTTAGGACCCATTAATCAATTATAGCAGTCCTGGGGTTGCTCTAATTTACAACAAGGAAGTAGCCCTTCAAATAGTGGTGCCAGAATTGGTGGAGTACCTATATGTATGCTATTTTTCCTCCCTTAGTCTCAAATTGTGCTGCATGTTCCTCAGCTACAGGTGAGTATTTGGCTCTGTGTCTCTGTTGTGGTGGAGTGAGGCGCAAGGGGCCCAGTCCCCCCACTGCAAGAGTGTGTCCCAATCGAGAGATAAGAGACCAGACCACTATTTTTGTAATTTTTATTGAAATAGAGTTATAAAAAAGAAAAAAAAATAGTTAAATGAAAGATTCCTATTACAATTAAAAAAGCATCAATTCTTATCAACTCCTACATATATCAACCCCTCATACACATGCCACATTCCCAACTCTACTTCCCTAAAACATTCCTTATTAAATCCTACATACATCAACCCCACATATATAAGCCACATTTCCAAATCTTTGCTTCCTTAAAACATTCCAAAAATCCTTCAAGTACAAACACCAGCACAATCACAATCCCTCTTCCCGTGCCCAACACAGAGGAAAAACCTCAGTGCCAGTCTCAATAGGGTAAAGCTCATGCCAAACAGAAGAAGAGCACTACCTATGGGCAAAAAGGATTATTCCATCTTAACACACATTATTATATATGCACAGCCCAGGACAGCACGAACACCTTGCTTCTCCCGCTTGCTCCACAGACACCATGGGTCACGGCTTGGTGAGGCTAGCCATGGGCTGTTTGTGGCTAGGAGTTACAAGAGTCAGCTGGGGTGCCTGGTGGGGAGTACAAGTGGATTTCAACTTTCCAATTCATGGGTTAGTTAGCCTGGAGCAGTAATAATACATGCACACACAATCCAAAAAACATTCCCCAATTTAAATCCCAAATTTAACCAGGTTATATTTACATGTGGATGTTATCTCTGGAGTGATAGACAACAGATCTGCAACTTGTTTTTCTTGAGATAAAAGATTAAGTGTAGATAACAGCCCGATGTTCCATCAGCTCGACTGACTCACAGTTCATCCTGACTATAAGCAGCCATAATCAGAGCCCACCGCAACCAGTTACAATGGTTGAACATCCCCTGACACCCCCTTCGGATATGCTAAGGTGTGCGGCCTTGCAATCCAGGGAAACCAGGTGAACAAAAAGAATCAGTAAAAGAAAAATCCAAAAGCAGAAAAAAGATCTAAAAAACCCCCAAAGAACAAGAAAACCAAACTGCAGGCTCCCTTGGTGATCAGACAAAGGGGTTTAAACAATCTTCCTTGTGAAGAGCGGGGAGGTGCCCAGGACTGGCCAGGTCCCTGGGCGAAACGACAGGCTAGTAACCTATCATCTCTCCAACATGTCCAAACCAGAACCCTGGCTTTATGGCTGAGACCCCAGAAAATTAGCATATCGCCCATTGGCATGGAAACTCACTGACCTTGGTCAGTAAAGTTTTCTCATGAGTTCTGCAGCTGGTAGCTATAATTTATCTTATCACCTTCTCCAGGGTTGTTTCCAACCAGTTTGGGACACTGGTAGTGAGTTTCTTAGAAAACTGCTATTTGCAGTTTTTGACTCCAGAAGATAACACCACCTAATTATTTATATATTTATCTACTTTGAGGCTTAACAAGCTGCATCCCATCCCAGGCTGGAGTTTGGCCATAGCAAAAAGCAAGTGGAAAAATCCACTTCTAACAGTCTCCACTTCATCAGACTCTGAAAGTGTAGTTGTTTGTCTTACCCACTTTGGCTATATACTGGGCATCTGGATCCATTTTCTTGAATTAAGAAGGATAACTGCCTTTTGTCAGATTGGTTTACAGTCTAAGGAATTTTTTATTTGTCTAAAGACAAATAATTGTCTTTATTGTCTAAGACAATTTCAAAGTAAATTTTTACATCCCCTTTTCAAGTTTTAGTATATTAATATGCAAATGACACTTGCCAGTAGCAGACTTTTAATGTAGCCTCATATGGCAGAATTTGAAACGAGGTATATATGACTGTTAATGTTATATGAGTGTTGCTAACTACATCTGCTAACTAAATCTATAAATTAGAAAATCTTTTGTCTTAGCAATCACATCAGCCTTAAGGAGTTGCCATTTAAAAGAGATTATATGTACTGCTAACAACTGTTTCTAAAGCTGTTGACAGAAAGGTAATGCATGTCTAATATTTTAAGGTACATCTGAAAACAAGATCAAGGTAACATTTTGATCTATTTTCACTTAGATAGTGTTAAATCAAATGTAGGGCATCATAAAATATTGTTTATGCAAGTTTAAATAATGTTTTTATGAACTTTATCTACTGAGTCATACCTAAACAAGGCCTTTTACTGGAATGCTAATATTTTTCACCGCAGTTAAGAATATTATCTGTTTCCAAACACAAGAGCTGATCCAGCTTTAAATAGACAGCAGCAGTATTTGAGTATGGAACTCACTGACATTTAAAACAAAGAGATTAGATGGCATTTGATAAAGTTATTATCTACATTGTGGGGTACAAAATGTGCTATTATGCACAGATGAGCAGGGAAATTTTTAATATTTGCACCAACATTTTATGAATGTGTGCATAGATTACTAAACAGACACTTGAAAATACAGGTACTAAATACCTGTAGTACTAAATACCTGTAGTACAGGTACTAAATACAGGTACTAAACAGACACTTGAAAATACAGGTGAGGCCTGAGAGGATTGGGGTCATTGATGACTTGATATGTGGCCAGATTTTCACAAGTGTTGAGCATCTAACAGCTTCCACTGACTTCTGTATTAAGAATGTGCTGCTGCTACTCAGGGAGTAGTCCAAATTTAGGAACCCCTAGAAAGAGTTTAACAGACAATCTGAATTGAAAATATTGTTCCTTCTGCAAGATTTAATGGGGCTGAGAAAGAGATAGTCTGAAAGTCATAGCAGGCTGAGTCATTTCAGTTAAACCAAAGTGGATTTGTATGTGTTTTGAATACCTGAAAACCATTGGTTACATTTCTCATATGGTGGTATCAGTTCAAAATGGCCTCACAGCTCTGCTTCTCCTTATACTGAATATCATTGTCAAGTTCTAACTCTCCTCTTTAAACAAAATCAAGACATTGGCAATGGAACCTGTTGCTCTAAGCCTGACATCTGGACAAAATGAATTCATAGCACAGAAAACTGAAATTTCTGAAAACAAATTGTTAAGATTTAAACCTAAAAATTAACCAGATATTTTAATTCCTTATAAAATGTCCTTTTGAGGTTAGGTTTGTGATGATTTAGGTAGATTCTTATTTAATCTGAACTAGTTTGCTCATCTTTTTAATAGATAAATTCATCCCTGTTCTATCTGTCAGTGGTATTAGAGCAGGGATGAATGTGGTCTACTAAGTGTATGTGCCTGTCTTGCTCAGTTACTTTCATATACTTGTTGCAGATCTATGGAAAGATTTATTTTCAACCAGCTAGCAGAAGGTAGAAACTGGCAAACTCTTAACTCAAGGGAATTGTCTTTGCTTTTGTCAAGCCATGACCCAAATCAGACCATACTTCACACTGAGTACTTGGTACACAGTCCTCTTTCATTTTAATGCTCATGAAGCAAATGGTTTCTGTGTTAGAAAAAAAAAAAAGAAAAAATCCATTCTGATGTCTAACTTAACTCTAGCATATGCATCATTCCACTTTTCACAAATCAAATTTTAAATTATGAATATCTTAAATGTGGTTTTTAAAAAACATTCACTGCTTTCGAAGATTGATTATTCAGTAGTATTTCTATTTTTCCTTTCGGCACTTTGAGCCTACCCTGTGGAGTTTGTTGATGGAACTCTGGTAATATATTGAGCCTTCAATGAAATTTATTATCCTTTTTAGGCAACATATAAATATCTTAAATAAAACTTTGGCATCAACATCAAAGCACTAAAATATGTCTTCTGTTCTCTCCAGCTATTTCATATTTTATGTGTGTTTGATGTTAATGTGAATGTGATATTCAAGATTAATAAATGTGTGGTAAAGGGAAAAGTAAATGTCAATAAGCTTCACTGAACACTTTCATTAAATGCTTGTGTTGTGTGAAAAGACATCTTAAAGTTAAGAGATGTTGTAAATCCTCTATGCCACCATTCCGTAGTTTTATTTGTGGTAAAAAAGATTTATAATACACTATAGAAATTGCCAAAGTAGTAAGTTGTTTTGATATTTTAATAAAAAAGCATTAATGTATTAATATTTTTCTTATCAATGAAGAGTTTTCAGCTACCTGGTTTGGAGCCTTACACTGAAAATGCTTTGTCTGCACAAGACGATTTTATATTACAAGAACAGATACTTTAAATCCCCTTATTAAAAAGAAAGTACATTAATTAAAGCTTTTTTGCATCTTTTTACTATTTGCAATATATTTTATTTGTAATAATAAATGGGTAGCATCTTCTTTGTGTTAAACTTCTGTGCATTAAAAATATTGTGTCCTTAAAATATATATTTTTATCTACGCAATCTACAAAGAGAAGACTAGATTCACTCCAGACATATGTTGACTTTTGCCAACATAAACCCGAGCACAGATATCCAGGCTCAGCAAGTCTGCCAGGGAAGGAGGTTGTAGCAAGATACCATCTCTCTTTCTACATAGTTAGTATTCAGTACAGTCCAAAGAGTGGGTAATATTGACTGAGAAGTTGGCATGACCAGGGCAACTGGGGAATGCACTGTTTCACATGTTGGAAAATGTTATAAATAAAATAAAATAATAATAATAATTAATCCAGTGTTTCCCATTGGCTCCTGTGAGACCCTCAGCAGAGTTCAAAGCTTTCCCCTCAACATAAGAGGATGGAGGGCATCAAGGGGAAACACCTTCACAATAATGAATCTCTCTGGGTGCAAGGCACTTTTGTATTGGTCTGCTGTAGCCTGCAGTCTTTTGTGCATCTAACCTAGTGTATTTAGCTGTTCAGCTTTTGAGTAGGAAGTGTCCAGTGATATCACCTAATGACAAATGCTGTGATGATAACTTTGAAACAACACAAGTTGCAACTTCCCCCTGCTGTAGTTGTTCAGATTTAGCTGTTTAGGTCCCTGTACTGTAGTCCGAGACTCCATTTTCTTAGGGACTTCTAGAATTCTTAGATTACTAATTTTGGCTTTATTCTTCATCACTTCCACCTATGCCAGATTAGCTCATTATTTTACATTTCAACCTCAGTAGATGCTTATAGATGCTTAGAAGTCAAAAAATGTGAGAAGTTTGTCCTTGGTTAATAACATTCAAATCCTTTTGAATCAAAGTGGAGTACAGAAAGATGTCTTTGCACAGCCAGGAACACTTTAAATAGGCCCCTAAGCAGTTCTGCTAACCTCCATTGCTTTGTGCATGGATGGGCTGTTATGATGAACTCTTCTTATTAATTGCCAAAGAGAGACAGAGAGGAGTGTCTCGAATAAATTCTGAATGAGCATTAGATTTCTATCCCTCTGAATTTTAATGGTTAGAAATACGAGACTGTATTTTTAAATTATATCTTTTGATGCTCATTTGCAATATTTATCTCTGCCTCCTGCCCTCTCCTTCCACGTCTCCCCAATGATATCCCCATTGAGATTTTGTGGTATTTAATATGCTATAAACATCAGTATATAGATTTGAGCCACATTTTCGCAAGTGACTAGTGATTATCTCATCACTTTTAGGGTGCCAAACCCGAAACACATTAATTGGGTGTGTTTTTCAGAAGCTGGGTTCTTAGCACTTTCTGAAAATCAGACCCCTTTAGGGAGTGTCAGGATGCACCTCCTACAATTTTAAAATGGAGCTTTAGGCAGAGACCAACCCTCAGTATTCCACATCTTAAAACCCAAAGATCAGGGTTTGTTGTTGCCTTAGGATGTGAGAATGCACAGTTACAGTTACAGCAGAGACTATGAGATTGTTTGGCCACACCAAAGGGAGTTTTCCCATTGACTTCAATGGGACCAGGATTACACCCTATAATGCTTTGTTTTATGCTTAAATTTTGATCCATAACTTCCAAGACCAATAAGAGAGGTTGAAAATTGGCAGCTACTTAGCCAAAATTCTCAGCCTCTCTGTTTGATTTGGAACAAAGGGAATCACTATGTGATTAAAACCACCAGACAAACAGAATCAAGCGGACTAGGCCAGACATGACTGGAAGTGTTAGAAACAAAATAATTTAGCATGCCTATTTTCTCCAATAAAGCTAGCACAGTTGTTATTTATAATGTTTACCTAGGACATTATGATAAATTTAACTAGCCTACCTTCTGATTGAACAGAATGCCCTAAAGCCTGCTACTGGTTTACTCGTAATCCTTAGCTTTTATTAGCTGCTCTGCTTTGTGAGACTCATTCTACATTCATTGGAATTTACATTTTTAGCTTTTAAAAGTAAATTTTTATTCACATTATTTTGTTACTAACAGCACAGGAGAATAATTAATACAGTATATTTGATCTTATTAAAGAAATTCCTGTTGGCATTTTGAATCAAGGCTAATAGAAAAATAACAGTAAAACGTTACTCTCGTTGTAGAATCAAGATATTTAGCTGAGTATACATTTTTATCTTGGTTTAAGAAATGCATCGTTACCTGAATATTCATGCTAGTATACTTTTTTATTCTATGGGAGAGAACAGCAATAAGAATGCACTTTAAACCAGAACTGATTCCATGAACGTAAAAGTGGTAAGATAAATAATACAACACGGTTCCGAAGCTAAAGAACAAATGCTTCCTTTTTGTCTGCTAGGGCCGAATTCTGCTCATACTTATACCTGGTAAATCCTACTGAAGGGAAAAAGCCAAATTTAGCCAACAAAGAACAAGGCAAATATAATAAGTCAAAATCATTTCTGATGCTCAAGTCAATTTATTAGCAGAGTTGAGTTTGGTATCTTTTCCATGTGGATGACTGTCTTTCACTCAGGGGATGAAGGGCCCAATTCATCAATATTCAATTTATGCAGGTTGTTTGCATGTGTCCACAAAAATCAAATAAAGAAATGGGCAGCACCACAGCAGTTGTCGCAGCAAGTGTTAGCTACATATTTTGAGGTCAGATTTCAAACATGGGTACAGGAAATTCCTATTCTGGTGCCTAAATAAATGTAAGATAGTTGACCAATGTTAAAGCAGAATGGACTACATACCTTATCAAGAAAGACGCAAGAAGCATCAGCAAACAGAGGGCAGCAGCAGGTAGGTTTAAGCAGAATCTGTTCAGGATGAAGTCTTGCTGCTGACATATTTAATGTTCTTCTGAAGGCTCTCGCTCTCATAGTCTCTGCTGCAACTGCCATTGTGTATTTTCAGATCATAAGGCAACAACAAACTCTGATCTTTGGTTTTTAAGATGGGGGATACTGAGGGCCAGTCTCTACCAGGTCACACGGTCTCCAAAAACTATAAACTTTAGGAGCCACTAGAGGGGGATTGTGCCCCTGAGATGTATCATGTAGCTGATTACTAGACTTTTAAATTGTGGGGGTGGACCAGCCAGGAAATCAAGGTAGGGCTTGATGTTCTGCAGATATTTGGAGGAACTCAGAATGCAAAAGCACCACAGCTGATTTGAGAAATGACTTTCAAAAGTATTAGAATTAAATGCTGAAGATAATCTTTTGTGTGTGGCAGTAGCATGCAGTATATAACAACCAGTATGTCTAACCAAATCTGCGAGGAAAGAGAATCAGGGTTTTCTGTTTGTACTAGAATAATAAAAGGCTTTTGCTAGAAAGAAAGGCCTGTGCTTTATCGAGCAGTTTGATGTTGGATCCCCTAGACACAAGCAGGGAGGCAAGCTTTTCTCCTGCTAAATCAGTTTCTTCAGCACAAACAACAGACGTATCAATCAAATACTCTGCAAAATCTCAATTAGAATACCAAGGGAAAAGTTAGATATTTGGGATTTGGAATCTGCTGATAAACTATTAGACAAACTGAACAAAAATGACATGCCTCATCTCTGTGTGATAGAATCTGATTATGGTTTACTGGCCTTATACTAATTTTCCATTTGTCAGGCCCTATTAAAACTAAAACAAAGCTTCATATGTAAAATGTACATTGCTCTGTTTGTTATTAACATTCACCTCTCTTGAGGCATTTTGATTACTGTTTAACAGGAAGCTTTTTAAGGCTAAAACCCTTTCCTCAGTAGCCAGAAGTCCAGCAGCTGCTGCCAGCACTTAGGGTTGTCAGTGCTCCCCTCAAAACACTCTTTCTACCTTAGCAGGGCTAATTGGCAGCAGGACCCTGCTGTCCATCTGTCAGTGCAGACTGAGATATAATCCAGCAAGGAGGGTATGAACTATGAGAGAATGTGTGGGGAATTTGAGATTTCTAAATGAATGTGACTTATCTTATTCTAATGTTTGACTCTAAACTGCAGGAAGCATTACCCTTTCTGGGTGATATAGCCTTATTATAAATTTGGGTGATAGGGGAAGGAAGCCTTAACTTTATACTGAGACTAAGCCTAGTTACACAGATAGATGCTTCACTGAACAGACCATCACACCAATGTGGAAAAAAAATGCATTCTGGCCATAATTAAATCCTGGAGACTGGTTCATCTCAACCTTTGTTTTCTGTTCCAATACACACCCCATTGTTGTGCCATGGGGTATTTTCCAGTCATTATAAGACAACTGAATAGATATGCTTTTAGATTTCATCCATATTTTTTTAATACTTTTTCAATTCAACTGCTTGTCAACCTGGAAATTTACTTCGCTATCATTAAGGAAAGAATAGTGCTGGAATAGATGGTTTTACACATTTCACAGTCCTGTGTTAGTAAATTTCTCAGTTTGGATCTAGTAGCTTAGTCAGATCATGCATGTATTCCAAGGGAGATTAGAATGCTACTATTGTGGCTAAATTTTTTTTTCCCTTTACCAGAATGTGATTTAAGTTTCATAAATCACAGTTTGTATGAATATCTCAATTAAATACTCATTCATCTTGTGACATTGGAGATGAAATCTGAAATCATGGCAGTGATGTCCTTTCTAAATGTAACTTTGATAACTGACTTTGCAGATATATTTCCCTCTCCAAGTATCATTAATGAAAAGGGTATTTCAGCCACTTTCACACATTTATATGATAAAATTGGGACTTTTTTCCCCCACAATAAGAATATTTCTGAAATTCTTCACATTCCTTTTTTCCTCCAGCATATCAATGGACTGCACTTATTTTATTCCAAAAACAGTAGAGTCAGCTGTTGGGGGGGAGGGAAGGAAGATTCCCATTTTTGATAGCATAAATGAGACCTACTAATCAAAGTGAAAACTTTTGAAAAGGAGGATGTGTGTAAGCCCTGGATTTGTGGGACAATAGTAATTTATACAGCATTACTTAATAGGCAATGCAATCCTGACTATGCCATAGAAAAAGATAATTTTTATACTGTAGTGATTATTCTTTTAATCAGATGGTAAAATAGTATTGTTACAAAGTTCTTTTTTAAAGATGCACTTTTAGAGGAAATGCTTTATGTTTTGCAGTGCCTGAAAGAAAAGGAAGATGAATAATAGTAGAGAGCCACGTGGTTCTACTTTGTGTTCCAGTTTGGTCTATAATTGGACATAACATTCAAATTCTGTAAAAGAGAGGAATCCTGTGTAGTAATTTGCTGTTGTTGAAATGACACATTGCTATCTAGAGAGAGGATAACCTTATTATATAAATGTTAATATATCTCCTGCTCATTGATCTAAATGCAGCTCAAACTGCTGCAAGATTTATTCTGTTCCTCTCATTGGGGTGATCGTAGCTGCCAACTGGAATTCATTAAATTTACCCAGACTGAGAGGAAAAAAGAGAATATATTTTTTATGGAAAAAATTACTCAATTCAGAAAGAGGAGACTTTGTGTGACTTGACAGCCATCATGGAACTGCACTGAAAGAGACCCAGGAGCCCAGAAACGCACTTCCTTCACTTGGAGACCTATCACTGAGAACCATCCTAAACCTACTTTGCTAATATCCATTACTCTTCTCAGCTGGTTCTTCCCCTGTCCATTTGGATAGCCAGATTCAACCCAGGCATCTGCTGGCTTCCACTGGCAGAAATCAAGAAGACTTCTGATTTCAGAAAATCTGCTGTAAGTGAGGTTACAGCAACATAAAGTGGTTATTGCTTCCCCTTCTAAAAAAGGGCCGGAAGGAGGCCAGTATCAGTGGGATCCACAAAATGACTTAGGTGCTGCAACGCTGAGCATTACAAAGTCAAACTTTTAAGTGTCTTGAAAATCATTTGTATCCACAAACCATAGTTTAGGTGTCTGTGCGTCATATGCAATGGCTGGGAAGACATATGTGCCTGAGAATAGGATCCACAAAAGACTGCACACCAGGAAGGGAGTTGCCTAATCTAACCAATGAAAGATACCAGCAAGAGGGTGTGTCCTAAATCCCATCCCTCACAAAGTTAGAAGCCTAAATCCAGGCTGGAGGGAATCTCTGGTTGCCATCCACAATGAGGAACCCTCTCCTGGAGTTAAGCAGGCATCTAAGCCATTCTCTCAAGAACAGCTGGGACGTCTGCCTAACTCCACGTAAAACAGGTGTGGGGGACAAGAGTCCCCCTTGTAACCTTTCAGCCAGTGGTTAGGACACTCACCCAGGATGTGGGAAAGCTTGGTTCAGTTTCCCCCTTTGTCTGATGAGGAAAAGGCATTTGAACAGCAGTTTCTCATCTCTCAGGTTAGTAAGTGTGGCGAGGAGATTGACACAGCATAGTGTATACCTTAAGCAGCTTTTCCTATAGAACCTTCACAACAATTTAAAGCTAGCTTCTCTTGGTATAAGGCCTGAAAGAAGGCATGCAGCACTGAGTCGTCCCCACCCCCCAGGTGCGAGTTGTAAGATAAATAGCTCAAATGCACCTAGAGACTCAGATTCTATTTTTTAATCTAGTAGATGGTTGCTTCCATTGTGATACACTGTACACCCTTATGGTGAGATTTGTATATCATTCATGTTCACCCTTACAGTGTAACTGTATATTGTGTGATGCAAAGTATGCCATGTAAAATGTTTTTGGAAAGCTCATGACATACTGAACATTATTGTTATGGAAGCATGTTTCCTGCAATGTCATACATATGTACAGATATGAAACTCTGCTGTGTCATATCCCCAAATGTGTGTCTCACATGGCTTGAATAGATGAAGAGGAACACAAAGCTGTGTTTCCACGCCCAGCAGAGGCATGCACACAGGAACAATGGACAGGCCTAAACACCTGTGAGCACTTTGGCTCAAGTGGAATAAAATATGCCCATTGCTGTACAGGGCCGATCACCTGACCCCGGGGGTGTTGGGGAAACTTGTTAAAAGCTGAGGTGTCTTTGTCTCGGGCTCTCCCCTGGAATCTATCTTCCAAGCAACATCAAAGACTGGCACCTACTCACAGGTGCGGGGGCCTGGTTGCAAGATACATTGGAACCAGCCTATGTGGTAAACTAACAACATAGACTGAAAGAGACTGGAATTTGAATCCTAATTGGGATACGAGTTATTTTTTGGTTAATCATGATTAACTCCTTGATTTATTAATAATCTGATTTAGATTCACTTAAAATCTTATTGTAATTAATAAACTTATTTGTTTGTTTTATAGAAAAGCAGTGCATGTGGATTGATTGTGTGCAGAGACCTCACTTAGAGTAACAGAGCTGGAACATATCAAATTCTTTGATGAATTAATGGAAAAATGTAAATGAGTTTGCAGGGTGCAGTGTAGAGCACTGAACCCTGCAAGACGGCAATTCCTAGGATTGTATCTGGGACTGGAGGTGTTTGCTGGATGTCTATCCCATGAGTGGCTGGTCAGAAGCGCTACTTCACTAGGTCAGGGATCGACCACTCGCTGGAGGCTAGGTGTGGACCAACCCAGGAGGGTAAATCGGGGCCCAGGAGTGAGGAATTGGGGTGACACAGTTACACACCAGTCCAGATTACAGGAGGGGAACGTCACACCCATTCCATATAATTTTGCCAGAGACACAATTCATTGTTGTTCCATGTTGGAGTTTCCATACATGTGTTGGTTTGTTTGTTTGTTTGTTTTTGTCTTTGGCAGTTTTTATGCTCTGCTTTTCTTGTGCTTAAAATGCTTGCATCAAATGACTTTTCCTGCCATGGCTCATTCCTGTATATTATCTTATGTTACCTACAATACATTAGGATTTAGGCCAAATGATACCCCTGCTTAAATGATGGGTGCTGTTTTAATTATAACATCTTTCTATGAGTTTTCAATGCTTTGTGGCATCCAAATCAAATAAACAGTTCAAATAAAAACACACAAATATTATTCAAGCTTTTATTCCAAGAATGGCCTATAGCTACTTCAAAAATATATATCTCCTATCACATTCCTGACAAAGTTTATTTGAGATAAATGCCTCAAATTCAGGTTGGCATTTCTGTTTCAGGCTGTATCTGGATCACATTCTATTAACGCCATCACTTAAATACAACAATTATTTTTTTGATTGGTTTATATCAGCGGAGCACCTAGAGGCCCCTATCCATTGCACCAGCAGCTGTGCAAAACACAGTAAGTGACAGCTCTTGTCTCAAAAATCTCCTGAATCAGGGAAGTATGCAAGCACATAGATGTCTGTCCATAGACAGCAAAGCACTTACGCAAATGCTAAAGTTAAGGACATGTTAATGCTTTCTTAGGAGGTATGCTTTCCTGATTTGGGGCCTATGGCTTGGATTCTGCAAAGACGTACTCCCATTCTTAACTTTATTCACAGAATCTGTGTCTATAGGTGAAAAAGATACACCCATTTGAGCTATTTGTGAGGACCATCATCCCATATTTATCATACTGTGATGTTATGAAAATAAAAATCTGTAATTAATAATTGCATACGTGTTACTACAGAACTGAACATTTCTTGATGAGTGAAGATTTAAAATTACAGTATTTTGAGGGCTGCATGCTGAGTGCAGCGGCTGCTAGGCTGGGCTGACAGCTTGCTAACGAGGTTGTAGACTGATGGTATCCTTTGTTGTCTAACCCCTTAAGAATCCCTTGACAAGGGGTGGAGCTAATTCAGGGAGAACAGAGGTTTAAAAAGTCAGCTCCTCAGTGACCAGCGGCACTGCAAAAAAGGGAGTTTTGTGAGAGAGTTTAGAGAAGGAATGTGAAAGACAGATATACCTAACAAACATACACTAAAATTAGGTCAATAATGCCCCCTTCCAAAATAAATAACTAAAACCCTTCAAGAGTAAAACTAATGAGTCCAGCTGCAGAGTGGGAGTTATCTGGTTTATTGAACTAATGAAGCATGTACTGTCTCATGGGCATATGGTGTATGTGTGCATGCAGTGCAAGCAGCGCTTGGCCCTCACAGAAACAGTATGGGCTCTTGCAACCAGAGTGACTGAACTGGAGGAGCTAAGGAAAACAGAAAGGTACACAGACGAGATGTTCAGGGACACAATAGAGTGGTCCCACCCCCAGTGTGACAGCCTCTGTGCTGTTAGAAAGGGTGAAAGTTTCCAGGAAGGAAAACATTAGCCAGGTGCAGAGGGAAACAATCACATATTTGGGACCCTCCTTCCAGATGATGTCATGGTGTCCTCTCACACTGAGGATACTCCTCTGGGGGTGGAACCCACAGTTACTAGGAAGAGCCAGATACAATAATAATGGGGGATTGGATTATTAGAAACATAGATAGATGTATTCGTTATGACTGGGAGAACTACATGGTAAATTGCCTGCTGGGTGCAAAGGTTGTGGCTCTCATGAGACATCTAGACAGACTTATGTGCAGTGATGGGAAGGAGCTGGTAGTCGTGGTACAAGTAGGCACCAGTGACATAGGGAAAGGTAGGAGAGGGGTCCTGGAGGCCAAATTTAGGCTGCTAGGTAAGAATGGTAGCATTCTCTGACTTGCTTCCAGTTCAATGTATAGGGCCAGTTAGACAGGCAGAACTTCAGGGCCTCAGTGCGTGGATGTAATGATGGTATAGGGAGGAGGGTTTTAGGTGTATTAGGAACTGTAAGGGTGCACCGCTCTGGCCTCTCCGCTTTGGCCACCCTCTAGCTCACAAATGATTCGAAGACCCTCTAGTTTGGCAGTCACTATTTCAGTTTATTTACAGTGCCTTTATGCATCCACCACCACCTCTGTGGCTTCTCTGCTTCCTATGAGACAGGTAGAGCCACTTCACTTCCCTGGGCCCCTCCCTTTCCTTCTTCTGGCTGGCATATAAAACCTACTCAGTCAGCCTGGCAGCTGCCTTCTATCTGCTAATCAGGCACAAGCAACCTCTTAGCTCAGTTAGCTGTCTCCCATTCCCTAATTAGGTACAGGTGTCCCTAACCAACTCTAATGCTCTTCAGTTCACTGGAGCTGGCATGACAGAGGGCTGGCTAGGGAGTTTCCACCCTGCACTTTGTCACAGGAACTGAGGAACTCTTTCAGGAAGGAGGAGCTTATACAGGAAGGATGGGCTCCACCTAAACCAAAACAGAACCAGATTGCGGGCATGTAAAATTAAAAAGGCTATAGAGGATTTTTTAAACTAAGAGCTAGGGTAAAGCCAACAGGTGCAGATAAGCATATAGTTTGGGTGGGGATGAATTTATTAAAGAAAGAACTATATATCCCAGTAAAGAGGATAGGAAAGAAGTTTGTGAAGTACAGGTGCGGAATCATGAGGAATAGTCACACATAAAAGAGTGTTACATATAACACATGAAGGAAAGCAACTGAATATGGATAAAATGTACAAGTGGTTTGGACAGAGATATCCCTTAGAGGAGGATCTATTAACAGGGATTCCCTATATCCTAGTAATGAGGAGAGAATGGAAGTTGATAAAGTACAGGAAGGAACTGGAAAGAAATAGTCAAATGAAAAAGAGTCCCATTCAATGATATCACATAATGGCAGACAGCTAAAAAGTGACAAATGTTCTATGTGCTTTTATACAAATGCTAGAAGTCTTAATACTAAATTTGGTGAACAAGAGTGCCTAGCACTAGATGAGGATCTTGATATAATAGGAATCGTGGAAACTTGGTGGAATGAAGATAATCAATGGGACACAGTAACACCAGGATATAAAATATATAAGAATAAAAGTGTAGGTTGTGCTGGTAGGGGAATAGCACTATATGTGAAAGAAAGCATAATCAAATCAAATCAAAATCTTAAATGTATCAAACTGTACCACAGAATCTCTTTGAATAGAAATTCCATCCTTGAACAATAAGAGTATAGCAGTAGGAATATACCACCAACCATCTGACCAGGATGGTGATGATGATTGTAAAATATTCAGGGAGACAGAGAAGATGCAAAGGCGGAAAAACAATAATAAAGGGGGATTTCAATTATCCTCATATTGACTGGGTATATGTCACCTCAGGAAGGGATTCAGGGATACAATTTCTAGACATCGTTAGTGACTGCTTTTTGGAGCATCTGGTACTGGAACCCACATAAAGAGAGTCAATCCTTGATTAGTCCTAACTGAAGCACACTATCTGGTCCAGAAAGGTGAATATAACTGAACCTCTCGGTAATAGCAATCATAATGTAATTAAATGTAACATCCCTGTAGGGGAAAAAGTGCCAAAGAAACCCACCACAGTAGCATTTCATTTCAAGTGAGAGAGCTACTCAAAAATGAGGAAACTAGTTAAATAGAAGTTAAAAGGAACAGTCACAAAGGTGAAATGCCTGCAAACTGCATGGAGACTATTTTAAAATGCTATTCTGAAGGCTCATACTAAATATATACCCCAAATTTTAAAAAACAACAATAAGAACCAAGAAAAATGCCACCATGGCTAAACAGAAGTGTTAAAGAAGTGGTTAGCAGCAAAAAAGACATCCTTTAAAAATTGGAAATGGAATCCTAGTGAGGATAATAGAAAGGAGCATTAACTGTGAGAAGTCAGATATAAAAGTGTACTACGTCAGGCCAAGAAAGAATTAGAAGGGCAACTAGCTAAGGACACGAAGACTAAGAGCAAAAACTTTTCAAGTATATAAGAAGTAGGAAGCCTGCCAAACAGTCAGTGGTGCCATTGGTTGATGGATGTACTAAAGGAGCACCCAAGAAAGACAAGGCCATTGTGGAGAGACTAAATGAGTTCTTTACATCGGTCTTCAGTCAGAGAATATGGAGGTAATCTCCCCATTCTTTTTAGGTGTCAAATCTGAGGAACTATGCCAGATTGAGGTGTCAATAGAGGAGATTTTGGAACATATTGATAAATTAAACCAAAATAAGTCACCAGGATCAGAGAGTACTCCCCCAAGAGTTCTAAATGAACTCTAATATGAAATTTCAGAACTACTAATTGTGGTATGTAAATTACTGCTTAAATCATCCTCTGCACTAGATGACTGGAGGGTAGCTAGTATAATGGCTATTTTTGAAAAAGGCTCCAGAGGTGATCCTGGCAATTACAGGCCAGTGGGCCTAAATTTGGTATCAGGCAAATTGGTTGAAACTATAGTAAAGAACAGAATTATCAAAGACATACATAAAATGTATGTTGGGGAAGAATGAACACAGCCTTTGTAAAAGGAAATCATGCTTTACCAACCTATTAGAATTCTTTGAGGAAGTCAACAAGCATATGGACAAGGGTGAACCAGTCAATAAAGTGTACTTTCAGAAAGTCTTTTGACCAGCTCCCTCACCAAATGATCTTAAGCAAAGTAAACAGTTATGGGATAAGAAGGAAGGCCCTCTCATCAGTCAGTAACTGGCTAAAAGATAGGAAACAAAAGGTAGAAATAAATGGCCAGTTTTCACAAGGGAGAGCGATAAATAGCAGGCTCCCCCAAGAATCCACACTGGGACCTGTGCTGTTTAACAGATTCATAAATGATCTGGACGAGGGGGTGAAGACTGAAGTGGCAACATTGCGAATGATACAAAATTACTCAAGTTAGTTAAATCCAAAGAGGATAGTGAAGAGTTACAATGGGGTCTCATTAAACTGGATGAATAAGCAATAAAATGGCAAATAAAATTCAGTGTTGATAAGTGTAAAGTAATGTAATTTGGAAAACATAATCCCAACTATACATATCAAATGACAAAGTCTAAATTAGGTGTTACCATTCAAGAGATTTTGGAGTCTTTGTGAATAGGTGTCTGAAAACATTTGCTCAGTGTACAGCAGCAGTCAAAACAGCTACGAGAACATTAGAAACTATTAGGAAAGGGATAGATAATAAAACAGAAAATATCATATTGCCACTATATAAATCCATGGTGTGCCTGCACCTTGAATACTGCGTGCAGTTCTGGGCACCCCATTGCAAAAAAATATATTAGAATTGGGAAAAGTGCAGAGAAGGGCAATGAAAATGATTAGGAGTATGGAACAGCTTCAAAGCAAGGAAAGATTACAAAGAATAGGACTGTTCAGGTTGGGGGGGTATAATAGAGGTCTACAAAATGATAAATAGTATGAAGAAAGTGAATAGGGAAGTTTTATTTACCCCTTCCCATAGCACAAGAACTAGGGGTCACCTACTAAATTAATAGTCACCAGGGTTAAACAAACAAAAGAAAGTACTTCTTCACACAATGCACACATAACTATGGAATGTATCGCCCTGGGATATTGTGAAGGATAAAAGTATAACTGGTTTCAAAACAGAATGAGATAAGTTAATGGAGGATAGGTTCATCAATGGCAATCAACCCAGATGATCAAGAATGCAACCCCATGTTCTGGGTGTCCCTAAAACTCCAACTGCCAGAAGCATCTGGCACAGGCCACTGTCAGAGACAGGATGGTGGGTTAGATGGACCATTGGTTTAATCCAGTAAAGCCATTCTTATGTTCTTATAACAACTACTGAAGATTGTTTTTATTGGGAATTGACAAATACAACACTTTGAAATTTGTATGTTATTAACCTTGGCATACAGTTCTTCTGACAAAGTATATTCCTTTCAATGAAGATTTAATTGCTTTAGATTAATCTCATGGTGGCTTTAGTGTGCTGGAGAACTTCACTGTTTATTTATATTTTTATGTGATCATACATTTTCATTCAATAGCTTTTCAAAGCGAAGATGGTGGCTATCCTAATTAATAATAATGATATAGTTGTGTGTTTTATAGCAAATTAACTAAACGAAAACAAGATTGAATGACAATAACATGAAAGTTATGCTTTGTGTTTCATTCCAAATCTTAATTTACTGGAAAGAAATAGTAGACTACAACATACAGAACATTAAATAATCCATTAATAAATCAATGTTTCTCTTCATTTCCAACTTTATAGCAGACAGAAGCATCTTTCTCAGTTACAGAACATCCCATGAATGGCTTTTTTACTATCACTTAAACAAGTGTTCAATTTTTAAGAAATATGTACTGTGGCAAGGTCAGGGCAGGGGAGGGAGAAGTACTCCGCCCCTGTGGGTCCTGCGCTCTCTCGGGCCGGCCGGTGGTGCAGCTGGGGGAGGGACGAGGGAGGGGCCGGGACCCGCTCTGCTCCTGAGTACTGCTACCTTCCCTCTGGGGTAGTCCGTGATCCGCTCCCTGCTTCTCCAGCCAGGTGCCCTGCCCTCCAGGGCACCGTAACAACAGGGGAAGCTGCCAGCCTCTGTAGTCTGCAGCCCACAGGCTGCAGCCTGCCTGCTCCAAGCTGCCAACTCCAAAAGCTGTGAACTGCAACTGTACCCTGTAACTATACCTATAACTCCGTCCTCCACTCCTCCTCTCTCCAAGCTCCATAAACCCACCACTGCCTGCCTGCCCTGCAGGCTTTTAGCCTGATTGGCTAAACAGCCCCAGGTGGCCTAACTGCCTAATCAGCCCCAGCTGAGTTACCCAGGAAACAGGGCTTTGTGGAGCCTGGGGCTGATATACAGGCCCTCCAGCACTCTGGCGTAGCCGTCAGGCCTGACCCTGTCACAGTACGCATAAGTATTAATTTTGTTTACTTTCATCCAAGGATGTCAGAACACTTACAAACATTGCATTAGCTTCACAACAGTCCAGTGAACTACATATGAATTATATGCACTGTACAAAAAGCTCTACTGATGTCCAGAGAACTTAGATATCTTTACCCAGCTCAGACAGTGGAGGAAAGTCAGTGGGATCCAGGAGTCCTGCCTGCCAGCTCCATTCCCCTAACCACTAGATCACACTCTCTTTCACACAGCTACACATGACCAAATCAGAAGCTCCCTTAAACATATGGCCATTGATATTCAAAGGTATGTATATCATAGGTACATGTGACAATGAGCAACCAGGTGCACAAATTGATTTGTAGGGTCCTGCAAAATGATTTAGGGAGGCCATTATTTTCCAAAGTACATATAAAAATGTCCATGCAGTATTGATCAATGAAACCAGTAGACTACAAAAATAGGTGGAGGGTGCAACAGCTCTACGAATTTAGAATATAAGTAAAAACAATGACAGTCCTGTAGCACCTTAAAGACTAACTAATTTCTGCAGACATATGCTTTTGTGGGCTGCCACCCACTTCGTCAGATGCATGACATGGAAACGACAGATAGGAGGTATATATATATATATATACATCCAAGGGTGAGAAACATAACAACAGGGAGGGCAAGTGCTAACAAAGTCAATTGAGTTAGGATAGATGAGGTCTATTCAAAACCATTGATTAGACTGGGTCTGAATAGGGACTTGGAATGGTTATCTCTTTACAAGAAGTAATTGTCACTGTTCACACATTCTCACCTTCTAATCAATGGTTGTGAATAGGCCTCATCTACCCTAACTGAATTGACTTTGTTAGCACTTGCCCTCCCCATTGTTATGTTTCTCACTCTTGGATACATATATATTTACCTGCTATCTGTGGTTTCCACTTCATGCATCTGATGAAGTGGGTTGGAGCCTATGAAAGCTTATGCCTGCAGAAATTTGTTAGCCTTTAAGGTGCTATAGGACTCTTGTTGTTTTTGCTGTATACAAACTAACACGGCTACCCCTCTAGACTAATATAAGTAGATTTTGTAAGAAATTTAATGTATGCAATCTCCATTCTGCTTATTATTATTTATTTCTGTTGGGCAACTCGAGAAGACAGACATGTACAGTATAACTAAAAATTAGATATGTCAAAAAAGAATGGAATAGGGCAGAAGTGACTTAATTTCCCCCAAATTGGTGCTAAAATTCTTCAGGGGTATTGGGTTAATAGGAAGTGAGCTCTCCTGAGGCTTCATCGACAGGCAAATTTTTCTGTAAAAATTCAGTAGCTACTTCAGTTTGGACCTTGGAAAGATACATGCAGACTAGGAAACAGAACTAGACCATTTTGGCTTTCAGTAAGGTGACTTCAGAAGTCAGAAACACACCGGCTGCCATACTGTATCGTAATAAAAAAATGCATCAGTCATAACCCTTCACGTAGTAACTCATTGAATAAAACGCCGACATAGTTATTTGTTCAAGGAGTACTAGTCAGCATAGTTGTAAACTTTCTGCAGTACAACTGCCGCTATGAGCCCTATATGACTTAATACTAGTCTATCAATTCTGTAAACTGTAGAATTAACTCTCATCTCCACATAATGAATGTCAGACCATAGAGGACGTTTCCTTTTAAAGAACAAAAGGAAGATGTGATTTCACATACCATTTTAATTCCTACACAATACTGTGCACATTATTGGTCAACCTCAGTACACTGTATTACCACAGAATCCTAGAGAGTCGGGCAAAGAAAAGGCATTTAGTTTATCCAGTCCGATCCCCTATATTTTGCAGGACAATCACAAAGTGCTACACTGTGTCATTTAGACACAGCCTTGCTTGTGGATGGTATGAAACTTGCATCATCCCACTGGGAATACCAAATGCACTCTGGCCCAGAGCTTCCCTGTGTGTAGTGAAAGTGTGCTCATTGCTGCAGTATACTCGCCCTGTGTTGCAGGTCAGCTGCCCTGGCCAGTTCATGGGATGAAGGCAGAACCATGGCTCTGCTTATTCTTTGCCCTTCATGTGCCCATTGAATAGTTAAGGAGCCATCCCTATGCTCCTCTGAGCAGATGAACTGCAATTCTGTTCATCCCTTATGCAAGCAGCAAGAGTATGGGTATCAAGGAGGTTCCTTACTCCCTCCCTTCAGCCACACACCCTTGCAAGAGCTAGGCAATATCTAACCATAAAGACTGTATCTTCTCTTGTTGTATGAAGAAGGTGCAGGGAAGATATCTAGTCACAAAAGATGTATGGGAACTGGGAATTTGCATGAGAAATGCAGAATTTCCTCTTCCACATGGACTCAGCTGTGATGTTCAAGTGTCAAGAGATGGGCCATGAATTTGACAGTAGAGATGAAATTATGGCCTCATTTAAGTCAATGACAAAACCCCACTGACATCAGTGGGAATAGCATTTCATCCTATTTTGGGAGTTGACTGGAATCCCTCAGCCAAATGAGCTAGACTGTGGATGAAGCCCTCAATTCTCTTCTGTACCTCTCATTCCAATCAAAGGAAGCATAGCTGGCTATTGGGCCAGTTGACATTGACTCTCAGCCAACAACTGTGCTCTGTAACTCTTCCAATGGGCACAGAGGAACAGTTAATATTGCTCCAGGCAGCATTAACTAATCCCTCATTTATCACATGGCTCTTAGTCTCTGGGAGCCACTAAGGCTATGTCTGTGCTATAAGCTAGGGGTGCAGTTCCCCTGCTTGTGTACACATACTTGCACTAGCTCTCAGTGCGCTATCCAGGGTACAAATAGCAGTTCAGCCACAGTAGTACAGGGACATCTAAAACTGGTGGGTTTGTACTTGGCACAGCTGAGCTCTTCCTCTGCTGCTATTACCTGTGCTACCACGTCTACATCAATATTTATACCCAAGTAGCGCAAGTATGTGCACATGAGGAGGGGACTCACACCCCTAGCTTGTAGTGTAGGCATAACCTTGGAGCAGCTGTTCCTGAACTCCTCCCCTGGTTCTTGCCACTTTTCTTTTTCCTGTGGCCTATGGAAGAGCCACATAATGTGTGTGGAAGAAGGAAAATACCTTTGGTGGTGATCTTTTCCCTCCACTGCCCCCGCTGTGTGGTTTTTGCAACACTGCGTCATTTGCAGCATTTCTTCTTCCACATATAGTTGGAGCACAAATTGTTGCCATTGTCTTATACAAGAACAATATTAAATATCTTCAGTGATGGTGCTTAAGTGAGTACCCTGGATATGGGATCCACTGTCCAGTCATTCATAGTGTACGTTTTTTCTTCCTTAACAATCAGGCCGCAGTCCTTTACACTGGGGTATATATGTGGGGGGGGGGAGGGGAGAGAGAGAGAGAGAGAGAGAGAGAGAGAGATTGTGTTTAACACTCAGGTTGGAATTTTCAAAGAAGCCTAAAGGAATTAGGCGCCCAGGTTCCATTGGGAGTTGGGTGCTTAACTCCCTAATTAGGCTCCTTTGAAATTCCCAATCTCAGTGATGAATGTTCATTGTTAACTCCATTTACATCCTGTCTTCTTTTATGTATTATATAGATGCTAGTGTAACACAGCAGGTCAAATGATGGCAGTAAAGTAACATCATCAACAACACCAGCAAATGGCATTTGAAAAGAAGCAACAAAAAGAAAGCTTTGTTTAAGAGAGAACAACTTTCCAGTATGTTTGTATTTATGATCAGTTATTTATATTTCAGTAGCACCTAGGGATAGGGCTCGATTCACAAGGAGATCTTATGCATCTAATTGGCACTTGAAATATTAAGCCCAACATTGAGGTGCCACTGGCATTCACTAAACCACCACTCAACTGCCACCTAACCTCATAAGTGTCGTAAGTCCTCCAGAACCTCTTTCGCCCAGTCAAATCCCATGGTA
>ML675616.1:38329162-38526694 GCA_007922155.1 Mesoclemmys tuberculata | reverse complement strand
AAGACACGAATGGGCACCATAGTGTTAGGCCCTGTAAAACTGTATTTGGGGGTGGGGTTGTGTTGCAGGTACTGGCTAAGGACAAAAAAAATCTTTTTCAATTCCCAGCTCTGCCCCCGAAATCCTCACTAATCTTGGGCAAATCATTCAATTGCTCTGTACCTCACACCCCATCTGCAAGATGGGGATAACATACTTTCCAGCCTCAGAGGGGTGTTAATAGGATGCATTCATGAATCTATGTGGTGCTCAGATAGTATAATGATGATGGCCATAAAAGTAGATAGAATCTTTGCTCATACTGAAAAGATTTACGCACATGCTTAACTTTATGCACTATGAATATGCCTATTGACATCAGTGAGACTACTCACACTAGGCAAAATTGCCAGTTCAGAGCCTGAGAACACATTATAATTACAGCGTGGTGTGGAGGGACACAATCAAATATAGACATATATTATGAAGTGTGAACTATCTCCATCTGCCCTTCAATCCTAACCACTGATGTGATGGCAGAAGCAAGTCTGAAGGAGGGATTTGAAAGAAAATAGGGTCAGTTCAGGGAGGGTATGCCATGCATATTGGGGAATTTGGAAGAGTGCATGTAAATCTATGAGAAACTGAGAAACAAGGCTGGCATCATTGAGGCAGGAAGGATGACATGATAAGAGACAAGAATGGCCAATTAGGGATGAGCAGAGGTGAGGACAAGAAGTTTGAAATTGGTTCAGATGAAAAAAAGAATTATAAAAGGGTGCAGCCCATTTAGTTCTAGGTTATGAAAGATACATGATGACTCCAAAAACTCTTTCCTTGAAAATCAGTGTGGTGTACAAATCATAATATTTGTTTTGTAAAGAATTTTTCGTAATTTTACCCAATTTCTCACCCCTAATTTTGCTTTAGTTACAAAATGGCTTCACAGCAATAGCTCAGGATTTTTATCTGCTTACCATGCAAAAGCCATATTCATTAGAAAATGGACTTATCTTGGCTTTGAGATAAATTACTTTTGCTTGAAAATTATCCCGTTGTTCACTGGATAATAATGAATCCTTTTTTGCTGGAAAATTTGTATACTTAAGTGAAATTTATACTTATATTTATATTTATACTTGTATACTTAAGTGAAATTTCTTTCAAAGATGGGCCCATTTTTGAGTTTATAATGATATGAAAAATCTAGAATTTCAAGCAGTTTTGCACATGGCTGCAAATGCTTCATACATATATATTCTAATGCAGTGAAGTCCTCTGAATTATATACCTGCCAAGGAAAAGAAACAACGTGTTTTCTTGGCATTGAAGTAAAATAAATAAGGTAGCATGTAATTCAGCATCTATAGACTAATAATTGCTAAAGGAAATACACCTATTTAAAAATTCAATTGGCCCAAGGGTTAATTTGCAGCACTAGGTTGACCTGTTCACAATCTGCCTCTTAACAGAATATCCTTGGGCTGAAAAAAAAATCATAATACAAAGAAGCACTCTCAGATGAATACCTGGTAGAGAAATAAACGTGTTCAGAATCTATTTTCAGTGTACCAAGGTTATCCATTTAACTGCTGTCTTCTTTACTATCTGAGAGCATGCATTTTCAAGCCTAGAAGATTTCACACATAAATGGTAGTAACACATTCTGTAATTATCTTTCATATTATGTCTTTGTCACATTGTAATACGGCGGTTTTTCAACAGAAAACAAATCTGGGGATTTAAAATCTTGAAACACATTTTGCACATTTATTTCTAGAATTCATATATGTACAAGTGAAAAGTGTGTTTTAATTAAGTGAAAAACTATTTACAACAAGATAAGGGAAGCAAAAGTGTCAGTACCATACAAAGTATTTGCCATTGTGTTGAAAATATCATAAAAAGCCAAATTGCTATAATTTTAAGACTTGACTGTTTTCAGAACTATTTTAAAGAACATTTCAAGATAAATTAATATAGATTCAGTGGTTTAGTGAATAAGATTACATCTCCAAAATTGGTTCAGGTCTACCAAAGTTTTAATTGAAATGACTGCAATGATCTTAGTTCATTTTTGGATGGCTAGTGGTATACTGAATTTGAAACCATATAACTCCAGTAATGACAGAAAAGCACATAATCTGTTGTAAAAGATATTTTCAACATGCCATTAGAAATTGAACAGGTACAACAAATCAATAAAACTATAGTGCCAGTTTCATCAACTTTAAAAGGATGGTGCTTGTCTCAGGGTTTGTACACTCCACCCCCTTTGGGTTGGGGACAGGGGCATTGTGACCTTACTGTTGAGTCTAACTTCCCACCCTGCATTCAGGTCTGTCTAGCCTAGTAGCCTGAGTCCATGTGGATGCTCTGGTGGTCCAAGTGGCAGGGCTTCATGGCCGGAGTCAGTAAAGTCACCCATCTCTGTGGGGTACTGTGGCCTACTGATACACTGTGGAAGTGTGGCAATACTCAGGGTTGTCTGGTACCTGGGGTAAGGGTCTTGGCCCCTCTCTGCTCCTCTGAGCCCCAGCCCAGGGATTTGGCAGTAATGGAGGTACTCAGGGATCCTCCTGAAACATGCTGACTGGTTCCCCGACTCCCCCATTGTAGCAAAGTTTACGTCCCCTGATTCATACTGAGATAATAGGGCAATCAGCTAGTTATCTCAAGTGCCTATACACAAATGCAAGAAGCCTGGGAAACAAGCAGGAGGAATTGGAAGTCCTGGCACAGTCATGGAACTATGACATGATTGGAATAACTGAGACTTGGTGGAGTAACTCACATGACTGGAGCACTGTCATGGATGGGTATAAACTGTTCAGGAAGGGCAGGCAGGGGCGAAAGGGTGGAGGAGTTGAACTGTATGTAAGAGAGCACTATGATTACTTTGAGCTCCAATATGAAACTGGAGATAAACCAGTTGAGAGTCATAGAATCATAGAATATTAGAGTTGGAAGGGACCTCAGGAGGTCATCTAGTACATGCTCAAAGCAGGACTAACCTCAGCTAAATAATCTTGGCAAGGGTTTTGTCAAGCCGCAGCTTAAAAACCTGGGTTAAGTCTTTGGGTTAAGCTTAGAAGCAAGAATAATAAGGGTGATGTTGTGGTGGGTGTCTGTTATAGACCACCAGACCAGGAGGATGAGGTAGATGAGGCTTTCTTCAGTCAACTAGGAAAAGTTTCCAGTTCACAGGACATGATTCTCATGGGGGACTTCAATCACCCTGACATCTGCTGGAAGAGCAATACAGCAGAGCACAGACAATCCAGGAAGTTTTTGGACAGCGTTGTGGACAACTTCCTGGTGCAAGTGCTGGAGCAACCAACTAGGGGCCGTGCTGCTCTTGACCTGCTGCTCACAAACAGGGAAGATTTGGTTGGGGAAGTAGACGTGGGTAGCAACCTAGGCAGCAGTGACCATGAGATGGTCGAGTTCAGGGTCCTCACAAAAGGAAGAAAGGAAAACAGCAGGATATGGTCCATGGACTTCAGAAAAGCAGACTTTGACTCCCTCAGGGAGCTGATGGGCAGGATCCTCTGGGAGGCTAACATGAGGGGGAAAGGAATCCAAGGGAGTTTTCTGTATTTTAAAGAAACCTTATTGAGGGCACAGGAACAAACCATCCCAATGTGCAGAAAGAATACCAAGTATGGTAGGCACCCAGCTCGTCTTAACAAAGAAGTTATATTGGTGATCTTAAACACAAAAAAGAAGCTTACAAGAAGTGGAAGCTTGGTCGGATGACTAGAGAGGATTATGAAAATACTGCTCGAACATGCAGGAATGAAATCAGGAAGGCCAAAGCACAATTGGAGTTGCAACTAGCAAGGGACATGAAGGGGAAAAAGAAGGGTTTCTACAGGTATGTTAGCAATAAGAGAAAGATTAGGGAACGTGTGGGCCCCTTACAGAATGGGGGAGGCTACCTATTGACAGAGGATTTGGAGAAAGCTGAGGTACTCAATGCCTTTTTTGCCTCTGTCTTCACAGACAGGTCAGTTCCCAGACTACTGCACTGGGCGGCACAGAATGGGGAGGAGGTGAACATCCCGTGGTGCTGAAGGAAGAGCTCTAAGACTATTTAGAAAGACTGGACATACACAAGTCCATGGGGCCAGATGCAATGCACCCACAGGTGCTGAAGGAGTTAGCTGATGTTATTTCAGAGTCATTGGCTATTATCTTTGAAAGCTTGTGGCAACTGGGGGAGGTCCCTGATGACAGGAAAAAAGCAAATATAGTGCCCATCTTCAAGAAAGGGAAGAAAGAGGATCCAGGGAACTACAGACCGGTCTGCCTCACCTCAATCCCTGGAAAAATCATGGAGCAGGTCCTCAAGGAATCCATTTTAAGGCACTTGAAAGGGAGGAAGGTGATCAGGAGCAGTCAACATGGATTTACCAAGGGAAAGTCATACCTAACCAACCTGATTGCTTTCTATGAAGAGGTGACTGGCTCTGTGGATGTGGTGAGAGCAGTGGACGTGAGATACCTTAACTTTAGCAAAGCTTTTGATATGGTCTTCTACAGTATGCTTATCAGCAAGTTAAAGAAGTATGAGTTGAATGAATGGACTATAAAATGGATAGAGAACTAGCTAGAGCATAGAGCTCAACGAGTAATGATCAATGGCTCTATGTCTAGCTGGCAGCTGGTCACAAGTGGAGTGCCCCAGGGGTTGGTCCTGTGGCCGGGTTTGTTCAACAGCTTCATTAATGATCTAGAGGATGGAGTAGATTGCACCCTCAGCAAGTTTGCAGATGACACTAAGCTAGGAGGAGTGGTAGGTACCCTGGAAGGACCTAAACAAATTGGAGGATTGGGCCAAAAGAAATCTGATGAGGTTCAACAAGGACAAGAGCAAAGTCCTGCACTTAAGACGGAAGAATCCCATGCTCAGCTACAGACTGGGGACTGATGAGTTAGGCAGCAGTTCTGCAGAAAAAGATCTGGGAGTTACAGTGGATAAGAAGCTGGATATGAGTCAGCAGTGTGCCCTGGTTGCCAAGAAGGCTAATGACATATTGGGCTGCATTAGTAAGAGCATTGCCAGCAGACCACAGGAAGTGATTGTTCCCCTCTATTCGGCATTGGTGAGGCTGCATTTGGAGTATTGTGTCCAGTTTTGGGCCCCCCACTACAAAAAGGATGTGGAAAAGTTGGAGAGAGTCCAGTGGAGGGCAACAAAAATGATTAGGGGACTGGACCACAAGACTTATGAGGAAAGGCTGAGGGAAGTGGGCTTGTTTAGTCTGCAGAAGAGAAGAATGAGAGGGGATTTGTGAGCAGCCTTTAACTACCTGAAAGGGGGTTCCAGGGAGGATGGATCTAGGCTGTTCTCAGTGGTGGCAGATGACAGAACAAGGAGCAATGATCTCAAGTTGCAGTGGAGGAGGTCTAGGTTGGACATTAGGAAAAAGTTTTTCACTGGGGGGTGGTGAAGCACTGGAATGGGTTACCTAGGGAGGTGGTGGCATCTCCATCTTTAGAGGTTTTTAAGATGCAGCTTGACAAAACCCTCGCTGGGATTATTTAGCTGAGGTTAGTCCTGCTTTGAGCAGGGGTTGGATTAGATGACCTCCTGAGGTCCCTTCCAACTCTAATATTCTATGAATCTATTATTCTACTTCCGACCTCTGTCCCCGGCGGTGAAGTCTGTAGCTCTCCTGAGTGTCTGGGGTCACTGACTGCTGCAGCTCCCCATATCTCTGTTCTCTCTGGACCTCTTTTGGTCAGCACGGCATCTGCGTAGGCTGTAGTGCTATTGGTCTGCACAGCCTGGGGCTCTGGCAGCTCCAGGGCTGGAGCCTGTGAGGTGCATCCTCCCTCCTCTATGGTCCACTCCAACTGAGCTGGGCTGCCCTCTTTTGTACTGAGGTGGCAGGTAGAACATGCCCAGTAAAGACAAGGGGGTGTGGCCTCCTTGGCCCTCAGAGTGGGATTAACCCTGGCCATACCAGTGCAGGCCTTGTACATCTTGTACACCCCGTCACTGTGCTTTTAGAAAGATATGATCTGAGTACATTTCAATTTATTTTCCGTATATAGTTATTTCTCTGTTATCTAGGATCTGTTGTGAATCATGAACACTTTCTTGTAGAAATACTTTATGACAACTCAAAGTTGCAAACCAGATGTTTAAGTGGAATGTCTTTAGCTTTTACTGCTCATTCTTTACAGCTGATGTACAAGCATATTGGTAAACCTATTCTTGTGAGGACGTATAGTCTTTGCAAACTGTAATAGCGAGAGGAGAGAACAGAGGTGAATTTAAAATTGGTGATTTGATTTTTTTTGTGAAAGTTTACAGTTTATTATTTTTTCTATTTCCCACTTTTCAGAACTTCATCTCTCAGAACCTAAGATCCATTCAAAGTTTTAATATATCTGAATCATATAGGCCTGATCTGAGCTAATGTGCAATGGCTTTATGCTGCTTTAGCTATTGACTTTAACAGACTTGTTCCACACTTAGGCTTGGTCTACACTAGAAAATTAGGTCAGTTTAACTGTGTCTGTCAGGGGGTTAAAAAATCCACATCCCTGAGCAGCATGGATAAACCAACCTAAGGCCGTGTAGACTGCGCAAGGTTGATGGAAGAATTCTTCTATCATCATAGCTTCTGCCACTCAGGGAGCTGGATTACCTACACCAATGCGAGAATCCGGTTGGCGTAGGTAGTGTCTACACTGAAGTACTACACTTGCACAGTTACAGTGGCACAGCTGTGCTGCAGTAGTGTTTTAAGTGTAAACAAGCCTGTACACTAGAATAACAAAGAAGAGAATCAGATTCTGTAACCCCGATCCTGCAAAGACTTATAAACATGTCTTACTTTAACAGTTTCTCTGTGCACAAATTTATATAATTGATTTCAGTGTGATCCGGAGCAGGCCAGGAATGAGCAAATTTTGTCAGCTACCTTCATATAAATTAAGGTGAAATGTCAAAGGTCCACAGTATATAATATATACAAAGCCAGGAGCAAAAGAGCATATAAAATACTATTTCAGATCTGGAGCATTTTCATGTGAAAGAAAACCAAATTCTAGTATTCAAAGTATCTTCTGAGTTCTTCCATCATTTAATAATTTCTTTTTTCTACTAATGCAGGCTACATGCCTTATGTTACCCAGCCCACCCAATATGCCAGAGGTTTGATTTACAGAGCTTCAGTGTACCCTGCTTCTGAAGTTATTCAGTTACGGTACAATGCTCTTCTAGCTTGCCAGTAACATTTTCTTTTCCAATAAAAGAGAACGTAATACAGAAACAGAAGATTAAATGACGAACAGAGCAGATATTTTGGTAGTATCCACTCGGGTGGCTCCCTCTAGAAACAAAGAAAGAAATCATGGTTTTGGCTAGAAAAGCTCTACAAGCAGTGACAGTAGATTAAGCTTCCCAGTAATGGAAGTTCCTGCCATTTACCAGGAACCACAGGACAGGGTTGTGCTGTACACAAACATCTTTCTTGTCACAGCAAATTGAAAGCAACATAAGGAGCTCAATGACTCCCAAGACACCTCCCTTCTTTTGTTGTGGGACACTATGATAGAAGCTACTAGAGGCAAATTTAGTTCACTGGCCATATCTCACAAAAATAAATAAACAAATAAAAATACAAGTGTACTTTGTATTTGTACAAGAACAAAAGACCTAGAAAAGACTAATAGATCTTCAGGCTCGTAGACAACTGACCACAAGAGAGAACAATTCGTTATTAGTTGCTGAAAAAACAAACCTTTGTTCAGACTGAAGTCAGATTTTGAAGAAATAGTTAACAAGGTAAATAGGCTTTTGATTGGCCAAACTGAAAAATATCACTTCAGGGGCACTGGATGCTTCATGGAGCTTAGTAATGGGATAAGCTTGTGACCTAAAGTCAGAAGCTAAATTCAGCTGAGTTTACTAGTGGACAAATATTGCCATGTGATTGCTATCTGGTGGCCTGTTGATTTCAGTTTAGTTCCTAATGGACAGGTTTCCACATCATAATCGTCTCTCTTTGGCAGAGACAGCAAGTGTTATTGAGTGGGTATGGTGGCTAAACCTTCTTAGCCAGGCACACTGCTGAGGTTTAGAACATTGGGGAAATTCTTACTCCACATGCTATACCTGTACCCCAGAGAGAGACCACACCTTATCCATCTTAGAATCTTTCACAGTTTCTGGAGTCACTTAAAAAGGGAAATAAATGAACAAAGTAACTAAAAGACAGAAAGACCTGCCCCTCTCTATGTTCAGAAATATCCAGGAGTCTAAAGGAATCGTACAGTAAAAGGCTTTATATATGTCTTGGGCTTGGGTAACAGAAGTAACTGATCTTCAGTTTTACTGTACTTTGAAGAAGCCTGAAAATTAGACTCATCAGTTGATCAAAAGCTAGATACACTTATAAACTAATTACATGTACAGCAGGCTGTCAGGTCTTCATCAGGATAGGTACATTTACAGTTTCAAAAGGCTTCACAATGGAATTTTTTTAACTATGCTAAATTCAAGAATATGGCAATAAGAAAAAGCACATCTGTGGGAGCTGTTTGTCTATATTGTACTCTCCTTTTTGCTTATGCAATCCATGCAACCTCAGTGAAGTAGAAGAGCTGCAAGGGTATAAATTAGAGCAGAATCTGATCCACTGGTTAAATAGACTGACTATTCCTAAGAAATTGCTAGCTTCCCACACATACCAAACAAGGAGACAGCAGTGATTTTTCTCCAAAAAGATTTCTCTTTGTTGACAAAGGAAGTGTAAAACAGCAGTACTGTTATCCATAATAATAATAGTTACCTCTTGCATCAAGGTGCACTTACTTAGAAATTTTCTTTTTTCTCCCCCTATGTTATTCCTATAATCAGTATTATTGTTATTCATGAAGCCAAGCAGACCAAAAAGCAGCTGGACTAGATGTCACACAGGCCCATAAGAATATTTCTCTCCGTGAAGAGTTTGGTATTTCCTTGTTGCTTGGCCATCACGGTGGTATTTCCAGAAATGCTGATTTATTGCCATGAATTTGGAATTTCTGGTATTTCCAGTAACAGCATGTACAATGAGTAGTACTTCCAGCACTGTTAGTACATCGCCATCATTTTCATGAAAATCAATGGAGTTATGCCAGCATAAAACTGGTGAATCAGGCCCATTGCCTTTGACTTTTATTGAGTGCCCTCTTGTTCTTGTATTATGGGAAACAATAAATAGGAGCCAACTGGCCTTTTCTGTGCCGTTCAGGTTTTACATATCCCTAATAACATCTTAATTTATCTGAGAGCCCATATGGGCATGCTTTGTAGTGGTTAATTACAGTTACTCTATGTCACTTCAAACCACAGTGGTTTACTAAAAAATTTATAGGTTCACTGCAGCATTAAATGAATTCCCCCAGATTTCTATAGATTTCAGAGGAACTATTTTCTTTCTCTTAAAAGGAGACATTCTGGAGTAGATTGTGTATTTCTTTCAAAGGAAGAATTTATCTTTTTTAGAAAGTATTTTGCCCATAAACATGGTTTCACATTATAATCCTTTAAATGTTTATGAGTTTAATCCATTTTATTCAAAGACCAACGTTCACCAAAACATCACAATGAGTTAAGAAATAAAAAATAACATGAATCCTGATCAATGGTTTACATTCTCTCAGGAATGCTAGTGCACATATTTGCCATGGTAACCAAGCCTGTTTCTTATTTCTCATGCAACACTTTCCTCCCTTTGTCTCTGTCCAACTGAAAATATAATGAATCACTAGGCTCATAGATGCTGGTTTCTGATAAAAAGAGGCTTGTAAGACTTGTACTTTAGAATTGTCACAACCTGTAAACTCTGTAGAAAAGGAATATTTGTACAAACTATTAATCTCAAATAGTCAATTACTCCAAAATATTAAAAGACAAAAGTATAAACCCAGTACAAAATCAAGTTTCATTGTTTTCCATCTCTGCTTCTAGTGGCATCAGTCTTCTGTAGATGTCAATGCTGATGACCAGGTAATAAGCAGGTGCTCTAGTGCTGTACATCTACATTCTGTGTAGTGATTACCGTTCTGTAGGAAGCAGATTGTCTAAAATAGGTTTAAGATTGGTATTACTGAAATGTTGGCAAATTCCTCTGATCATGTAACTTTAGGTGGAAAGTGCAATATGAAATGTATCCTTGTTACCTCTGTAGTATTCTGCATGGTACCAAGATGAAAAGGAATATTTGCCAATTTACGGGATCCTTCAGAAATATTTTTAGTAAGTCCTTATTTCTGGATGCATGAAACATGAATCAGCACTCCATATACTTTAATCAAGGTTCCATCTGTATCTTTTACCGAGAGCACATTCATTAATTTGTGAGGCATTTTTGTTGAACTGTCAGTACAATAGATGGCTTTAGTGAACTGCAACTGAGTCTCATTCTCAGCTACATTTATTGAAAATAAACCTTATCTGTGCAGCACACATACACTCTGTTAGTGTGCATTACATTTAAATGTCATTGTAAGTCTTGCACATTAGCTCTGAGACTGTTACCATGATAGCCAAAACATCATGGACATTTGCATTAATGTTGAAATAAGTGCAGTTTTTTGCATAGAACATGACTCTTCTTTGTAGGTGATATAGTATTTGGCAATATTATCTCTTTCTAGAATTTTTCAGTCAACTATTCATTATTAAAAACATCTGAACCCATTATAGTTTCATAAGAATGAGAGCATGTTGAGAAACAGAAGAAATAGAGTTCAACTTGTTTCACTGTGCTTAGGCCCAAGAGCCCTGATCCACAGAAATATTTCCATTGAATTATATTCTATTCTGTTGTCACCCCTCTGCCAAGCAGTTTCAGATTTGGAGTCCTTAGAAGAAATTTTACTATTGAAGGAGAAATCAGAGATGTAGAGTCTGGTATTTTCTGAGATTAACTTGTTTTATTTATCCTTTACACATCAGTCCTTGAGGAGAGCTGATCGTGAATGGCAGACAGGAAAATCTTTTTCAGAAATCTCAGCACCAACACCAATGTCCAGTTCCTAGGCAGCAACTTTTCCCCAAAATCTGACTCTAGTTAGAGAGACTAAGGCAGAGAGCAAATTCCTTTGATTCTTGCCACAGCTTCACCATTAAAAAAAGTGCATGACAAAATTAACAATGCCATATTTCTTCAAAGACTATAAACTGTTTACATGCTAAGAAAAACACTTGTAAGAATATGAGCTTGTGACTCCCACCATAATGATATTTTACGTGTGTGTATGTATATATATGTAAAATGTGTGTGTACTTGTATATAAATATGCATGTATGTATCTGTCTTTATATAAGTGTGCATGTATATATTATATCCTTTTTTATTTTCAATGATGTGACGTTCATTATTCTTCTGGAAATGTTTCCTTGTCCTCCCTCTTATTCAGCTTCCTCACTGACTTTTCAGTTTGCTTGTTTGATTTTGAAGATCCTTGTAATGTATGCTATGGTAACTATTATTTGGTTGTGGATTTCTTTTGCTAGAATACAGAATTTTTTTCATATTCACCTTAATTTCCTCCCTGCCTCCCTGGTTTCTCAAGACTACTTTCTCTTCCTGCCCTTCAGTGATTGCCAGCTGCTCTTTGGGCCCTTTGCACTGACCTTCCATCCCGCCTAGCTGATTCTCTCAATGTTTTTTGCTAATTCTTTGCTGCTCAGCTCATGCATCTTTCCATTTCTAATGCACTGCTGACTAAGTTCTTTTTGCTACATATCTTAGGATCTGTCAGTCCTGCAATATTCTAGTTACTAGGCCAAATGCAGCTGGAGTTAATGTATCCCTTGAAACTCTCTGGACCAAATTAACAGGCATTTAAATGATAACGTGGGGCCTGAATCTGATTTCACACTGGTTTTACATCAGTGCAACTCCACTGACTTCAGTGAAATTACTCCTGTTTCACAATGGTATAAGTGAGAACAGAATGAGGTCCACCAGTTACATTCATGGCCTAGATCCTCGTCCGAGGTTGCACAGTGTATAGCACAACTCAGAAGGAAAGGGGTCTTGCAAATGTGACTTGGAAGTTTACCTTTGCACACATCCAATCCATGGCTAGCTGTTCATCAGGCACAGGCAGTGCATCAGGTGTAAGTTAAAGCAGATTTTCGTGGGAGTTATTCCGGTTTTACATCACTATAAGTGATGTCAGAACCCAGCTAATCCTACTTTCCTTCCTTCCTTCCTTCGGTATTTTATTCCTAAATTTGCAATAACATATTGGATTTGACATGTGATTTCCATGGCAATCTTTATATATGTAATCTTCAGTCAAACAAGCTGTGGTTGTTTTTGTACATGTGCTAGAATTTTATTAATTCACAAAGATGGACTCAATTTCAAAAGCTCAATAACCCGTAAGCTGTAAATTATTTTCACTGACTACACACATTCTTTCTATTGCTCCATATCAGCAGTTCTTTCCTTTTATCATCCGTGACACCCTGTACTTAAAATTCAATGGCAGAAAATATGTTAATGCAGCGTTAAGGGTCTCCTTTCAGAACACTGAGTTGAGCAAAACTCAGACTTCTGAAAACCAGGAAATGCACAGTCAAGGTTTCCCATGCAGCCTTAATTCTGTCCACTTTCGGCACTGCCCTAATATGTCGCATTAACACACATGCCTTTACTCTGCCAACCCCAAAGTTGCTAAAACATACAAGCTCTTCACATCCCTTTACAACCCAGTCACTTTCACCCACAGGATTACATCTAAAACTACTAAAGGACAAAAAGGTGGCGAGGAAGGTTGCTTACACCTTCCCTCAGGAACTGGCAGTAGCCATTGGAAATTATTTGCATATACTACAGGTAGAGTGAGGTGTTAGGTGTGCCCACGCTACATGGTGGAGGCAGTAAATGGCGCTGGTTGGTAAAGATGTGTTTGTGATATGAGGGCATGTCTGGCTTACTTTGAGGGATGTGACAGAGCTATGATTGTGATGTGGGGAGATTAGCAGTGAGGTGGAACATGAGAGGATTTTAATGCTTTAATGATGGTTCTGTGGAACTGTAGATTGACATGGTATCCCATGAGTAAGTGTAAGGGACTTGTAGAAAGATTTTAAGTGATTATAAAACAGAATAATATGAGTCAGATTTGATCAGGAAGAAAGAAAATGTAACTAAACTTAACACTTTCAGTAGCCTTGCAATCTTTGATGTTATCTTACCACAGGCTGGTTGGGATGCCCCCTCCCTCCCAGGAGCCTGTCTTGATGTTGTCTTCATAGATGGAATGCAAGAGAGCTCCAGAGACCAAAATACCTCTCATTTTAACAGATTCCCCTTGCCATCCTTTGGGGTCAGGTGATCGGCATTGTCTGGCATGGCTTCCTCCACTTGAGTCAAATGTGCACCGCCTTATCCAATGCTCAGGATTGTTCCTGTATGCATGCCACAGTGAGGCATGAACTCTCACTCTGCTTTGTATTTGCCTGGATCTATTCAAACTATGTGAGACACACATTTGGGAATATTACATAGCAGAGCTTCATAACTATACATGTGTCATTGCAAGAAGCATACAGTCATAACAATAACGTTCAGTATGTCATGAGGATTCCAAAAACACCTTACATGACATACTTTGCATTAAACAATACACAGTTACACTATAAGGGTGAACATGAATGATACACAAATCACACCATAAGGTTGTACATGGTGTGTACAATAAACGTGTCACACATGGACAACCTTAACTGTGCCTTTCCTCATTTTTAGAAGTGTAAGTTTTCCTTAACTCAGCATTCTGTCAGGAGATGACATACCACAAAGCAATCTTAACTCTGCATTAATGTAGTTTTTTGCCAGAGAATTTCCTAGTTTTTGAACAAGAGAAGGTATCTTGATGGAAGGAGTTAGTAGTCATTTAGGCAGTTGTACATATCATGCCAACCAGCCTTCTCACACACACATCAGCTGGGCCCCACCAGCTCTACTTTGGCACACCTCCCCAGTCCTGCCCCTGACCCATTCACTGAATTCCTCTGTCCAACCTGGCCCCCTCCCAGTTCCTGTACCCAACCTTTCCCCCCACCGCAAGGAGGGAATGTATCTCCCTGAAGTCTTCACTCTCTGATATACAAATGTTTCTATTGCTGTTACTTCCCTCCCCTCCTATAATCCAACTCACATGCAGTGCCTGGAGTGAAGGACAACTATCTCTCAGTGGAATGGTGTTCTTGGTCATTTTTCATCATGGCTAGAGGGTGGAATTTGTGGCAGGGGTCAGCAAGAGATATTACAGACAGGGTTTCTGTTCCAAAATACTGACTGTTTTATGTTTGAGAGAAAGATTCTTTGACCCCTGTTTAAGAGATGTACCTAACTCTGAGAAACAGGGGGGTGTCAGAGCTTGGAGTGCTTCTATGCCATACAGTACACATTTTCTTGTCAACCAGGAGCCCTCCACTTTCCTGATTAATGTTCTTTCAACACTTATTAATAGCTTTCATATAGTCACTGTAGCAATTATTCAGACTCAGCCAAATCAGAGACAACTATCACAGTTCCTGGACACAAATCTCTGACACTCTTATTCATTGTATGCGATGTACACCAGGAATAAGGACTGGATCATTTCCATCCAAGTGAATCACCACTACATCCAGTAGATCTTAATCTTTTAAGTGACTGCATGGGCAAAACATGATGCCAATGAAGGACACCACTTTCTGCCCAAATCAGTCTGTCATCAGGAATCCCCAAGTTATGGTATACTCCTTGCTTGCCCACATACTTCTGCAGCCTCATGATCCAGGAATCTCCCAAAATTGACATACTGGCACCCCAGATTCAGTGCACATGTTTTTTCTCCCCAGCAGTTAGGGTACCCGTGCAATCAGTTCCAGATCTCTATTCTATGCATCATTGGAAACAGCACACTAATCTAATCCAAGTAACCACTAATTGCCTCCACCCACCCGCCCCTCCCTGACAGGCTAGTGAAATACAGATTTTCTCAAACAACCAATTAAAGGCTTACCTACCACCTGTCCTTATTGCCCAGCTCCATCACATCTGAAACCCATGTTCCTGATTCCTCAGCCCCACCGACACACGCACAAAGTGGTCCTCTGGCTCCTCCCCACCTGATGCCACAAAAATTCTGGTTAGACCAGCTGCTGACTATTCTGTCTGTTGTTAAGTGCTGATGAATGTTGTTGCTGTAGCATCACTGTCAAGGCTGCTAAATGGTTGTAGTTGCTCAGTGCTTCTGTTCTTGGAGCTCTGGTGTTAGCAAAGATCACAGCCTGCTAATTCAGCAGACCTTGATGTTTCTCATAAAGACCACAGGCTCAGTTCAGTGATGAAGGCACTCGGCCAGGTTTATTGTTGATGAAGCACAGTATTAGTGCCCTGGCTCTGTGGTTACAGGTACACTAACACATGTATGTCCGCGACAATGCTACCAGCTCAGTCAGCACACTTGGGCACTGCCTCCTAAGCTGGACAAAAGTGCCCGTCCTATGACTTTTCCTTTTATACATTGATACAGTCATGTTCTGTATTACACTCCAGACATTGCTATGCCACCCTTTTTCTTGTACCTGCTAGTTCGAACATCTGTCATCCCATCCTTATCTTATGAGGGAGGTCGGTGTGTTTCTATACCATCTCGTAAGAATGTGTTTATGTCATTACTTGAGAACTCTGAGTGTTCTTGTACCATCCTCTCCAGTCGGGAATATGCTCATGTGGTTAGTCAATACCTAATGTAGTTTTATTTTGCCAAGGCTAGGCCTACTCTGGTTCATAGCCTTTCGTTTCCACTATTAGTTATGCCTAAGGACTCAGCAAGGCCTACACTGCTGTGTTCACAGAAAACCTCCCCTAAAATAAAAATGCGTTATATTATAGCAGAGAGACAACTTGTAAAGAACAACGTGAATTATTAAATCTTTCTTGCACAGCTTACAAATGGTCAGACTAGCAATGTCAATGATGGATTGTCCACGGGGGCAATGGCACTGGAACATTCCCTTGAAGCAGGCAAGCAGAAAGTAGTGGCATACAAATCCTCTCATGGTTTTTTTTGTTTATTGATGTATGTGCACGGTAACCCTTCTAGACTGCACAAGTAAAGATGCAAACATGTTCTTAAATGTGATTCTCAGTTTGGATCTCCCCTAACATTTAGTGAGTGCCAGGCACTGTCTTGGGCAAAACTTGGCAGACTGAGACCATTTTGACCCTCATAACAGCAATGGTTTGATCACTAGCTCTGAGCAAAGAAAGAAAGAAACAAAAAAAACCCTAGAAACTTTTGAAAAATGGCTATTTTAGGTGAGAACTTATATCTTCTCAACCCCATCTCAAATGATCCCACCTTTGGGTCACTAACCAAACCCTGCACTCTCATGAGACATACCAAATTTCAAAGGAATCCACGCAGTCATGTCAATTTTAGACAGACGTCATGATGCAATCTTAACTAAAGTGGCACTGCTCTACCACTATAATCATACAGAAAGTCCATGCCTTGAAAATCTCCAGTTTAAGTGAACTGGTGGATATGTGCAGAGTTTGTGCATCAGTTGGGGTGCACAGGCAGAGCTGGGAATGCACCATCAGAACTATGGGGTGCAGGAAGATTAGGCTGCAAAAGGGGCTGGTGGTGCGCTGGCAGAGTTGGTGGAGGGTTGGTATTCACTGGCAGAGCTGGGGGGTGCAGGGGGGATTGGGATGCACAGGTAGAGTTGGAGCATGTTATGCCTTCCTCACATGGGTCTCCCCTTCCCATTCATCCCCATTTATCCCCCTCCCCATACATCCTTCCCTCATTGCAGATGCAAACCCCTTTCCTTCAATTCACCCTTAACTCTGTCCTCCATGCTTTAATACCCTTCCCCTCCCAGGAAGCATTCATACATCTAATTTTCCCCTCAGAGGCTTTGATTACATTTCCCCCAAAATAAAATTGCCATCCATGACTCACAAATTGCAGCAGCCTCCAACCACTCAGTCCCAAACTCCTTTGGTGTTAGGTGGGTTCATGATCAGTTTATCCTGAATTATGTTAACTAGAGAGTGAGTTCACAGCCATCAACCTCATCTCGGTGTGTGATTCATCCAGTCATAACTATCTCTCAGTTTAACAGTACAAAGCAGCAGAAGGAAACTGGTTTTTTTGGTGGGGGTGGGGGGGGAGATTTAACTGGGGAAACCCTTTGTCAAATGATCCCAAATTTGGATCAGTAGTCCTACCCCACCCTTTCTGCGGCACACCAAATTTCAAAGCAATCCAACAAACCATTTGGATTTTAGAGTATTTACAAGAGTTGAGCTTTAATGTATATAAAATGACAGGAATGAAAACTGTGCATTTTTCTGAACTGGTGCATGCACACTAAAAATATATATACAATTTCTTAAATACTATTCTCAGTGCAGGTTGTGACACACTGCACCCCATGTACATTCTGATGGAGTGATTCTGTATCATTCATGCTCACCCTTATAGTGTAATTGTGTATTGTTTAATGCAAAGTATGTCATGTGAGGTGTTTTTGGAATGCACATGACATACTGAACATTATTGCTATAGTAATTTGTTTGTTGCAATGTCATATTTATGGTTATGAAATTCTGCTATGTAATATTTCCAAATATGTGTCTCATGGCTTGAAGCAGATCTAAGTAAAACACTCCAAAAGCAGAAAAGTAGTACACACCTTACTAGGGCATACATAAAACAACCCAGCTCTTCCTGGAACAGTGAACTAGCCTAAGCATCTATAATGGGATGCTCATGTGACTCAGCACATGGGGAGATCCATGCACATTTATTACCTGATCCTGAAAGGGTTGTGGGGTAAGGCCCCAGAGGGGGTCAAAGGCACATGTTGAAAAAGGGAGACATTTTGCTCTCTTTCTCTCTCTCTCTTCCGCTTCCATCTACAAAACAACATCAAACAACTGAAGGAAGTCAGCCAGTTTGTGGTGAGCATTATCTAACTTTGTAAGGTTACTGAAAGTGTTAAGCTTAGTTTACAATGTGATTTACTTTAATTTCATCTTGATCAAATCTGATTTATATTCCTCTGACTTATAACCATTTATCATTTTTCTATACTTAATAACTTGTTTGTTTTATCTAAAGCAGGGCATTTCGTTTAAGGTGTGTCAGAGACTCCATTTGAAGTGACAAAGCTGATGCATATCAATTTCTTTGATAAACTGATGAACCAGTGAGCTTTTTTTTTTCAGTGGGTAGCACTGAACATTGCAAGATAGAAGTTCCTAGGGTTGCATCTGGAATTGGGGGGTGTTTGCTGAAGTCATTTTTTTGCATAATCCCATAAGTGGTTGGCCAGAAGCACTCACTCACTGAGGTAAGGGCCACTTGCTTGCAGAAGGCTGTGTGTGGGCTGACCCAGGGGTGCGGTTTCACACAACACAAGTGCAAGACGGGCTTCAGGAGTGAGGGATTGTGGTGGCACAGTGATATACCAGTCTAGATTGCAGAGGGGAATGTCACAAGGTCCCCCAAAGATTTGTACCACATGTATTACATTAGGTAAAATTTAACAGATTGAGACCATTTTGTTCTGCATCACATTAATAATTTGATCTGTGCAAATAAAGCTATCTAGTAACTTTTTGGAAAATGGTTATTTTGTAGGGAGCTTGTACCTGCACAACCCTTAGTTCAAATGACTCCAAATTTAAGTCACTCCCTGGTCTTTCCTGAGGTACATCACATTTCAGAGGAATCTGATTGAGCATGTCAATTTTTAGAAGACTGAGAAATGTTGACCTTTAAACAGATGTCATGACACAACCTTAACTATTGTGGTGCTGTCCATATTTAATATTTAAGCCTTGTTTTTACAAGAGCCTCTATGTGAGTGCACCCCTTCATCCGCAGTGTACTCATTGCATGTTTGGGGCCCTGGTTATTATGTATTCATCAAATGTAAATCACCCCACTGTTAGAAAAGTATAAATGCTATTGAAAGGAAAATGCTGCACTGCCAATATAAACCAAACAGTCTCTATTTGAGAACAAGCAAACAAACAAAGCCAAAAAGAATATACAAAAGTGACAGTGACAGCCTCAGAGGAAGAATTAGTCCATCACAAACTCATTTTACACAAAGCTAAAAGAAAATGGGGTTTTTAAATCATCCTTGCTTCTGCCATAGTAGACCCTGTTGGAAGCCCTCAGGGGTGAAAGTCTTCCAGGGAGGTTGTAGTGTGGAAAGCTGCCATAATCTCTTCTTCTTCAATGGGCCCATCTTTACCAGTGCAGCTCAAAAAGGAAATCACTCTGACTGGGATCATGGGAAGGGCTGAGGGGAAGCACCAAATCAGTAAATTCCCCTCAGTTGTCATATTCTTCTGTAACAATGCAATTACCTTTAGTCATGGGTCCATTTGCCTTGCTTAATTGTCCATGCACTGCAAATAGTTTATTGTCACTTCCTTAGTGTCCTTTAGATATTTGGGCCAGCTGACCCTGATGTAACTTAGAACTTCCTGAAGTTGCGTGTCTGTTGAGGTTGCTTTTTCTAGCTGGACTCATGTCTGCCACTGGAATGTATATGTCCACAGCATCTACATATGCCTTTGTGTCATTTTTGCACTCACAGTTAGTTGAGTGCAGTGCTAGGCTTCATGACAGAGTGTCTGCTACTACCAGACTTTTCCCAGGAACATATTTAGCAATGGGTTTAATCACATTAACCTTAGCAATAAACGTTGCCATCTGAGCAGTGCTTGAATCCAGTGAATGAATGCAGTCCATAGAGATATCTATAAAAGTTCTTACGTGCCCACATGCTTGCCAGGTACTCCTTTTTAGTCTGTGCATATCATTTTTCAATTTCTAAAAGAGCAAGATCAAAATTCATCTGGCTTCCACTCAGAACTATGTTGTTGCAACAGTACACCACCTAGGACATAGCTGACTACATCTGCACTGACCATTATGGGGTTTTGAACGTCATAGGACTTAAGAACTGGAGCAGTTGAGATAATTTCTTTTACCTTTTTTAATGTAATTTTCTCGTTTTGCCCTCCTTCCATAGCCAAGATGTGTTGGACTTTAACAATTCATTCAGGGGTTTTGTCCATGTAGAAATGTCTTGTAGGTATTGACCAACGTAATTTACGTTTACAATATGTGTCCCAGTTCTGGTACGTTAGTTGGCGCTTTCAATTTTCAAATTGCTTCTACTTTTTCAGGGCTAAGACTTATTCCATCTTTGTTTATTTTCTGTCACAAAAACTCGATTTAGGGTAGATGGATGTGAGAGAGTGCTGGGCAGCAACCCCTTAACCAGCTCTCTGTCATGCCAGCCCCAATTAAGTGAAGAAAATGGCAGCTGGCTGGGAACACCTGTACCTAATTTGTGACGGGGAAGCAGATGTCTGCCTAATTAGCCAGGGGCTATATACAGGCCAGGTGAAGGAAGCAAGGAGGAAGGAGAAGCTGGGGATTGGAAGAGAGACAGAGGCTCTGCCTGCCTGGCTGCAGAAGCTCCTGAGGCAGATAGCAAAACTGTATGCTGTAAGAAGGTGGTGGGACTGCACACTGTAAATAAACTGCATGGACTGCTAAACTAGAGAGTCTTGGAGTCATTGGTGACCAAGAGGGTGGCTGAAGCAGAGAGGGGTGGTGGAGAACAGTGGAAAATGCATTTACAGTGGAAAATGCATTTTGCCTTTTTTAGCTTCGGTGCAGAGTGATTGATTAAACTTAGGACTTTCTTGAGGGTTTATTGTGTTCTTCCATCAAAGCTTCATATATTATAGTATTGCTTGTGAAAACTACAAATCCATTTTTGTTTGTTAACCGTTCTGACAGCTTTCTTTGGAAATTTTCAGGTGCACTGCTAATCCCAAAAGGTAATCTTCAAAAGTAAACTCTCCCTAGTGGTATGATAAATTTAGTCATTTTAGCATTTTTTCTGGCTCAAGGAATTTGCCAGAATCCACTCTCGGCATCCAGCTTGGAGAATAATGTTGCTCCTTTCACTTTGAGGAGAAAAAATCATCCACTGTTGGGAGAATATATTTTTCTCTCATAATTGCTTCATTAGAGAGACAAGGTGGGTGAGGTAATATCTGTTATTGGATCAACTTCTGTTAGTGAGAGAGACAAGCTTTCAAGCCACACAGAGCTCTTCTTCAGGTCAGCTCTGTGTAGTTCGAAAGCTTGTTTCTCTGACCAACATATCTGGTCTAGTGAAAGGTATTACTTCTCCTACCTTGTCTCTCTAATGTCCTGGGACCAAAATGGCTACTACTACACTGCATACAACTACTTCATTAAGCCTTTTAAGATCAACAAAGTTTCATATTTTTCCATTTTTCTTTATAATTGGTACCACTGGGGCACACCATGCTGTGGGCTCAGAGATTTTCTCGATTATGCCAATCTGCTCCATTCGCATTAGCTGTTTTCACTTTTTGAAGTAATGGGATAGGAATCCTGTGAAATATAGATACGTTATATGATTCAGCATCCTCTCTTAAAGTTCAAAGATCTCCTTTCAAAAGTCTAGTATCACCAAATATTCCATCGTGTTCTTCCACCTTTCTCACTAGGCTCATCCTGGCTACCCACTGTGACTGAGAAGGTTGTTGGTCTGTGGCCGTTTGGTCACACACACTCTGCATGTAAAGCTTTTGTCTTTGTAAATTGTTTCTGTGGTGAACCAGTCCATGCAGTTCAGAATACCTCCAGGCCTAGTCAGAGCCATGCCACGTAACTTCAGCTGCAGGAGGGGCTGAAGGTCAAAATAAGTCCCTTCTGAGGTGACTGTGACGTCAGCTCCTGAGGCAATTTTAAAGCCAATAATCCTGTCATGATTATTCACTTTCACTCTCTAGACAGGCTCTGTCTCATCAGAAGTGAGAGATCCCAAAAACAATTACTCTTGATTGTCTATAATACAAGTCAACTCCATGAATGCTTTGGTGTGGCGAAGAGCTGCAAAATGTCCCTATTTTGTGCATGTATTACACTGTGTGCCTCTAGCTCAACATACATCATCTCTTGGGATATGATTTTTTTCCACACCTTGGGCATATAGGCTAGAATATGTCCCTCTTAGCCTGGGAGTTCTCTCTCTTTGCCTCAGCAGTTTTATAATCATGACTTTTAACGTTCAGGTATCTATAGCTTCTTAGCTAGTTTCATGTTTTTCAAATTGCTCCTGCCTTTTGTTTTGTAGTTTAACTGATTCTGATTGTTTTGCTATTTTTGTATAGCTGTGGCTAGGGTTAAAGTTCTCTTAATTGTAGCTGCTGTGAAAGGTTTTTAATTGTTAACCCGATTGCCATGCAGACTGGATTGAGGGAGGGATTTGTGTTATTTGACATTAATATGTCAAAATCATAATGATTCATGTAAGACATGCCATGTCAAGTACTGTTAGAAAGGTTATAATATGCTGAATAAGATGATTATATTTGTGTTCATGAGTGATATGTGTGAGGAAAGTTATGGAGATTTTTGATATACCTATATTTCAAACTGTGCTGTAGAAGACACACCCCAGACAGAGAGGCCGCAGGACAATAGCCCGCTTAATGGCCCATCAAGACCTTTACAGAGGCCAAAGGCCCAGGAAGAAACTAAAGGCCTACCTGAAGAGTTACCAGGATTGGCCCATGTGACTCTGGACTCCATTTTGGTTCCTGTAAAGTTCCACAAGCCACATGGCCAGTGACAGAGGGTATATAAGATCAAACAACAGAAACCATTTTGTCTTTGTTCCTGTCCAGCTGCAGACACACCTCTGGATCATCACACTTTGCAACTGAACTGAAGGACTTAGACCCATCCAGGTACTGGATGTATACCAGAGGGACTATACAAGCTTGCAACTCCACAATTCTTCTAGAAACCTGATGTATATGGACTTTCAAATCATTTGTATATATCTGATTGCTTTAAGCCTTTAACATTTCTCTTACTGTTTGTTTTTCTTTTATTAATAAACCTTTAGTTTTAGTTACTAAAGGATCAGCTGGCAGCATGGCATTTTGGGTAAGATCCAAACTTATAGTGAACTGGTATTGTGGCTTATCCTTTGGGATCAGAGGGAATCTTTTAGTAAAGAGCATAGAGTTTAAATAACTAGTCAGTTTGTGTCAGTTTGGGAGCCAGAGACTGAAATGAAGTAAAGGGGGCTATGTGTATTTGCACAGTGGCTTCTTGATAACCAGTGTGGGGGAATCAGAGGCATTGTTTGTGGCTGGTTGGGAAGTCTGACTTGAGGTTACCCACCAGTGCTGGGAGAATTTGCTCTCCTTTTACAGCCTGCCCTGACCCTGGCATTATCAGTGGGCTACCCTGGGCACGGACGCGTCACACCAATAACCAGACTGTCTCTGATATGTTCATGTTTTGCATTCCCCAAATCACAGTTTTCAGCCAGTACATGCAGAGCTCTTATAAAACATCCAGCATTTTCTCCTGGTTCTTGAACTCTCTGGTGAAAACATGCTCTTTCATAAATCACATTTCCCTGGTGTATAAAGTTTGCACCAGACATAGCCTGAACCCTTTCATAGTCATCTTTGTGACTGTCTTCAGTAAAATCAAAGGATTTAAAGATAATGTCTGGTTGCTTCCCTATAGCATAAATTAAAGAAGATACAGGTATATCTCAGATTTCTTTGTGCAGCTTGGTAGCAATGCAAAATCTTTCAAAATTTTGTTTCCAGTCTGTCCATTCTGAAGGTTTCTCAAAGCTGAAGTTCTCCAGATGATTGAAGAGTGGCAACTTGATGAGGTCCTGCAAGCTTTGTTGGTTTGCTCCTTCTGCTTGCAACATTTACTGCTATTTTCCTTCTGGTTCTGTTCTTAGGTTACTCCTGACACCATGTCATGTTCTTCGGTAGCAAATATGAATAGGTCAAAGAGCTTGCTTGTGCATATCGGATGGATTCATTCTAAGATTCTTTAATGCTCTGCCAGGCATGGCTGAGGTTTGTGTAAATAAGGTATTTTACACACAGTGTCATCTAGTGACTGAACAGTATAATACAGTGTAGCATTGCATTATATCAGTAGCCCTAATCATAATTTAGTGCTTCTTCCTCTGGTGGGACACTCTAAATGAGGAGGGTGGCTCCCCTCCCCAGGAACATCCTCTCCCCAGGAACATAAAGGGGCAAACTGGTGCAGGGAAGGATAAACTATGCCTCCCTGCATCTGCTTCAATGTGTCATTAATTGTGTTCAAGACAAATGAAGAAAAGTTCCATGCATATATTAGAACGGTGGTCGTTTTTCTGCTGAGTGATTCGAGAAGCCTTTTGGACAAATAGAAAGATTCCCCAGTTCAAGTAGTCATGCAAACATGCATTCCATGCACCAAGCAGAACATGGGCACTGGTGCTCAGGTAGGGAGGCAACAAGGCATGAAATTGAAAACGTTCAAGCACAGACAAAACAAGTGCAGGCAAATGCAGCCTTAAGTTATTGAAGAGAGATAAGGGCTTTGGAGGAGAGGCTTCATGCCTTACCTCACCCTTTCCTATTTTTCACACGTTCAAAAATGTTTCCATCAAAAGTCGGAATATAGTTTAATAAACTGTCTGAAAATCATCTGCAGCATTATTATCCGGGAAGGAAGTGATCTCGGTGACCTGTAACATCTGATGGTACTTAACCTCTATTGCTCACATGGGTACACAGAAGGATTGTGTGTCTTGCTTGTGGACTTTGGACTAGCGATGGATATTTATTTCACTGAATCTCTTTTGAATTTGGGATCTGTTATACTAATGCTATTGAGTGCACCTTTGTCATTCTCGGATTCATCATTAAAAAGGAATAATGGCATAAAGTTTGTAACTGGATGTAGAGATAGGGTGAGGGAATGTCTAGAATATAGGAATGAATAAGTGTTTAGGAATAGGAATGTCAATGGAAAGGGAGGAGGGATGGTCACAGCTCATCATTTACTTAGTCAGGAGTAGCAGGAAGGATTTTGTGGGCATCCTGGCAGATCTATGCCTTAAGCAGGGATTGAAAGAAGATATGGAAGTGGCTATATGGAATTATCGAGGAGCTTTTTCCCATGAACAAGGGCTGGTGCAGGAGAAAGTACAGCGGGTCTGTGAAGGAGATGCCAGCTGTTGGGCATAAAACACAGTATTAGAGAAAAGAAAAGGAGCTAACAATGGCTGGAAGTTGAATCTAGACAAATACAAATTAGAAATAAGGCACACATTTTTAAGTGAAGGTAATTAACCATTGGAGCAATTTGCCAAGGGTTGTGGTGGATTCTCCATCACTAACATTTTTAAATCAGGAGTGGATGTTTTTTCTCAAAGATATGCTTTAGTTCAGACAGGAATTAACTCAGGAAAGTCTTATGTTAATAAGGAGGTCAGACTAGATGGTCACAATGGTCCCTTCTGGCTTTATAATCTAAGAATCTATGAAATACCTTATATTAGCATATTTAGCAGTAAATTGCAAATCTTGACGTTAAAATGTGGGTATAGTTAGAAAAGATTCTCTGCCAAATGGTATTGTGAGGCTCCATATTTATTCCCATTTCACTGGCTTCCATATCAAATTTGTTCAGCGTATAAATCAAAGGAAGATTTTTTTCTATCTGTTAGGCCTGTAAAGACCTCATGGGATCCAAAATTCAAGCTGAATTCCTTCTGCTTTCTATATAACCTACATTACCTTTCTCTGTCCCTCTGTCTATTATGGATTGGTATTCATATGATCCCATTTCCATAGTATCTGAGTGCTTCCAAAGCATTATGAAATAGGAATAACTATAACAATCTCTCTTCATTTTCTCTCTGGACTGCAGGAGAAATGGCTTGTGGCCATTTGTTTGCTTTTTTGTTTCATTTGTGTGTGTGCGTGTGTGCGGCTGGGTGTGGGTGTGCCGGGGAAGGTGAGTGAAGGTGTTGTGCATGTATGAATAAATTAATGAGGGAAAGCTAACTTTAATTTTGCATTTAGTTCTGAAAGTTTTACCACTGTGGTTACACTCACCTTCTGAGGAAATGAGTGTCCGTGTGCAAACCTCTGTGGAAGTTTTCTCTCCTGTACTCATATACATGACGCTATTGGTCAACAGTTTCATTGGTCCGGTGGAATGTAGCTGTCATAGGAGGTGATGATTGCGTACAAAGAAGCAATATCTCAGCTAGCAAAAGCAAAATCCCCTGGAAGGCTTTTGAAAATCTGGGCTGAGACATTGAAGTGAGCTCCGTAATCAGTGGGCAGCCAGAACAGAGAGCATGACAGCAAGGTGATGGGTCCAAAGGCCAGAGAAACAAGAGCTGCTGGTTCTTTACCTTGCTTTGACCTGAAATCGGACTGTGAAGGACTGAAGAGACTGGCAGCGAGTCGTTGGTACTGGAGACTGTTTTTGCTAGTTTCTGAATTAGGAAGTTTAGAAAATAGAGATTAAACACTGAGTGATAGTTTATGAGGTCTCTACTGTCTAGCAATGGTTTATTCAATACTGGTCAGACTACTGCATGTTTTTTGGTGAGATTCCCCACATCCAATGAGATGCTGACAGTCTTTAGGGGCTCCAGATATTCTCTGCTCTCTGTTGCCATCCAAGAAGAGCAGCGGTCAGAGTCACAATCAGGTGGCGCTGAGTGCTGGCACTGCTTCCAGAACTAGTTTTTGGTGTGAGTTGAATTCTTGGAAAGAGGACATTGTATTTTTGACCCTACTCTTGGCTTCTTTTCATGGTGGTCTGAAAGGCTATCCCGGATGTGGGTGATACTCTCTGTACTTTGTTGTGGGAAAGAGTGGAAGCAGATAGGAACAGCAAAGAGATTAATGGTTCAGAAATGTCATGAGGGTCATGATTTCTCTGACAATTTTGTTCATGAGGCATAAGACTGAATAGAGTCTTCCATCATTATGTTCTGTTGTACTCTGTCTAGGTTCTGATAACACCACCCATAACCATAACATCTGAGCACGTTCCAGTGCATTAACAAACAGGATTAACATCTGTCACATGTGAAACTGATCCCAATAATAAACCTTGCTTTACCTGGAAAAAAAGCTTTACAAAGCTTTTTGCAAACACTTTCAATATCAAGTAGCATGGTTACTCATCAGCAAACATACTTTCAGCCCTCATTATGTACAGATGAGCAAATGTAGTTATAAAAATATAGATTGAACTGCATTGAAGTGGTAGCACTTCAGAGGAAGGCTTACGATTAAATGAGAAATGAAATCATTGAGAATCAACGAATCCTTTTAAAATCAGGCATGGCTGATTTGAGTACCATGTCACATCATGTGCTTTATTCTATAATCTCACTAGGGAAGTAGCCTGGAGCAGAAAAAAAAGAGCAACAATTCAAGAAATGCTATTAGCCCAGTCAATATTTCCACAGCCTCCGGGAACTAAACACAAACTCTCCTGACTTATTTTAGAAAAGAATTGGTACAAAGAGATTAAGGGCCTGATTTTTAAGGGTATTTAGGCACCGAATAGAAGTTTGGCATCTGAATACCTTTACAAATATGGAACTAAGTGACTTGCCCCAGGTCACACATCAGGCCACTTGCAGAGCCAGGAATAACATGCAGGTCTCCTGAGTCCCAATCTAGTGCCTTAGCCACTGGACCACGTTGCTGAGCTTACCTAGTATTTTGGTTTGAGACTTGTTTGTAGCAGTGCTGCTCAAATTTATTAAACTGAGGCCACAAAGACAATTTGCCAGTCGTCTGAAGGAAATGAAGTAGATTGAAGCCTCACCTTCAATCCAAAAAAAGATGTATGGGTTGCAAATAATAAAGTTTTTTATTAGCTGTCCTACCAATTCAGTCATGGATATACAGATAGATAGATTAGATATGTGGGTATAAAATTATTTTTGTGAATGTGTAAATATATTACGTACATATAACACAAATAAATCATAAAAAGAAGGGCCATCTGAAATGTCACACCACTCATATTTCAGAGGAAAATACTCATTTATTCTTCTCAGTGTTCTGGAGCTCTGTAAGAAGAAATGGGAATTTTATGGATGACAGGCACAGAGGTTTTGGGAGCATCTACAGTTCATCACCAGAGAGCTACTGATGGCTGGTCTTTGAGCTCCTCAAATTTTATTGCTGGATTGGCAAGCATGTGGTCTGTAAAACCATTCAATGCTCCCAACCCTTCTCATTAACTTACTAAAACTAATGTTCACATTTCAAAGAAACATATTCAGAAATCATTAAAGCAACAAGATGCGTAGTCAATCACATTTCTTTCCACTGCTCCTCTTTGGCCCTGCCCTCTTGTCTATGTACTATCTACTTAGGCTCTAATCTCTTCTGAGCATGGCGTTGTCTTTGTCTATGTCTGTAAGTGCACGCTGTTTGGGCTATACCAATAATAAATCATCATCACCAACATCTGGCAGTTTATCTCTTTCCAAAGAGAGATGATGTGCTTTAGATGACAGAGGTTTGCTTACAGAAACAAATTCACATAGCCTCATTTTCTCTGGTGCTGTCCCAGTGACTTCAGTAGGGTTTTACTGGTGTAAATTAGAGAAGAATTTAGCCTACTGTGTATATTTAAGTCTGCTTCATGAAGAGGCTTTATTTCTCTACAGTTATTGTTGCAACTAGCTTCTGTTATTGAACTCTATTTTAGCTCCCCTGTAACTTTGGCTAGAAACTTGATGTGACCTAATAAGCAGATTTTTATTCTGAAGTCAACGGAGAATGTTCCTCCAGAATTTGAAGAAAATTCATTTGAAGAGAATTCATCAGATGGATTTTGAGATGCAAGTCATTAGAAAATTACTCTGGTATGAAATTTTGACTTTTTACTCAGAAAACCACTTCTTACTGCACTTTAAAATATTCTCTACAGTTAAATCTCCTTGAAAACTCATGTGCTGATGATCTTGTAGTTATAGACCAAATCCACCTCCTGTTGATTTCAAATGGAGTCATAGATCCAATCCTGATCTCACTAATGTCACTGAGAAGAATCAGACGTTCTTGCTGTGAGCATATTGAGTTTACGTGAGTGTGAGCCATTGAAATACCCATCTCTTCTTCCTAAAGTGCTCTTGTAGTCCTTCAAACATTCCAGATAGGATGTGAAAGTAGGGGCTGAGGTCAGATCTCACCAAAATTTGATGCAAAAGGTTCTTCTAGAGACTTACTTACATCATTGTTACCACAACTGAGAGTTTAAAGAAATGGAAATCTGAAAATAGCTTTGATAACTGTGTAACAGCAGGATTTCTGGTCTGACAAAGGGAGATTATTAATCCTTAGAAGGAAGAGACAAATATCATAATGAACTCTGCACCTCCAAGGTTCTTTGTTTATGACCCTTAACAAAAACTACTCTGCAGTCCGGCTGCATTTCCTGTTTAACAGCTCAGTTAAATGAAAGACCTAGAGATATAATATAGTGCGGAGTATCCACTGACCTTCCACAGCTTCAGCCTTTTTAGGAGAATAGTGTCCAATAAATATAAAAGTAATGACTTTTGACAAGTCCAAAATATTTTTTAGAAAGAAAACCAACATTTTATAATACCTGTTATTTTATGTCATATTTTAATTTATTTCAGAGGATACATTATGTGGCTTTATAAACGTCTTACTTTTTTCCAGAGGATTAAATAAATCCTCTAAATCCTTTAGCTACAAGCTAAAATGCATAAATTATTTGGACTGTCATAAAGTTGTGATTGTTTTTACTGTTAGTCCAATGCTGTTCAGGACTCCTGTTTATTGGAGCAAACATCTGTGTAGCAGACATCTCATTCCAAGTTTATATTCTGAGTGTCTCCATCTTTCAGCACATCAGCATAAATCAATTGTTTCTAAAGTTAATGTGTAATTATTATGTGAAAAGCAGAAACAATCTCCCTGTAAAACTTCTGAGCCATAGAATATTAATTCCACTTTATATAGTTGAAATAGTCTGTATCAGTGTCATGTACTTAAAAAATCAAACAATTTCTATTCATATTATTTCCCCCAGTTGTTGCTATTCTTCAAAATTGTGAATAGGATTTTAATTACTCATCTTAAATACTATTGGCTCCTTACAAGTAACACTACAGAAAGCAGCTAATATAGTTAGTCATGCTGGATTTTCCTGGTATATCTCCCTTTTTCCTCATCTTATTCCCTCTGTTCTTCACCTCCCACCATTGTTGAGTAGAGCTGTATGTGGGTCCATCAGCACCACATCATGCATCATCGGCATGTAAATAGATTTCTAAAAATACCAGTTGCTGGTATGTCATGAGTTCATAAGCCAGATCTTGAGAGTGAATGGATGGTTGACTGGCCAGTTCTTGCTTTCATCAGTCAGAAGATCTTGGACTGTCAGACAGCTAGTTAAAGCTATTTTAGTTTTGGGGTAGAGAAGTAGTATAAAGAAAGAAGAGGGTGGAAAAAAGCAGTGCTCCAGCTCTGGATCCAGTATTATATTGCCTCAGACAGGGATTGCTGTTTCATTCCTTAAAATGTTTCCATTAAGAGCTACTTTTTTTTTTTTTCTTGGGGAAATCCAGCCCCGGTGCATTTTCCCTCTGTTAAAGGCCACCCCTCCTTTTACTGGAGCATGGATGGCAACATATTTCCCCCCCAGTTTGTTAGATAAGTGATCATTAGAGAGAATTAAGGCTGGGATGTCCTAGTTCAAAGGCATACAAACCCCTGCTAAATACTGATGAGCAGGTTACAGTAAGGAAGGCTTAGACAGAGGAGTGAAACAGTTACTTTACAGTGTAACCTTGTTTAAAAGGAAGGGAACCTTTCCAAACATGGATGACCAAAAGTTGGCCTCATTTACATGTATTGGAATTGTACACTATGATTTATTAGTTGTGTAACACCCAAAAGTGAGCGAGGCACTTTGCAGTACATTAAGAAGACAAGGTTCCTGCCCTGAAAGTCTTACAGTCTAAGCTGAGGTGTGTGATAGATGGTTTAACAAACAGCAGAGAGGGAATGGGGAAGTAAGACAAGGGCTACCGTAATAAGATCATGTAGCTATTCAGTTTACACACGTCTAACTGGCTAGGTTGTTATCATTGGCGCACCAGAACTGGGATGGCATTCTTCGAGTAGAGAATGCGATGGTAAAAGTATGGGGGACTGCTGTGTGAATCAGGACTGACAAGTAGCGCTCATCTAGCATGTCACTCTTGCACTTCTGCAATCCAGTTTGCTCCTCATGCTCCCAGGTGCTGTAGTTCCTTCTCCATCCACCAGGCTCAGCTGTGGCCTCTCTGCTGCTCCTCTCTGTCTGACTGCAGCCCTTGCTGGCTCTAGAAGCCCCAGGGAGGAAAGTCAGTGGTGGCAGCTGATTTGGAGCAGGTACGGGGATGGAGTGGGAGTCTGAGAAGGGACATGTGAGAAGAAAGGACTGCCTAGAGGACTGAGAAGGTGGGGAGAGATTAGGACAGGAGCTGAGAGATAGGGATGGAATAGCAGGGTCTGAACAGGGATGTTGGAGGCAATGGGAAAAGAAGTTATTTGCAAATTATCTCATTATTTGCATAAAATGTCACACGTGGAAAAGCACAAAAGTTGGCATCTGTGGTGAATGTGATCCTGTCCTCTAGCCGGATTGTGAACCTCAGATACTCACAGCTGGAAGAAAATACGAACACAGGCAGCACTGCTGAAGTCAATGAGCCCACTGATGTGAGCAGAGAGTCACAGGCTGGTCCTAAATATGCATAGACTGTAAACAATCCAACTCTTTCATGGGAAAATAAACATTTAGAAAACCAGCCCTTCTGTCAGGTATGTGAAACCTCTTCATTTCACACTGGAACTGGGATTGCAGCAGCAGCTAACACTCTCTGCTGGGCCAGCACTAGCAATTAATTAGCTACCTCTATCCCAAGAGCAGTGCTAACATGGTATTGTGGGCACAAACAAGTATCCAAAATAAAAAAGAGCCACTGGGGGGGGGATCAATGTCTGACAAACAGAAAAGAACAAACCTGGCAACAGAAACACTGACGACTTGTTATTTTAAGGTTCTAAATGGATTGTTTTAATGGAATGAAAAATAAAAGAAAATTAAAACATATAAAGCAAAGGGCACTTGACAGCCTTGATTTAATTGAAGCTCTCTTGCATCCAGAGCATGTTGTCACTGAGATAAAAGAAACATAGTTTGAATGGAAACACTGAGCAGAAATTTAAAATACCAAGACAAATGGTATACTGAATGAGGTCGGCAAAATAAAAGAGGAGGTTTTGATGCGGGCTCCTGGTTGATTCTGACAAATGAGAAGATCAATATTTTGGTTGAGACAGCTGAAGCTTGGGGTGGGGGGTAGAAGTTGTCAGATTATTCTTGCATGGTGCTACATTGCAGGACAGCTAGAGAAAATAACGTGGGAAATATTCCTTCAGTTATGTGCAGATTTCTGTTCATGAAGGGTTTTACTTGCTTAATTATTATTTGGGCTACTGATTCCTCAATAATGAAGGAGGGAAGTACATTTCTGAAGCACAGTAGCCACAAGTAAAAAGTCAGCATATACCAAGTTACCACACTATATCTGACATACCACAGTATTACCCTGTATATACCATAACTCTTATTTTACAAAAATGTTGTTTTAATGATCCAGAAAACTATTACAATAGTGATGCTGTAGTATTTAAGGTGATTATTCTGGCATACTGCGGTATTTGCTTTTACTAGAGGAAATAGCTGCGGTCTCAAAGGTTCTGTCTACACTGCAGTTAAACACCCCCAGCTGGTCTGTTCAGATGGCTCAGGCTATGTAATTGTGGTGTAGATGTTCAGGCTCAGAGACCTTCTCCCTCACTCCCCGATGGGGTCCCAGAGCCCCAGCTCCATCCTGAACCCGAACATCTGCACTGCAGTTAAACAGCCCCATAGCTCAAGCCCAAGTCAGCTGACACAGGCCAGCCATGGATGTTTAATTGCAGTGCAGACAGACCCTGAGATGCTGTGAAAAGTGGTAACATTTTAATGGTTATCACTATAAGTGCAGTGTAGCTTTTTCGCTCAGTTAGTTGAACAGGCTGCAACGTCAGCGGTGTTAACGGTCACTAAGAAATAAATCTGGCAGGATAAGAAAAGTAGAAGTTGGTTATTATCTAGGGCTTTGAGGAATAATTAGCAATGGGCAAACCTCTGAAGAATATCCATTTGTTTGGCGCCAGATGCTCAGCTGGTGTAAATCAGCATAACTCTATTGACTTTAATGGAACTACTGTATGCCATTGCAAGAGAGCTGGTCCCAGATATTCAGGCAACCCACTGGTGTGTGAGGGCTTGTTCATGATTCTTATTGTAGTGGACCTCAGATGCTTGGGAAAATTTCCTTTGAACAGAAGAAGTTTGTAACCCAGTGGTGAACTGTGTTATGGAGGCCCCTTTATGCAGATCCACAAGGGATATGAGGTATTACAGCCCCTCAAAAGAGAGACTGCTGTCTTCAGCTCAAGCTCAGGCAGTTTGGGTATAGCTCTAGAAGGCTGTGGTTTAATCCATGGTGTGTCAGCCACGAGGACAGCTGTTACCTTTATACACAGGTTGTCCAGCAAAGCCTTTAAGGTACAAAACTCCCTACCGTGCTCTGGATTCTCTCCATCCCCATGCAGCCCAGTGAACAGTCTTCTTCCATCCTCCATTCCACACCACAAAGACCCCTTAAAGATGAAGATGTTTTCTGAGGTGGCCAAATGACCCACTCCTCATCTCCACTGCAGGTTAGTCTTCAGGGGGCATGCAGTTGTTTCCCTCTCCAGAAAAGGATTATTCTCAGGGGCAGTTGGGCAGATACTTAAAGGACCTTTTTTCTTCCCTTCAGTGGTGGAGGCAGGAGCTGGATGGCAAGACACAGTAGCTGACTTAAGCACGTACACAGTGCATGTGAGATTGAGGTCCCAGGGGAGCCCAAGACCATGCGATGATTTGGGGTTCAATCCAGACCCTTACTGGTCTACACAGCATGGGGTTGTGTCATTGCCTGACCTGTAACCCTGGGTGCATCTGTGCAGTCCCAAATTTCCCCCAGTCCCTCTCCTCTGAAGTGCTCAGCCCCACTGCTGTAGAACTTATAAAACCATATCCAATTCTCTTCTCCTTTAAAGAAACAATACACAGCACCAGCCTAGTTTAACTAAGGATTGTGATCTTCTGTTTGTAACACTGTCCTGAGATGGTTGTGTAATAAAACAAGGTTAAGATTATTAACAAAGAACAGATATTTAAATGATAGCAAATGGAAGGAATTGGGATAGAAATGGCTACAAACATACAAAAGTTAAACTACGCATCTATGACAAAAACCTGTCTTAACTGTAGTCTTATGTTCAAAGTAAGTTTGTCACCACAGTCAATCTTCCAGCATGGCTGGCTAGACCTTAGCCAGGACCAATCACAGAGTTCAAAGCACTGGGTTTCTTTGTTTCTTCAAGTGAAGGATAACTGGGGCTCTGGTAAGCAGCCTTGTTCTTAGACCCATCACACAACTACTCTTACATTTCTCAAGGTATTCCATTAACACATTCAGAGGACACTGAAGGAAAGCTTTCACTGGCAATGTCTGTGTTACATAGGTTTATAGGACTTAGGCATTGTGACACTGAGTGTTGCAATGTCTAACTTCTAGTTGCCTTGAAAATCACAGGAACAACGTGATCCACAAAGCCTGGGGTGAAATTTAATTTTGCATGCACTTAGGAACTAACAACAAGAATTTTTGCTATCAGCTGTGAATGTATCAATTGGAAGTGATAGAGGAGAAGAAAGACCTGGGTGTATGGTTGATCACAGGATGATTATAATGCATCATGCAAGGTATTTCCCGTAGAGACAAGGAACTGTTAGTACCCTTATACAAAGCACTTCAGGCCTCATCTGGAATTCTGTGTGCACTTCTGGTCTCCCATATTTAAGAAAGATGAATTCAAACTGGAACAACTGCAGAGAAGGGCTACAACGATGATCTGAGGAATGCAAAATCTACCTTATGAGAGGAGACTCAAAAAGTTTGGCTTGTTTAGCCTAACCAAAAGAAAGCTGCTCTCTATAAATACATCGGAGGCATAAATACCAGGGAGGGAAAGGAGTTATTTAAGTTAAGTGCCAATATGGATACAAGAACAAATGGATATAAACTAGCCGTCAACAAGTTTAGGCTGAAGGTTAGCTGAAGGTTTCTAACCATCAGAGGAGTGAAGTCCTGGAACAGCCTTCCAAGGGGATCAGTGGGGGCAAAAAATGTAACTGGCTTAAACTGAGCTTGATAAGTTTATGGAGGGAGTGGTATGATGAGACTGACTCCAATGGCATGTAGCCGCAAAATTTGCTATTAGCAAATCTTTCCAGTCGCTGATGATGGGACACTAGATGGGGAGGGCTCTGAGTTACTCCAGAGAATTCTTTTCCAGGTGTCTGGATGATGAGTCTTCCCTACATGCTCAGGGTCTAACTGATCACCATGTTTCAAGGAGTGAGGAAGGAATTTTCCCACAAGGCAGATTGACAAAGACGCTGGGGGGAATAAAGGGGGCGGGTTCGCCTTCCTCTGCAGCATGAGGAATGGATCACTTGCAGGTTTAAACTAGTGTAAATGGTGGATTCTCTGTAATTTTAAGTCTTTAAATCATGATTTGAGGACTTCAGCCAGAGGTCGGGGTCTATTACAGCAGTAGGTGGGTGAGGTTCTGTGGCCTGCAGTGTGTAGGAATTCAGACTAAATGATCATGATGGTCCCTTTTTGGCCTTAAAGTCTGTGAAACAGTCCCATTGAATAAGGAGAGATAGGCACCTAAAAATGTGAACCACAAAAAGTCGGTGAACTAGTCAGGGAACCAAAATTCCCCAGTTTAAACTAGCAAATGGGCGATGCCAATGAGAAGAATGTGTCCTTAGCTCTACCCTTCTCACAGAGTTAGATGCCTAAGTCCAGGGTTCAGGGAGACACCCATCTCTGGCAATCCACAACTGGGAACTCCTCTCTTGCAGTCAGGTGGCTTGGGAGCCTAATCCATTTCTTGTGAGAAGGAGTTAGACATGGAGCTACAAGTTAGTAGGTGGGCACCACCTTGTCCTCTGTCCAGATTTTGAATGGCACCTGATCTGGTAGGCAGCTTCTGAGCATACTTCCTGTGCTGAGACAGGCACTTGTCTGCCAGCCTGCCTGCTGTTCAGGGATTGTACTGGGGCTTAAGCAGGAGATAGGAATCCAGACACCTAGAGCGAGGCTGAAATTAAGCCGCCTAGGGAACTTTTACAGCAGAACATTAGGCACCAAGTAAGTTTACGTGCCTACAGGGTTAGGTGGCAGCCAAGCGGGAGTTTTGTGGCTTGCAGTGGCACCTAAAACTGGGACTTTGGTACTGACGTAGCTTTGTGGAACTGACCCTTAGTCTCCCGGCTGTCACTCCAGAATTTTGTGGGTAATACATTCTTTTATTCAAAATTCCCAATTTAAAGTATAAAATGATTTTAAGGAGCGCTGGGAGATAGTGAAAGGCTACGTAGACAGGGTGACCATACGTCCTGTTTTGGCTGGGACAGTCCCTGTTTTAAGCACTGTCCTGGCTGTCCCAACTTTTTTGGCAAAGGTGGGCACAGAGGTATGTGTGGGGAAGAAGGGGGCAATTGGCTCGGGCTGTCTCAGCGCAAGCAAGCAGCAGTGAGGGCTGGGGATGAGGATGGCCTCAGGCATTAGGGAGGGCTGGAGATGGAGCTGGGGCTGCATGGCTTGTGTGGAAGGAGGTGTTGGGTTGGGGCTGGCCCCACATGGCTCAGGCAGCAAGAAGGACGGGGCTCGCCACACTTAGCTCTGAGGGCTGCCCCCGCCCATGGCTCAGAGGGCTGGGTCCGGCCTTGGGTGGTGGGGACTGGGTTTGACTTTGGGCAGCAGGGCTGGGCAGCAGGGTTTCCCACGCTTCGGGAAAAGGGCAAGCTCAGGCCAGCCCTGTGCGGTGTCCTGTTTCCCCTGTGGAAAAATATGGTCACCCATGTAAAGACTGTACCCAGCAACTGGCAGGGATAGGGTTAACTCTCTCCATAAGCGGAATAGCTCACACAAGCGTCTGCTTTCATTAAGAGGAAGGGAATGCGGCTGGGCTCAGCTGGAGTGAATTACTCTGTCAGGAGGGACTATAAAGGGATTGAGCTCTGTGGTAGTCCCCCTTATTCTTTCTTGGTTTAGGTGCTGACCTAGGTTGAGTGGGAAGTGTGGTTGTGCAGAGCCCTAGTTTGTTTGTTTTTAAACCAGGTGGACTCTGGCTATGAGCAGTTTTTTGCTTTCACTTTGTTAAATGTGAAGCATTTGGGCTGTTTCTTCTTTTTTTGGCTTATCTGAGCTGGCACAGAGACCTATGAAAATAAAGAGAACAGAATGAAATAAATAATTAGAGCAGGGTTAAAAAAAACCCCACTGAATATTGAATTGCAAGAAGCTTCCTGGCTCATAATGAAAGGTTTTTTTCAAATATACTCTTAGTAGAAAGAAACATAGGAGATAGAGTAAGCAAACCATTGAGGTCATGAGGCAAAACATAAATTGCCACTCTCAGAAGAAACGTTGTAGTGACTCTGTCAGGGATGAAAACAAAAATAGTGGACTCGATAAAGTTTTACATCTGAACATAGCAAATGGGGGAGCTTCTGCACAGCACTTTATGCAAAGGAATCCATTCACTTAAAGGGGAAGTTGTTAACTGTTACCTAGATTATAGCATATGTATTGAGTGATTCCATGGAGTTTAGTGTTTTTTATTATTTTAATTCCCTTGACTATAAAAGACTTAGAATTAGTGTTAGGGAACAATTTGTTTCCTGTAAACAGTTATGCCAGTATAAATCTCACATTAGCACAAACCATATTGTGTTTTTCCTGGTTTTGCCTAGAGGAAGAAGGGGGGGGAAACAATGGAAATACTGTATTCCATTGAGAGTAGTGTTAGTAAGTGACATTTTAGAGTACTTTAATATGCCAGCTGCTCAGCTTGATCTAATATTCCATTTTCAAATAATATGAAAATCTTTAAAGCAAAAACACAACAAACAAGGAAAAAGTCATTGTTTATACCTGATCATTTCTTAAAGGGTGAGAAAATTCTGCTTACTGTTTCAAGATTATTGAAATACTATCATTAGACGTTAAAATATAATAAGATAGTACAATGGTGTGTAACAGGGATGCATTTATGACAGTTTGTACATGATTGTTTTTAAGAAGATGCACGAAAATGAGATTACTAGAGAAAACAAACCCATACTGAGATTAGGTGCATGTTTTAGTAATTTACCCTTTTGTAGACAGCAAATCTAATAGTTACACAACTCTTTAGAGTCATTAAGATGCAGTAGAATAAACCTGCATGAAATCATATATAGTTCCAGTTCCAGCCATTACAGCTCTGGAATGTCCTAGTGCAAGTAGAGGCAAAATCAATTTCAGGGCCTTCAAAGTCTCTCTGAGCTTTATACAAACTTGGGATCAGTTGGATTTGGGTCAGAAGTGAAGTAACTGTGGTGATCTCAATCCAGTTTCCAGTTGGTATTGGTTTATATACCAAACATACCATACACAAAACAGAGCTATTATATTTGTAAACAGCTATGTGCATACGTAGTGCTAATGTATGTGGTATGTGATTTTTTTTAAATAATAATTTGGCCTATTTGGCAGTATGTGCTCAGGAGAAGTTTAGGAGTGGAGGAAGTGTGTTGGCCAGGTCAGATCTAAGCAGATTTGACATCATTGCACTATTTAATGTAGTTTAGTATGCCATACTGTACATTAAAGAAAATCTGAGGGATCAGTTGATTAAGGAATGGCGTATAAATGAAATTCCTATGAATATCATTGGGCCTAGACACACACACACGTGCGTGCATGCGCACACACACATACCCCCCACCCTAAAACTATGGTAATGATCCCCCTATGGACACAAATGAGCACATCAGAAAAGAACACCCAAAAACTTTAGAGAAGTTTAGGATCTGAACTTGACAACGCAGGCCCATTTTTCGTTGCTGTATTTGGGAGTTGGATTACACATTGCATTCCCAAATGAGAACAAAAATGTGCATGTAATGTGTTCAAGGTGAACAAACCACCATATACATAAAAAACCAACTTGGTTTAGGAAAAGGACTGTTTTTAGCCATTGTAGCTTGGATTTATGTCAGCTACAATATGTAACCAACCTTATTCCATAATGAGAGACTTAATAACTCCTGGAAGTGGCTTCTCATGCTGTATGACCATGGGCCAGTCATTTAAGCGTGTTGTGCCTTAATTTACCATCAGTACAATGGGTTCTGTATTAGGCATACCTCAGGCCTTTAGAATTCATTTCTCCTCTTAGCTAGTAACAGCCAGAATTTGTTAAGCTTCAGGGTACACTGCAATGCCCATCGTTTTCCACTCTCCTGTAGGATGAAGGGTAGTTACAAGACCCCTTGGTTTATTATCTTTTTCTGTTGTTGCTAGGGGCAACAATAATCTCTGGGTAATTACTGGAATTTGTTAGGCATGAATATATTTGTAAGTTCGCCATGAACAACCAGTGTTTGGGTGAACTTTTACATAGCATGATCTCATTTTAAAAAATAAAATAAAATAAATGCTGACTGCATAGGAATGCTGGGAGGCTTAATTAACATGTCGGCACCTTGAGTTCCTCTGGTGAAATTATTATTGTTTAGTTACTAACATTTTTATGAAAAAATCAGAAACAGGCCCATTTATTTGCATGTATATGTATTATATTAGAGGAGGGGTGTAAAATATGAAAATATCTTAATAGTGAAACAGACTGGGAATAAATCAAGAATGAAACAGAAATCATTATTGCGGGAAGGGAAAAGGAAAGGGCATTCAACCTTGCCAAATTTATGGTTTTACTGCTCTCTAGCCCAATTAAGATGTATGTTGGTCTTAAGGACAATGTGATTAACTGGGAAATTTTCAAAGACCTAAGAAGAGTTAGGCTTCCACCTCCCATTGTCTTTCCCACTAGGTGCCTAACTGCCCCCTGTACCTTTATAAATTTATCCCAATGGGCTCCACATTATGAAATGTAATAGACAGTTAATAACTCCAAGGCAAACATTGGTGCACGTGTGTCATAGAAACATAGTCAGAAAAATGTAGGGCTGGAAGGAACCTTGAGAGGTCATATAATCCAGCCTGTTGTGTTGAGGGAGGAGGAGCAAGTGTACCTACACCACAGGACAGGTGTTTTTTTTAGCCTGTTCTTAAAAGCGCCCAAAGATAAGGATTCCACACCCTCTCTTGGTGTAACCTATTTCAGTACTTAACTATTCTTGTACTTAGAAAGTGTATGCTAATATCTAGCCTAAATCTTCCGTGCTGTAGATTAAGCCAATCACTTTTTGTTCTACTTTCCGTGGACATGATGAACAATTGATCTCTGTCCTCTTTAGAAAAGCTCTTAGCATATCTGAAGACTGTTATCAGGTCATTCCCTTCCCCCCAGTCTTCTTTTCTCAAGACAATATACCCAGGCCCAGTCTACACTTACCTTCGGGATTTGGCGGAAGTCAACAGGAGATACGCGAGTGATGTAAATTACTTGCATATCTCCCATTGACTTCGCTGCGTCTCTTCTGCACGCCGTCCACACTGCTGTTCCCTTCGACGCAGCACTACGCCACTTACCGGGGTGGTTTTCCTGCATCACTTGCTGGATCAACTGAGCGGGCCTACACAAACCGCTCAGTCGATCCAGAGCAATAGATCTGACGGCAGCAAATTTGCCGCCGTCAGTGTAGACCCAGCCCCAGTTATTTAATCTTTCCTCATAGGCCAGGGTTTTATCCTTTTTGTAGCTCTCCTCTGGATTCTCTCCAATTTGTGTACATCTTTGATGCTCAAAACTGGACACAATCCTCCAGCTGAGGCCTCACCAGTGCCAAGCAGAGATGAACAATTACCTCCCGCCTCTTACATATAATACTCCTGTTAATACATCCCAGAAGATTAGCCTTTTTTTGTAACCGCATCACATTGTTGGCTCATATTCAATCTGTGTGATCCATTATAACCCTCTGATCCTTTTCTGCAGTATTGCTACCTAGCTGGTTATTCCCTATTTTATATTTGTACAATTAATTTTTTTCTTTCTAAGGACAGTACTTTACATCTGTCTTAATTGAATTTCATCTTATTGATTTCAGACCAATTCTCCAATTTATTAAGGCTATTTTAAATTCCAGTCCTGTCTTCCAAAGTGCTTCCAGGCCCTTTGAGCTTGATGTCATCCACAAATTTTACAAGCATATTCTCCACTCCATTATCCAAGTTATTTATGAAATATTGAATAGTACTGGACTCAGGACAAACCCCTGTGAGACCCTACTTAGACACATCTTCTCAGTTCAGGAGCAAGCCTTTGATAATTATTCTAGGAGACTGTTTTTTCAACCAATTGTGCACCCACTGTATTGTAATTTCATCTAGACCAGTGATACTCAGACCTCAGAGCTTCAGGAGCCAAATTAGTGATCAACATTACTCAAAAGAACCATGGTAGTGTGAATTCATTGTTTCATTCACTATAGTACTATATATTCACATTTAAACAGTATGATGACAGAAAATATTCATTTTATATATATATAATTCTCACAGCAAAATGACTGGCCAGGTATTATTTTATATACTACAATTGGTTAGTAACATAGCAGAAGAATCCTGATTGGTTCATAAATTAGACTGTTAATAATTAAGTCACACATTGTTTTAAAATCAGGTGCTGCAAAGAGCTGCAAGAGACACAATAAAGAGCCACTGGCAGCTCGCAAGCCTGAGGGTATGTCTACACTGCAGAGTGAAGTCGACTTACTTAAAATCGACTTTCACCCGCCAATTTTTAGAAATCACTGAAGTGTGTCCACACCATGCTCCTTGCGCCAGGCTTGTGCGTCCATACTCGCCATGCTTGTGTTGAAATTTAAAGTAGTGCACTGTGGGTGGCTATCTCACAGTGCAACTAGCTGCAGGGGCTATTAAGATGAGTTTAATCTCCCATGATGCAGTGCTCCTTCCCTCTCCTGTCTTGCCCCAAACAAACAGGAAATCGGTTTTCGTGCCATTTGTTTATGCCGTGCACTCACCTTTGCTGCAGAGATATGGAACCAGCTCAACTCAGCACTATTTTGGGTGCTGGCTGGTGAGTCTTGCCCACATGCTCAGGGTTTAGCTGATCGCCATATTTGGGGTCGGGAAGGAATTTTCCTCCGGGGCAGATTGGCAGGGGCCCCGGCGGTTTTTCGCCTTCCTCTGCAGCATGGGGCATGCGTCGCTTGCTGGTGTATTCCCTGCAGCTTGAGGTCTTCAAATCTCACTTTTGAGGATTTCAATAACTCAGTCATGGGTTCGGGGTTGTTATAAATGTGTATGGGTAGGGTTTTGTGGCCTGCCTTGTGCAGGAGGTCAGACTAGATGATCATATTGGTCCCTTCTGACCTATGTTTCTATGTTTCTATTATTGTAAGCATCACAAACACATCACGGCTTATCCTGGATTATTTTCAAAGGCAAGTGAGAACCCAAAGCACAGACAACAGCAATGTCACCAGGGCTGCCCTGCTACAACACATTGAATGGAGCAATTCCCGATTGCTGCAGGCCATTATGCATCATCTGCAATCTGTGGAGCGTCGGTTCTGGTCCCGGGAAACAAGAACACACTGGTGGGACCGCATTGTTATGCAGCTGTGGGATGATGACCAGTGGCTGCAGAACTTTCGTATGTGAAAGGCCACTTTCCTTGAACTTTCGGAACTGGCCCCATCCCTGGGACGCATGACTACTCACTTGAGACAAGCTCTGACGGTGGAGAAGTGAGTGGTCATCGCTCTATGGAAGCTGGCAACCCCCGACTGTTAATGCTCTGCTGGGAATCAGTTCAGAGTTGGTAAATCTACAGTGGGAGCTGCTGTTATTCAAGTACGCAGGGTCATCACTAGACTTCTGCTACAAAGGGTAGTGACTTTGGGAAACAGGACATAGTGGACAGGTTTGCCGTGATGGGGTTCCCAACCTGCGGGTGGGCCATTGGTGGCACACACATCCCTATCTTAGAGCCTGCCCACCTAGCAACAGAATACATAAACCGCAAGGGGCACTTTTCCATGGTGTTTCAGGCCCTTGTGGATCACAGGCATCATTTCAATAGCATCTATGTGGGGTAGTCGGGAAAGGTGCATGATGTGCATATTTAGGAACTCAAGGCTGTTCTAGAACATGCAGGTCAGCACTTTCTTCCTTGACCGAAAAATTAACATCAGGGATGTGGAAATGCCATTAGTGATCCTGGGGGATCCTGCTTACCCCTTGCTATTGAAGGCACCTTGATAACAACAAGGAGCATTTTAATAACAGGCTAAGCACTTGCAGAATGGTGGTGGAATGTGTGTTTGGGTGTTTAAAGGCCAGATGAAGATGTCTCCTTAGTAGGCTGGACATGATTGAAAAAAACATCCCATCAGTTATATCTGCGTGCTGTGTTCTTCCTAATGTATGTGAAGCAAAGGGGGAAAGGTTCGCCCAGGGTAGGACTGTAGAGGCAGAAAGACTGGCCGCCAACTTTGAGCAGCCAGATGGCAGCAATACGCTTAGAGCCAACCGCGGAGCACTTCTCCTTTGGGAAGCATTGAAAAAGAGGTTTTGCAATGAGATGCAGTCATGTTTTCTGTATATTTTGTGCCTTTGCTTACCATCCCCCCACCATCGCTATCAGTACCCTCCAAAGCCCTCCCCAAACAAGCTATGAATTAATAGAGACGTGTTGAAATGATGCAAACTTTTATTTATGAACGTTCAAGTCGGTGGGGGCAGGAGGCAAGTGTTCATTCACAGTCTCAAGGGGTAGCGTGCTTGATTGCAGGACAGTCATCAGTGGGACTGCCACAGCTTTCGGCTTGCCTCCACCAGGGTGGAGTGCACCATATACTGCGGTCTGGCCAGTCTTCTCCAAGACTGCTTGGGGGTGCGGGAGGGCAGCAAAGCCATAGGTGGAGGAGTGTTCTGGAGGGGCTGCAGCAGGACTCTGTCTGGCTGCCACTTCTCCTGTAGCTCCACAAGGCACCTGAGCACATCTGTCTGATCACACATGATTTGCAGCATCTCCTGCTGCATACTGCGATCATGCTCCTGCATTGCTCTTCGATTGTCTGTGTCCATGTCCACTTTCTGGGACAGACAACCTCCATGCTCAGAGTTCTGTCCCAGTGGCCGTGGAGGTGTTCATGAGCTCACCAAACATGTTGCCCTGCAATTTTTTTCCTCTTTCTGATTTGCAGTAGTCTTTCTGCAGCAGTTCGGGGGGGGGGGGGGCAAGGCCGAAGTGTCTACAAAACAAAAAGAAATGCACAACGTTGCCATTGTTAACAAACCCAGAAAAATGAAGCAACTGCAACAGTGTAAAAAATACTCCCCTGAGTGTGCGCAAGGGTAAGCCAGACCCTCATTCCATTCCAAGCATCTCAGAAGGGTCAGCTCACTCTGCCGTTACAGAGATGGTCAGCCAGGGGCACTTTACTTTGCTATAGAGAAGATTGATTATCTCTAAAATGCTCATTCCAAGTGCTCTGTGTGAAAGAGGTGACTGGACACCCTAGTTTAATTATCATGAGCATTTTGGGACAAGGTGGCCACACTGGATATGAGAACACCACGGGTTGTTAGTCTCATCAGATACCTTTGGAAAATGATTTAACTGACTCAGTAGGACAATGCAAAGGGGACAAAAGAGCTACAGGGTATCAGTTGAATAGTTCAGGTACTTTAAACATGTGCCATCTTCCCTAGGTGACGATGAGCGATATCCATCTCCTGAGGGTAACGCAGGAGGAAAGGGAAGATTTGCTGCATTCAGCAGGGTACTGCCTGGCCCTTATGCCGCTATGTTGTGTTCCGCCATGATTTCAGCTCCCTTGATGGCAGCGTGCTGCAGCAAAGTATCCTACCATGGCAGAAGAAACAAGGCTGCCCTTCCCTGAAATCTTGTGCAAAGGGTAACAGATTATCTACATGAAAGTTTCCTTGAGATATCAACAGATGATTCTCGGAGCTTACCTCTGCACATAATCTGTTCCAGGAGCAACTCTCCAGTAAAGTCCACTAAGACCCTGAAATCCCCTTCCCCCCCATTAAAATGAAGAAAAAAAAACTTACCAGATGTGCCTTCCCCCGGGATAATTATTGCTGTCCTGTGGGCTGCTGGACTGCTCTGGGGTCAGGAATAGATCCTGGCTGTCTGAGAGAATGGACACCCCACTCTCCTACACCCTGCTCTCCTCATCCTCCTCTTCCTCATCCATGGAGTCCTCGTCTTTCTCCCTGGAGTGGGATACAGCAGAGGTATTGATGCTGCGTGATGACACTGTTGTGGGGTTTCCGCCGAGAATTGCATGCAGCTCCTCATAAAAGCAACATGTTTTGGGCAAGGAGCCAGAATAGTTGTTAGCTTCCTTAGCTTTTTGATATGCCTGACGTAGCTCCTTGATCTTTGTGTCACTGCTGCACGTCGCTGTTGTGCCCCTTCTCCATCATGCCCTCGGATATTTTCCCATAAATATCCACATTTCTTTTGCTGGCTCTGAGCCGAGCCATAATGGACTTCTTGCCCCTTTGACTGATGAGATCCAAGACATCTGTCGACTCCATGCTGCAGCGCATTTGGGCCTTGCGGTCGCCATGATGAGTTCAACTACAAAACTCTCTCCACACTGGTTGCACAGGAAATGAAAATTCAAATTTCCCATGGCACGAGGGGAGGGGCCATTTCCTGTTTGTGTGGCCACATAACAGCAGAATGTGAATGTCCAGAACGGTCACAACAGGGCATTAGGGATACCTCCTGAACGCCATTAACGTCGAATTACATTGCGCTCTGTCTACACTAACACAAAATTGACCCATGACATTTGAATTACACATTATGCCACTTGCAGAGGTGATTTTATTACGTCGACTTTTGCCACGCTTTAAGTCAACGGAACTAATGTGCCAGTGTAAACGCAGGCTTGAGGAGAGCAACATGAGTGACATTACGTCGACCTCCGTCGCCAGTGTAGACCAGGCCTGAGTCTGAGCAGTCTGAGTATCACTGATCTTGATCTACTTCGTTTCCCTACTTTGTTTCCAAGACTATTTTGTGGGGCAAAGTCAAAAGTTTTATTAAAGCTGAGATAAATCATGTCTCCTCCATCCACTAGGCCAGGAACCCTGTCAAAGAAGGCATTTGGTGTGATTTATTCTTGACAAATCAATGTTAGCTATTTCCTATCACACTGTTATCCTTTAGGTGCTTACAAATTGATTGTTTAATAATTTAATCCCCTGTCAAAGTTAGGATCCCTGGTCTATCATTCCCCAAGTCCTCTTTATTTTCTTGTTACAGATAAGTGCTATTTTTGCCCTTCTCCAGTCCTCTCAGACATCACCCGCCCTCCACGAGTTCCTATAGACACTCACTAATGATTCAGAGATTGTTTCCGCTAGTTCCTTAAGTACTCTTGGGTGAATTTTGTCAGGCCCTGCCAACTTGAACACATGTAATTTATCTAAATATTCTTTAATCTGTTCTTTCCCTGTTCTGGCTTGTGTTCCTTTCCTCTTGTTGTAAATATTGTGTTAAGCATCCAGTAACAATTAACTTTTTTAATGAAAACTGAAGCAAAATAGACATTAAGCACCTCAACCTTCTTTGTGTCATCTATTATCAGCTCTTCTTCCCTGCTAAGTAGTGGACCTACACTTTTCTTTGCCTTTCTCTTGCTTTAAATGTATTTATAGAAGTTCTTATTGCCTTTGATGTCCCTTGCTAGGTATAACTATTTTTGAGCCTTAGCCTTTCTGATTTTGTCCCTACATGATTGTACTAGTCTTCTATACTGAGCCTTAGCTTTTTGTCCATGTTTCCACTTTTGTAGGATTCCTTTTCTCTTTTCTGGTCAATAAAGAGCTCCTGATGCAGCCATATTGGCCTCTTACTATTCTTCCTATATTTCCTTTGCATCAGGATTGGTTGTTGTTGCGCTTTTAATGTTGTCTCTTTGAGAAACTGCAAGCTCTCCAGAACTCCTTTATCCTTTAGATTTTTCTCCCATGGGACCTTACCTACTAGTTCTTTGAGTTTGTTAATGTTTGCTTTTTTAAATTTAACTTTAACCACCTGAATAACTTCACTGAAGACACTATTTTGCTCTTGGTGTCAATGGTGATACACACATGCATAAAGTTAAAAATATGCATAAGTGTTTTCAGGTTCAGAGGCAATAAGAAATATTTTTATTATTATTATTTAGACTGTGATCGCCTCCAAAATGTAGTAGGAGCTTTCAGAGCATAAAGGAAGAGGCAGACCCTGCTCCAAAGGATTTACAATCTAGGTAACAATACCCAGCTCTCTCTTTCATCCTAGTTCTTTCCTCATCTAATGTAAAATGTTACCTCCTTTTTCCTTAGTTCAATTTGTCTGAGAAGGGAATTTTTTAAAAAGAAAACAAACAACAAATAATTGGTTTCCATAGAACTAAAAATTTACAATGCTTTTACCCCCTGAAACATGATAGTAAGTAGGATCCAACTTGTCCTCTGATCATTTGTCATTTTTTCTTTGAGTTATTTATTGTTTGCTTAATGTAACAGAAAGTGAAAACAATAATTTCCCAAACACAGTGTAAAACATCTGAGCTACAGGAAAAAACACAAGGATTGTTAACTCTTGTACTTGTTATGTATGTTCTATCAGTAATTATGCAACCAGGCATTTATCCCATGCTCATCAACATGGTGTCAGAAATTCTGAAAGTATTCACGATAAAGGATCTAGTTCTTGAAATTAAAAATGTATTCCATAATAATCAGAATAGTCATTTTCTTAGTACTTATAAAGATTTTAAGACTAGAAAACACTTTCCTACCTTTATTTTGAAATGGAGGAGGGAAAAAAATGTTTATTTTGTCTTTAATTTCCAAATGCCATAGCCCAAAATCATGCCACATTAACGTACAGCATCTTTTTTAAAAACAGAAGTAGTCCTCAATGACAACGTGGATAATTTTTAAATTATAAACTCAAAACTGTTTACCGGTAAAATCTTCAAGGCAACATAGTTGGAAGGCCCATGCAATCTTAGAAATGCTACTTAAACTTATCACCAGTGGCATTTCAAATTATCTGCTGTAGGATGCAGTGCTGAAATAAATTACTAATTAGTGTCCACTTGCCAGCGTTTAGTCACTACTCAGCTTGGAAGCTCTAGGGAACAGCTTTATAACAATTTACTGCCTCCTTCTCAGACAAGGAAACCATTTTGCAATTGTTAAATATAATTTGACATCTCTATAATATTACTTCATGTTTGGCATTTCTTGTTCTGCTGTCAAAACAGTTTCCGTACTTCACTAAGGGTCTTTTCTTAGCTGATCTCAAAAGGAAAGTGTTCAACTGAAATGTAATTCCATTTAGTGCAACTGGCTAGCACAGGAGAACTATCCTCGTCTACATTAATTGGGCTGTTTATAACAGATTTGTAAATAAACAGTATCTAGCCAGCATGTTTTAGAGTTAAGATGAATGGGGAGTTCACAGTTCAGGCTCTCTAAGCATTTGGGCGGGCATTAGTTACTCTTGGCTCATGATTTCAAGCTTGGTTTTTACGTGCACAAGAGCTAGAAACATATTTGATTTTTTTAATGAAATGTAGGATCCTTAATGTGCCTCCAGGAGATGGCATCTCAGGCAGGGGCATTTAGTGCCTCTGCCTTAATCTAGCCCTGTATATACGTATACTGCTAATGTTGCTATTCCCAAGGTCTGCCTGCATTGCCAGAATTATTATTTTTAATTATCAGAACAGCACCTTGGGAAGTGCACTTTAGAAATAAAATTAATAATAAACAAGCCAGGATTACCCATTCTTTGATGTCGAGTGCGTAAGCCACTCCTCACAGACAGACCATTGCAGTGGCAGAGGGAATCCACATGAGCACAGGATTCCATTCTCATGAAGCAGCTTGCAGGATTGGGGATGTAGATCATAAACTCTTCAGGAAAGGCCCATGTATCCTCATGTGTGGACAAAACTTAGCACCCTGTGGGCACCATTACACTATAAGTAAAAATAATAAGACAGACTGGTCAACATTTTTCTGTCAAAACTGCTTTTCAGTGGAAAACTGGGTTTTTGACTAAACAAATTTATTTGGTGAAAAGTATCGGCTTTCCACAGAAAAATTAGATTTTTCATCAAAGAACAATATTGAAACTTCTTTGGGTTTTCAGATGAAAATTGGAAAATGTCACTTCAGAAATGTTGCCAACATGCTGTAGGGTATTTGCTGTTTGACTTGTCATGCTTCCGCTCTCCTCTATGGGCTGGGTTCCCCGGCTGAATTAGTCCTTCCATGATGCATCACAGCAGCTCAACAAGTTCCAAAATTTTCCACAAGGGCAGGAGCAAGGGAGACAGTTTCAACCAGCTTTAGTAGTAAGGTTAATCAGAGAACTACAGATCTGATGACTTGGTATTTTTTCCTCACTTTGCCACAGACGCATTGTATAACCTTGGTCATGTCATTTAGACTTTCTGTGTACAATTTTCCATCTGTAAAATTAGAATTCTAATACCTACCTTTACAAATCACTTTAAGGTTCTAGGCTGAAAGGTCCTGTGTAAGTGTAAATAATTATCCTTATATTAGAAACCATATATTTGAGAAATATTTGAGAAACATTTAACTCAGTCAACCTGGCAGTCACAGGGATGATACAGTGCACTACCAGATGGAGATGCAAGTTTGTCTGTCTTCCATTTTAGGATAGGAAGGCCTAAGCACATCAGCCCTTAAGAGGAGGGAGTGCTTCTCATCATTTGAGTGATCACTCTGTCCAAAGTTTGGCACAGCATTCATGGGTTCTGGAGGGAGCCATGTCCATCACTGTTCAGCAGAAGAGAGAGCTTTTTGCAACATAGGGCTTCTGAAGATAGTAAAAGCAGAGAGAAAAACAGTTCATAACTCCATACAGACTCTCTCTAGGTTGGAATAACATTTGGAATATTATATATAATGCTCTAGATCTCATCCCAATAGCAATATATTGTCTTATTAGAAATTACTTTCTAACCATGAGGTTATTTGTAAGATCTAGGTAAGGCTGCAGATTTATCATGGAAATTGCCAGGGTCATGTAGTCCAAAAACTGCTTTTCTTGCTTCTCCCATGCACAAATACAAGTAAGTGCATGATTGGCTGGCTGGTTAAATGAATGGTCAAATGAAGAGCTGTATAGTCTTCACTGAGAGCCTTAAGAGAACAGCCGTTGGGGCCGTGCATGACGTTACTATTGAGCAGAGAATTGGCATTAATCACGATGGGACGCAAGAGAATAGTTCCATGATCTCACCCCGGCGATTGGAGGAGGGAAATCACTAGACCATTCTGGAAACTCAGGCCAACCAAATAAAAAGGAAGAACATCCTTTCTTCACTAACATTTACAACAGCATTTGTGAAAACTTAGAGATGGGTCTGATTCGAAAACCCAGACCGAAACTTTGGAGATGAAGTTAACAATCCCCAGTGAGAGAAGCTTGGTCTTGAAAGGAAAAAAAAAGGCCGGGGATAAGAACTCCAAGGTGGCATGAAGTTCCTCCATGTCCAAATCATACATAGGACTTATATAGAGAATATAAGTAAATTGGAATCCTGTTTTTCTATGCAACATATGTGTAGCAGTATAAAAATTAGTTTTCTAATGGTGTTTTATGCCCTCTAGTGGGTTTTGAGTTTATTGCAGTTATTAGACCTGGAATGTTTGTAATTTTTAACTGTTTGCTTTAGCAATATTTAGTCTGTGTAAAATGCATACACTAGATTTATTCCTAAATATTTACCCTACAAATTTAGAAGGTTGCCTATTATGCCCTGTTTATTTCTTTCTGGCAGTTTTCTATCACAGCCTAATCTTTGTTTAGCATTTCCTTCTGTAGCAAATTTGATGTTCCTAACACATATTTGCAGTCTTAAGCAACCACAAAAAAGATTGCTGAGTGATAGCTTCATACACATGATGTTCTTGCAACAAAATAAAAAATTACACTTGAAAAAAACCCAGCCCTTTTGAGCAAATAAATAATTGTAAGTGGAATATGTGGAAGTGACACTCTTCTCCATTTAACATTTTGAGCATTACCCTCTCCACCACATCAGGGAAAAATGGCAAAAATGATTTGTTTGAGTTGCAATGCAGAACAATAAACTTCTACATACTCAACATAGGGATTTCCACAGCTTTCGCCTTAGACCCAACAGAGGGCCAGCCTGAGAAAACAGTCTGCATTAGATTGAAAAAGGGTCGAAGAATGCTGAGTTAGCCCATGGTGCCACAAACATGGACAGTGTTGTGTGATGTTTCTTGAAATGAGGCCATTTCAGGCAGAAAATATAGTCCATCCATTGGATAGAGTAACTGATGTGCAACAACTACTCCTTATAGATCCAATAGATATTGTAGATGGATGGATACATGGATAGAAAAATGCTGATCTCCTAACGTAAATGCCACAGAACACACATTAATAATCCTACTTGTTACACCAATTGTGGGAATTCCCTAATGCCTATGTTATTCATGAGTCCCCAAATTTAGTTGTTGGCTTGTAAAAGGTACAGTCCCAGCTCTCATGTATCTGATGCAAAACCATAAGAAATCATACCCATGTTCCTCAGACCACCACTTAGAAAGGTCCAGTGTCCTATCAGCGTAAGAAAAGAATCCATTAACTTGATAGTATCCCTTACAATGAGTCAGATATGGAAGAGTGGTGTGTTAGCTGTTGAACATCAAGATTAAAGCTGAATTTCATCCATTTCCCAGCAGGTATTCATTTGATAATGCAATGTTTGACTTCTGCTATGATATAGCTTAATTGACATAGCACAAGTGCACATGTGGTTTGCCATATCATTTTCACTTCACTGTCTTGGGTAATAAAGCAAAGCAGGGGAATCAGTGGTACTATTTTTGTTCAATCAGCCAGCGTATACAATCTTGTGATATCATTTTGTTATGTTGCAACATTAGGTAGAAAGTTAATACAACTAATGAGGACCAAAGCATTGACTAAGATATGTTCTACAATAATAGGTTCATATGTGGGAAATGCAGTTTTGACACAGCCTTGCAAAAATTGGAACTGGGAAAATGTGGAGAAGGAAAAGGCTCTCACTATTATAATTTGTGTAACAATAAGAGGAATAAGGTAGTCGATTAAAACCTTAAAGTATGGTTCTGTTTTGAAAAGTCACTGTGTAAATGGCTTTCTGAGATTCCATGTTTGTTGTTTGTATTTCAGTGACTTCAAGATCAAATTTGCTCAGTTTTCAAGTAAAAAGATGGTTTTCCCACTTTATAATGAAAGCCTTACAAAACTCACTCTTCCTTCTCTTCACTTCACTTGGGCTTGGAGGTGCCCATGAGTCTTCACTATTTCTTCCAGTCTCTTACATGGGTTCGTTGGTCTTGAAGTTCCAGTCTTTTCTCTTCAGATTCCTCTTGATAGATCTTTTCATCATATCTTCAGTCTTCCACAACCTTTCTTGCTGTCATCTTCCTCCAAAGACATCGTTGCTAGCTATTCTTCCATTCTTGCATTCTTATCACATATCCAGCCCACCTCAAATTTGTGCTCTCCAACCTATCTATCCTCTCCCTAATTTCTTCCATGCTCATTTTGTCTACGTTCTGGTTGCCTGCCATTCTTCTCAGCATATTGTTTTCTACTACCTGTATCTTCTTTTCATCCATTTCCATAAGACACAGCCTATACTTTTCCATTTGTTATTTAATTGATGGTTTCACAGTACCCTTGCCACCTTTTTCACTGCTGTCCATGCACACTGGGTTCTTCTTTTCAGTTCTCCAGATCTCTCTCCAATGATATTAAGTTCACAAATTCTTTCTTCTGATTCAGCTTCTCTCCTAAAACTTCAATCAACAGCTCTTCTTCCACCTTCCCTACTGTATAACTTCAGTTTTCTTTATGATTACCTCCAAATCATGATCTTCAAACATATGCCCCCTCTGATACTATATTTACCAATTTCTTTGGGCCAAATCATCAGCATATATTAGGGTGTGTGTGTGTGTGTGTGTGTGTGTGCGCGCGCGCGCGCGCACGTGAAGAGAAGTAGACTCAGTACACTGCCTTGTCTCAATTCTGCCATCATCTCACAACTCTCTGAAATTCCATGTATTGTTACCACGATAATACTTGACCCTCAATATGGCTCCTCTATCATCTCCACCTCTTCAAGTCTCCTTTCATCATCACCTCTTGAAGTCCCCTTTCAGTCCTCCATCTCAATAGTCCAAACACCAGTTCCCACCAAACCAAGTCACATGGTTTCTTAAGATCAAAAAATGCTACATACTAGAGAAGCCACCCATTTAGCATTCTTTCAAACTTCTGCCTCTTGCAGATATTGTGTATATAGTACAGTCTATAGTCTATTGTGCCCTTCCCTTCCTAAAGCCATGTTGCTCCTCTCTTGTATTTTGCTCCACCTTGCCTCACAACCTTGCCCCCAAAATTCTCTAAAGGACTTTAAAAGGCTAATTTAACAAGGTGATGACTCAGTAGGTGTTTGGATCTTTTGTACCACCCTTACCCTTCCAGAGAGGCACAATCCTCCAGTCATCTGGTATCCTTGCCTGATCCCAGCAAAGTCACAGTAATCTATGAAGCCACTTTGTTCCAGTATCTCCAACAGCCTTAATCATATCAACAGTTATCTCATCTTTATCAGCTGCTTTACCATTTTTCATCCTATTCTGCAGTGTCTCTACCTCCTCTACACAGGCTTCCCCCATAACAGGCTTTTGAGGCTTCCCCCATAACTGTTGGCAGTGCTTCCATTCACAAGTCCCTCTTCACATTTAACAGCCTTTGGAAATATTTTTTCTATATGTCTAGCATCTCTTTAGAGTTAGTCACCACACAGTTCTCATCCTTCACACACAAAGATTTTTTGTATCTTGTGTTTCATTGTTCCTTTTTTGCTAACCCCAAAACCAATTTTCTGCCATCATCTTCCTCCATCTTTTTATATAATTCCTCTTCAGCCTCCATTCTTGCCTTAGCAACCATATTTTAGCCTCATTTTTTTCATGTTTGTATGCATTTTTTATTCTTATCACAACCTGCTTTCTCAAACTCGGTGAATAAGTCCTTTTTTATTTCTGTTCTACATCAGACTTCCACCACCAGCTTGTTTTCTGAAAGCACCCCATCTTACCACTTGTTCTGCCACATGTTACCTCCACTGCCTTATTGAAACAGTCTTTTAATTTCCTTCGTACTTCCTCCAGTGACTTCATTGTTGTTGGCAAAGGATGAAAGTCTTCCTTTACTTTCTTGGCAAAAGTCTTCCTTTCTTTCCCCCACCCACCCAGTTACATAACTATCAAAGCAATTTCTTCTTCAATTTCATCTTGTCTCCTGTTTTCTCAGGTTGCAGTTTGATTTTAGCTATTGTTACCTTACATTGTTCTGCCTCATAGTCACTTGGTATAACCTTTACATCTTGCACCATTTTTATATGTCCCCTTCTTATCAAAATACAGTCCACCTGAGTTTTACTTTTTCCACTATAGTATGTCACCAGGTTGGATTCTCTTTTTCTAAACCATGTACTTGCTACTGAAAAGCCATTACAAAACACTACTCAACACAATTCTCTCCTTCTGCATTTATTTTATCAAAGCCAAATTTACTCACCATTCTTTCTGTTTGGGTTCCCTTCATCAACGTGGCAATTTAAATCACCGCTGACCACTAACAAGGTGTTACACTCAACCATAACCACCAATTCTGCCAGCTCATTTCTAAAGCTCTCCTTCTCTTCCATAGCTGTGCTGTGGAGCGTATGCTGACATATAACCTTACTTTCTATCATGAACCTTCATGAAACCCTCAGCAATCTCTGGCCTCATGAAGATAGCTACCCCCATTCATTCCTTTTTCCTCCAGACCAAAAAAAGTGTTTAAATCCATCTTTCAAGACTTGACTTTTTCCTCCACACCACTTAGTTTCCTTCAGACATGTTATACCAATTTTCCTTCTAGCCATTGCCTCAACCACCTCTCCTGAACTACCCATAAGTGAACCTATATTCCTGGTCACAATTCCCAGATCTTTGCCAATTTGTTACTGTTGCCCAGAAGACAACATGTTGGTTACCCCAAACACAATAGCATGTTTTAAATGATTCAGGCATGAAGAATCCATGACAGACAAAGAATCTCAGTAGCTAAGTAGCCCACTGGCACAGCCCCCCACTTTGCTGATCCTGCAACCTTACAAACTCACCCTGACATTTGAAAAATCAAGCTGTTCTTTCTCTGGTTTATGCATCATCGCCAGTAATAAAGAAAGTTTCTTTGGGCCCAATTCTGCCCTCATTTACACACTGTGAACACCATTGTCTGAATTCAGTGATGTATACAGATATGGCAGCAGAGCCAGCAGCAGATTCACAGGGCTATGATGTAACCATGAGAGTGCATAGAATGGACTTCCCCTTTGAACAGTCCCTTGCAAGTCTTTTTCCTTCAGCAAGAGTCAGTATGGGAGGATTTAGGTATCTTAAATCCCTCAGAATTGCATCTTCCAACCTCATCTGTGGTCAGCCTCAGTTTTTACTTCCTTTGACCTCAGCTCTATCAACCTTCTGCAAAAGCGCACCTTCTTCTGCACGACTCAACAACTGCAGTCATCATGATCTCAACTGATACAAGACTGCTTCTTGCCAGGAATATCAAACCCATGGATGTTAAGAATATGACATAACTTTCAACACTGAAAACTATTTAGATTCATTTCCTCAGCTGTTTTTTAATAGTCATGTTTCTGCCCCATGTAACAGAGTTGTATAACTACCGCATTGAACATTTGTATCTTAGTTATCACACAACATCCCACCACATAGACAGAGACCTTTGAAGATAATGAAATGGCATTTATGCAAGACTGATCCAGTATGTGACTTCTTCAGATACAGAACCTTCTGATGTCACCTGACTACCTAGATAGATAAAAATATTCACCCATTCAATGTAATTGCCATCTACTTGCAACATCAACAGGTCATTTCCATGTTATAGATAGCATGCATAGCTTTCATTAATCACCATCGCTATTAAGTCCCATAGACTCTGCAGTTTTTTGCAGCTCTTCCAGCTTTTGCTGGAGTTGGTCAGTAGTCAGCCAAAGTAAGGCTCATTGCCTCAGACAATGACAGAATCATAGACTCATAGAGGATAAGTGATGAAAGGGACCTCAGGAAGTCATCTAGTCCAACCCCCTGCTCAAAGTAGGACCAATCCCAATAAATCATCCCAGCCAGGGCTTTGTCAAGCCAGGCCTTGAAAGCCTCTAAGGATGGAGATTCTGCCATCTCCCTAGGTAACCTTTTCCAGTGCTTCACCACCCTTGTAGTGAAAACGTTTTTTCTGATATCCAACCTAGACCTCCCTGACTGCAACTTGAGACCATTGCTCCTAGTTCTGTCATCTACATACTTAAGATCCTCTAAAGATGAATCTTTAAATTTCCCACTTCCTACTTTGGCCTCAAATAGCTTCGACATCAAGTAGTCTATTAGAAGATTAAATAATGTTGGTGAGATAATCTGTCTGTAATACAACCATTTACCTTCACAAAGCTAAATGTACAGTGGTGCAATTTGTCCATTAGACACACTAAATCCTCAGGCACTCCATATGGGTATAGCAGTATCCACAGTGCTGGTTGACACACTGAGTCAAAAGTGGCTGTTAATCTATAAATGTGATGTTAACTTCCTTTTGTTGCTTGTGTCATTTTTCAATAACATTCCACAGAACATATATAGCATGGATTGTAGATTGAGCTGTACAGAAACCACACTGGATGTTCAATTAGGAACTTCAGACTCTCAAATACACATTTCTGGTTATGTCTTTCAGAGGCTTTCTCAATACACCTATCCCATTCCATGTGTCATCCCATTCCACCATTGATTACGATCATTCTGACAGGCCCTTTTGACTGTTCATTCAAGACATTTCTTTTCCTCTGTTGCCCATTTTCTCTTCCCTTCACTGACTTGATTCTGACCTTCCAGTGCATCTGTTCTGCACCATGCCTCTTTTTTAATCACCTGTACTTCGATGGTATTGTCTGTAATCCCACATTACTTTTTCATTCTCCTGAGTCCCATTTGTGCTTCAGCAATCTCTGTGGTAGGATGAGCTTTATTTTGGAATTCTATCTGTGTGTTAGCTAGTTGGTCATCCAATATAGAATATTTGTTGGAAATCGCTATTGTTTAACTATTAGTGATTACTTCATCATGAAGCTTATCAACATTTAAGTGTTTCAATGCATTTGGTACCAATCTCTGGAACTCCATTAAACAAAACTTCATTGTTGCTGTTAGGAGTTGATTATCAGATTCCAGAGCAAGATCAGCATTCCTAAATATACTTACATCCTGGATGAATTTAAACATCTGGAATGTGCTAGAAGGTTGCATTGTCACCCAATGGATATTGAAATGTATACTTATGGCACTTCTTGTGCTGAAACCAGGTAGCCATTAAAAATAGTGTATGTGGGGAAGCAAACTGTAAGCTGTGTGGCCCCCTGTACTCATAGGTGCTAGAATTACAGGTGCTGGGTGTGCAATCACACCCCTGGCTTGAAGTGGTTTCCATCCCATACAGGGTTTACAGTTATTGGTTCAATGGCTCTCAGCACCCCCACTATATAAATTGTTCCAGCATCACTGCCAGTACTAATTCAAATCCAATCCTATCATGACCAATGCTCATGTTCATATCTTCTAAGATAGCAACATGAAGTCAGGATGACATGCTAGGTACAATGTCCTCTAACATGGCTGAAAAAGCATCTTTTTCAGCATTAGGTTTTGCATCATGTGGAAAACATTCACGAGTAACTACCACACATCCTACCTTCAAACTGAAAATGGTGGCTATCAGATATGCAGAATGAGCCTGCTAAATCAGTTGTGCAGATTGTGCCACAGGGACAAAACCGTAGCAACATCAGTGTGCCCATCGGATGTGTCATAGGCATGCAACAATTGAAGGGTTTGACTGCTACAAGTCAGAGCTGTGCTGTCAGTGTTCAAATTCCACCATGTCTCCTGCATGTTGCATATATCAAAAGTCAACCTTTCCAATTCTTCATGCAGGAGAGTCCTTTTTCTGATGCTGCAAATGATCAAACATTCCTCAGTCCATCCTCAGAAACAGATTTTCCCTTCAGAAAGGGACATTCCGTCTTTATGTCAGATGCTTCCCCCAATGTCTGGTTTATGGCAGAATCGTCCTCATACAGTGTGACTCCTCTATACGTAGTAGAAGATTTAGATGAATCTGAAGCTTGGATCTGTCATGAGTAGTAGATGAAACTGCCAAAGCCGATAAGGCAGATGAAATTGCTAAAGTTTTATGTGCTCTTCTTCTGCATGTCAGAGCTAGAGATGTTTTACAGGGATGGCCTCCCAAGCCATTGCCCAGCCCTCCACTTTATTTGGGCTTGGGACTGGCCCTAGGAACAAAGAACCCAGTGGTGTGGTTACTACAGGTAAATGTAAAATTTGGCCCTCCAGCTGGAAATTAGCTAACTATTTTATTGGTGCATATGCCCGAATAGAATCCAGCTCCCATAGGAGAATAGACCTAAACAGAATAAATGAAGCAAAAAATTAGTTTGGTCACAAAAGTGAGCAAAGCCACAGCGTTGATCAAAAAGCTGTCATTTCTTCATAGTCGCCCTTCTGAACATAAATGCACTTTAACATCTTCAGCACACAGTTTAACAGCAGGAGAAAACTTTAATTAGACAAAATACTGCCATGCACAAATCAGAGCTATCAATAAGGTGGAAGATATTATTAACACTTACTAAAGGCCAGAGGAGATGATAGTTGGAAAATGTTGCATTGCTTCCCCTTATTCAAGTAGAAATAGGAAAGGTAATCAGAACTGGGATAGTTTATAGCTGAGGCTAAATCCAGCTCTCTGCTGTCATTTAACACAACAGACAGATAAATATCTTCGCTATACAAACGATCCTAAGCATTTTATTTCCAAATTGTATATCATTCTTTGAAATACTATGGGAAAATATCATCCTGTGCCCCAGTCTTGGAATATATACATAGATACTGAAATATTGGAGGCTGACTGGTCTAGCGTCCTTGCTACAATTAATAAACATCAAACTGCAGTAGACTCACAGAAACATGCTATTATATTACCTACAGGGTGTTTTATTCCCCAACAAATGCAAACAAAAACAGAGCCAGAACTGCCTTCTATTTGTCCACCAAATCTGTTGGTAACAATGGGAGCTTCTGGGTGCTTGGCTTTTTTTAAATCAGCCTGTTTGTTTAGGTGCCTAAACATGGATTTAGAAACCTAACTTTAAGCACCCTCTTAAATTTTAGATCATGTGTAAGTATAACGGATGCCTTCTAAAAATACATATAATATTGGGGGGAAGTATAAAGATTGTACCAAAAAGAAATGTAAAATGAGTGCTGGAGAAAGTTATATTGTGAGATAACGCTGCTAGCTTAATGGAAAGTATGGGCCGCCTTCTGGTCTTTTTCCAGTCTTAAAATATTCTGCTCCTCACACCATCTGCATTTAATCTTTCAAAGATGGAACCCATCCTCTACTACTATTTTTACCCATTTTAACATGATTAGTTTTGGTGTCACTAGTTTTTAGCAAATGTGATTAACAAAACTAAAACTACAGCAGGTGTTTTAGTGTCTATCAGTGTAATGTACCATTTTATGTGTTGTTCTGTGCATATTGACACTTGGCCAGGTCTTATAAAGCCACTAAATGTTTAGAGAAACATAAATTTTAGATAAAATAAATATGATCATTACCATCATAACACAGGTTGTTCCAGGCTATAATATCACCTGCTTCCTTGATTCCCTCCATTAGCAACTCATTTCTTACCCTATAAAATTCAAGCCCCTCATCTTCATTTTAAAGGCTACTGAATCTTGCCCTGAAATATACCTCTGCCCTCATTTCTACTAATATCTCCTCCTGCTCCCTATGTCCTGCCCAAATCTCTGTGTTACTCATCCCTTCATCTTCTCTCATTCCCAGGTTCAGACTGGCCACATGTCTAGAAGAGTCTCTCAGTTTTCATCCACTTCTCTCTCATCCTTCAAATCCATGTGTTAGTCTCATCATAGCAACTCCCAGACATTGCCTCTCCTGCAATATTATCCTGCATCTTGCTTTGTGTTTGGTCTTTCCTATATAGACTGTAAAATCTTTGGGACTGGGAATGTGATTTACCTATGATCTGTAACATGCTGTGCAAATGTACAGTCCCATATAAATGTTTAATAATAATTAATAACCCAACCAAATTAAAAATAAAATGTAACTAAGGTATTCTTAAAGTATTCTTGAATTCAATAGTATTCAGTTACACGTTTTGCCTTAGAATACAACAAACTGCTTAGTGCAGAGAACAGAGTCCTTTTAATAAGCTGTCAGTTGAAGCTCCTCTAGATAATTCTTGGTGTCACTGTATTCTTCCTTAGCTAAAAAATCGGTATCTAATATCAAAAAGAGGTGTCCGCAAGCCCCAGAAACTATGAAGAATGCCAGGGTTTTTGAAAGAATGAAAACATATTTAGATCTAGCTCTAGAAACTGTATTGACTTAAGTTCTAAATTAAAATTGAAATGATATACGTACAAATAGCACATAAACATACAGACAAATGTATATGTGTATGAAATGTTCTTTGCAAAATTATAGTAAAAATAGTTTCTAGCTAATTTGACTTTAAATCTGATACTTAAGAGTAGCTAATGTTTTTAAATAGATTTTGTTTTCTTTAACCCAGGTATGGTGACATGGTGCCGAAGACAATAGCTGGGAAGATTTTTGGTTCAATATGTTCCCTGAGTGGGGTCTTAGTCATTGCTCTGCCAGTTCCTGTAATTGTCTCCAACTTCAGTCGTATCTACCACCAGAATCAACGAGCAGACAAGCGCAGGGCACAAAAGGTGCGCTCTCACTTCCATCCCACACTCTTGATTTGGTGCGGAGTAGATAACAGATGGCTTTTTGATATGCTGTATGTCATCCAAGGGAACATAATTTATTAATAGGAGGGCTGCTACACACTGATGACAGCAGGGGCCCTAAGGCAAATTTACTAATTTAAAAGTACATTTCAAATGTTTTATGCAGAAATTGCTCCTATCTTCTTCTTGGTAATATCCACACATCCACTACAATGGGTATTTCAGCCTGCTTGCAGCTTGGAGACAGAACCAGACCTGCTGTTGGAAGTAGGGAAGTGCCTTGCCTCCTGAATGTTCCCTCCAGCTTTCTCTGCCTCCCCACTGGCCAGCGACTCCCTGCTGATTTCTCAGGAAAATTCCAAATTTATTTCAAATTTTTAGACTGTCAGCTTGGTTCTGTCTGATTCCAGCTGTGTCCCAAGTCTGCGTTTGCTTTTGAGGACATTATCCTGTCAGCTCTCCTTCCCTTTCTGAGGCATTTACTGCAGCCAGTGCTCCTGCAGGGTTCAGGGATGGAGCTAAGCCAAGAAAAGCCAGAGGCAAAAGGAAAGGGTTGGGTTCCCATCATTGAGTGTCTCATTAAGGAATTCAGTCAGCTCTGTGGGAAGAGAGCAGTTTGCCCCATAGCTCTATCTCAGCCCCCCTTCTCTGGCTAGGATAGGAGCCAGGCAGGACTGGAGAGGCTGGCTGTGCTGGGCAAGATGCAGCCCAGGCCCTCAGCCCCTTCTCCCAGCAGGAAAGATGTCTGGCAGCATTGAACAAGGACTGGCTCCAGGGCAAGCAACAACCCCCAGGAGGGAGTGAAGCAAGAAGGGCAGCACACCAGATGGAAGATTGAGTCTGAGTCCTCATGGTCCACCCCACCAGTCACACCTTTGACTCGGGGGCTCAGCCACCTCCTTCCTCTCTGTTTCCCAATGGGTGGCAGACGGAGGGCTCCAGACACAACATGGTTGAGGCCTGCAAGGGAAACACAGACCTATCTGGCTCATGTGGCTCCTATGCAACAGAAAGGAGTGGAGCTTCTGGGGAGCCGCTGGGGAGCCCATTCTTGAGCTCCAACAACTTCCTTGAGTGATCCTGAAAGTGCCCATGTGTGGGAAGGGAGACAAATAAGCCTAGCCTCTTGGAGGACAGAGGTATCCCTAGTCACTTGAATATTTTCAGAGCAATCTCTGTGCCCAATTTTACCTGAAAGAATGACCGCCTCGCTATATAGGCCTTTTACACGCATCCAAGTCCAGGCAGGCATTGTCCCCACTTCCTCCCTTGATCATGGAAACTCTTGGATCTGTTTCACACACGTATTTGGGTTTCTTAGATCAGATGCTGAGACAAATCAGTTTCCAGGAGTCTTAGTGATACAACAGGAAACTGTATGGAAAGAAAAGGTGATTGAGTCATCAGAACAGTCACCGTACAGTTCTGGCTCCTACTAGACTCTATAGAAGGGACTACAGAAACTCTCAGGTGATATCAGACCACCAAAAATATATTAATTAATACGAACTGTCATCTGTCACCCTGAGAGTTCCTCCAGGCTTCCACAAGCAATGCTAACATTAGGCTGAGGAGTGGTGTTCAGATCTGTTTCACACAGGTACATGGGGCTTCAGTCTTTGGGATTAGATGCTGAGACAAATCAGTGTTCCCAGCTATTTTATTGATTGTAATGAATTTTACAAACCCCATACTAAGCATAGGCAGCAGGGAAAGGAGAGTATCCCTTGTTTACAAGCAATCAGACTGACCACAGCGCCGCACAGCTGCCAGAACTGGCAATCATGGAGACATGCATCCACAGCTGTGACCAATAAAGCAAACAAGCCCAGCTATAAAGGGAGGAGAACAAAGCATGAGAAAGGAAGGTAGAAAGGTCTGGAACAGTAGAAGACTAGTAACCCACCAGGCAGCCTCTAAGAAACTGATAGGGAGACAAAAGAAGACTTCAAGCTGTGGAGTTTAGGGGCTGATAGACTCAATTTAGGTTAAGAGTTTATGGGCTGGCCTAACGGTAGGTGAATTAAAGGGGGCCAGTTAGGAGAAAGCTGGGACCCCTAGAGAGACTGCACCAAGGACAGCTGACAGTGATATTATGAGAGACTTTATGGAAACATGAGGTGAGTCAGAGTCAACAGAAACATCTCCTTATAATTCTGGCTCCTGCCAGACACTACAGAAAGGACATATAGAGTTCAGATGGCAAGTAGAAGCAGTATATGAAGCATAACAGAAGAAAATATTTCTTTGCAAATGATAGCTAGAACCAGTGCAGGGTCAGCAGCTGCCCTCTGTTGTCTCCAAGCTATTTGCAGGTCTCATAACCAGCCATATCTGTAGTTACATTCCTGATTGGTGCCAGCCTCTTTCATTTTGGAAGTTTTGATTAAATGAAGTCACTGGATGTTGTCCAAAGGCGGTACACTGTGGTGCTGTGCAAGTATTTCAGGAACAACTTTGCCCCATTCCCAGTCTCAGAATCCATGTAATCCATCATCTATTTAAAACCGGAGCTTTGCAACCCATCTTATTTCTAGCCTCAGAGAATTGGATACAAGCAGAGCAGATCCCTGGCTGATACATTTAAGTAAGTTCCTAAAAGCATTCCCATTTTAACCATCCTTAGACAGTTCTTGTATTTTGCAAGAGGGATGACAGCATTTTTCTTTTCCCAATTTTGATTATTACCATTTGAATCAACATGTGCTTCAAGGGTCTCTCTCCAGGATCATGGCAGCAATAATATTGGCTTTAGGGAAGAAGGCAATCACTTATTTTTTGCCACACAATTTTTCTGATCAGGGTTCTGTACAGAGAGAAAGCTGAAGCAAACATACAGTATAATATGGTTCCTGGAATGTCTTGGATTCAGGACAACCAAAGACACATGGGATTGTCAGGGATGTCAATCATAGGCCTGAGGTAAGGATAGGTACTATCAGATACCCAAGATCTCACCTCAAAAGAATGTTAAAGAATTATCTCACTCACCATAAGTTAATTTGGTAGGCTTGTGATCGACACCTTTGCATCTTGAAACAGTAAAGTACACTATGGCCTCTCCGTGTTAGGATACAGGATACAAGTTGGTAAATGGTATCTTGCAAAGCTGGGAAAGGTCATTGACCTATGTCTTATCAGTTTTTACACTGTTCCCCAGGACAATTCAAAAGATAGGAATGAGAAAGTGATAGTGACAATGTTTATGCCTTTCCTGCTGTAGAGACTCTGGTTCTCTGGCCTGATCAAAGTAGTGTTGGACTCTGGACATTTCTGTCTCATAGAGGAGGTCGGCAGCTGCAAGACCAGTCCTGCCTCTGGGACCAGAGAGGTTTAAAATAAATACTTGGATAAAGTGATTATTGCTGTCATGGACCTCAGAAGAAAAGTCAACAAATAAAACATGTCCTACTGGCTGCTACAAGGAAATAGTTTAATAACCTGTTCAACAAGTGCAACATAGCTTATAGTTTTTCCAGGAGGATTTTATTGTACGTGTATAAGTGTCCAAGTAAAAATGGTAAGACTCTGTATTAATATGCTGTCAGCATGTTCAAGAAAAGGACGTTTTGTACAATTATCAACCCTAAATTTTTTTTAGAGCATCAACCTTATTCCAACACTGCAAGGTCTTTGGAGCATGAGAACGTAAGAACACCCATATGGGGTCAGACCAATGGCCCATCTAGCCCAGTATCCTGTCTTCCAACAGTGGCCAGGGATAGATGCTTCAGATGGAGTGAACAGAACAGAGCGATTATCGAGTGATCCATCCCCTATCATTGAGTTCCAGCTTCTGGCAGTCAGAGATTTAGAAACACAGAATACAGGATTGTATTCCTGACAATCTTGGCTAATAGCAATTGATGGACCTATCCTCCATGAACTTACCTAGTTCTTTTTTGAACCCAGTTATACTTTTGGCCTTCATAACACCTCCTGGCAATGAGTTCCACAAGTTGACTATGTGTCGTGTGAAGAAGTACTTCTTTATGTTTGTTTTAAACCTGATGCCTATTAATTTCGTTGGGTGATCCCTCGTTCTTGTGTTATGTGAATGGGTAAATAACACTTCCCCATTCACTTTCACCAAACCATTCATGATTTTATAGATTTGTATTGTATCCCTGTTTGCTTGTCTCTTTTCTAAAATGAAGAATCCCAATCTTTTTAATCTCTCTCCTCATATAAAAGCTATTCCATACTCCCTAATTATTTTTGTTGCCCTTTCTGTACCTTTTCCATTTCTAATATATCTTTCTTGAACTGGGGCAACCAGAACTGCATGCAGTATTCAACATGTGGGTGTACCGTAGATTTATATATTGACATTATTATATTTTCTATTTTATTATCTATTCCTTTCCTAATATTCTGTCATCTTTTTTGACTGTGCCGCACATTGAGCAGATATTTTCAGAGAACTATCCATGATGACTCCAAGATCTTTCTTGAGTGGTAACAGCTAATTTAGACCCTAACATTTTGTATGTATAGTTGGGATTATGTTTTTCAATGTGCATTGCTTTGCACTTACCAACACTGAATTTCATCTGCCATTTTGTTGCCCAGTCATCCAGTTTTGTGAGATTCTTTTGTAAATCTTCACAGTCAGCTTTGGATTTAACTGTCTTGAGTAATATCTGCAAACATTGCCATCTCCCTGTTTACCCCCTTTTCCAAATCATGTATGAATATTTTGAATAGCACAGGTCCCAATACAGAGCTGAGGGGGACTCGAATATACCACTTTACATTGTGAAAATTGACCATTTATTCCTACACTTTGTTTCCTATATTTTAACTGATCCGTGAGAGGACCTTCCCTCTCATTTCCATGACTGCTTACTTTGCTTAAGAACCTTTGGTAAGGGAGCTTGTCAAAGGCTGTCTGGAAGTCTAAGTACACAATGTCCACTGCATCACCTTTGTCCACATGCTTGCTGACACCTTCAAAGAATTCTAATAGACTGGTGAGGCATGATTTCCATTTACAAAAGCCATGTTGACTCATCCCCAGTACATTATCTTCATCTATGTGTCTGATAATTCTGTTCTTTAACGTAGTTTCAACTTATTTGCCTGCTTCTGAAGGTAGGCTTGCTGATCTAATTGCTAGGATTGCCTGTGGAGCCTTTTTAAAAAATCAGCATTCACATTAGCTATTCTGCAGTCACCTGGTACAGAGGCTGATTTAAGCAATAGGTTACATACCACATTTAGTAGTTCTGCAGTTTCATATTTGAGTTCCTCCAGAACTTTTGGATGAATACCATCTGATTTTGGTGACTTATTACTGTTTAATTTATCAGTTTGTTCTAAAATTTCCTCTATTGACACCTCAATCTGGGACAGTTCCTCAGATTTGTCATTAAAAAGAATAGATCTGGTTTGGGAATGTCCCTTGCATTCCTTGCAGTGAAGATCAGTGCAGAGAATTCTCTTAGCAACAGCCTTATCTTCCTTGAGTGCTCCTTTAGAACCTTGATGGTGCCGTGACCTTCACTGATTATCTGGCAGACTTCCTGCTTCTGACGTACTTGACAAAAACTAACAGCAATTTCTTTTTTTTTGCTAATTGCTCTTCAAATTCCTTTTTGGCCTGCCTAATTATGTTTTTACACATGTCTTACCAGAGTTTATGCTCCTTGCTATTTTCCTCAATAGTATCTGACTTCCAATTTTTATAGGATACTTTTTAGCTCTAACTATCTCTTTCACTCTGCTGTTTAGCCATGGTGTCATTTTTTTGTTTTTGTTTTGGTCTTCTTACTGTTTTTTGTTTTTTTTTTTGGTGGGGGGGTGCTTGTACAAGCATGACCTTGGAACCTCATTCTTCTGCTTACAGAACTAGCCCAACTGAACCCTTGCAGCAGTGTCATACTTCCTATCCACTAGAGTACGTTCCTTGATGTCTACTTTCTCCAATCAGATGAGTTTATTTTAAATTGGATCTTTCTCTGACAAGATTCAGTATTGCACTTTTAATTCAGAAAGGTATTCATCTCATAACGGTAATATTTATTCCCTAAGTAAATTAGAGAAATGTTCCTTTTTCTGGTAACCATCAAAGAAGTCCAGTCCTTAGAGGCACTGACAGGCTCAGGGCAGAGTGGTCATATCTCCTGTATTGTGATATATTAGATGGCTACTTGGCCATCAACACACAAATTCATCAAATTCTGCATATTGTTCATCCAGTCATGGCCAATTCTATTTCCTTACTTTCCACAGCAGTCCTCTCCACATTTTAGAAGGGAAAGTTGGAAGAGAGATTTTCATATAATCTATTTCATGTTTTATGTCCATTTTTAAAGGATGATCCTGCTTTACACCCTGAATGCACACCACTATTACAATCGACTGTAGCAGATCTGCGGACCTTCGCATGAATAAGAACAGTAAAATGTATCCATGCTTATGTGAAAATTTCCTTTCTTCACATAATAAGGTCCACAGATATGACCCACCCTGGAGACTAATGTAATCATCCAGAACAAAGATGGAAATTGACATCCAAAGACTTGAGTTTGTTGTTGTTAGGCAGAATTTACCGTGCCCTGCAGCAGAAGAAATTGTGCTTTTTCTTCAGAGTATATAATGTATACAATTTGAAGTATTTGAAGCTGCGAAACTTATCTCATCTAGAGGAAACTTCAGAAGGTGGGACATTGCCTGGTGCCAGTGACTGACAGGTGTGGTTCTGCTCCCAAGGTGGAAGCGGGCTGAAGTGCCCATTGTACCTGATCTGTAGCCTTTATTACTTTAAAGAAAGGACATTTTCAGTTAGGCACAGGTTTTCCTATTCTGTACTTCCGGGTATCATGGATTGAATGTTAACAGTCTTTTACAATAATACTATAAGCCTCTCTTTTCAGTGGACCCAATGTTTCTTCCTAAATGCACTCTCCATTTTCCATCGCCTCAGTTGTTCATTTTTTGTACAGCTATTCATGAGCCCTTGTGATATGTTTAATATCCTCTCAGCCTAGGAAATTTGAGTGTAGCTCCTTCAGAGTCTTATCAGCACTGATCCCTAAATATCCAGAAGAGACTTTTATTGCCAACCTCAATGAGCACTTTCTCCCCAGAAAGGTTTTTCATGATTCCTTAGTAATATGTCCGGCAATTAGCAGCCCAAAGAATTAACTGGTACCACAAATTAAGCCTGAGGTCTTTCCTGTGAACATGATCTGATAAGGCTTTTACGCTTTTATATAGCACCTTTTACCCTGAAGGCTGGCTGATCTCTTATTTTACTTACTGTTTGTGTACATAATATATCTATCTGTCAAGTTATGAATAACTTTAGATACTACCAAAGTACAACTAGTTCTGGGGTAAAGTGCAACAATTGCTTAATAGCACCCAGCAGCTCAGAGCAGATCATTTCCTTTAGACACAATGCTGGCTAATGTAAGTTGTAACTAAGGGAAATGTAACTTCAGTGCGGTTACAAAGATATAACTGACATAAAAATTCAGCCCAGATTTTTGAATGCTATACTAATACATGGCAGTTCTCTTGTGCTCAGAGAGCAACCATTTATTGAACTGCCATCTTTTAACTGCAGGGTATCTATTTGAATATGTTATGGAAAAAAACGATGGTAAGACTGAAGAATCTCTGAATCTTATTTAATTCCAGATCCACTAACTGTACAATTTAAACAGCACTTCCATCCTCACTGAGCATCGGTTTCATTTAAATTCTCTTCACTAATCCAAGTAAATTATGTGCAATTATTGGAAAACAATAACACAAAGCAAGAAATATTGTCCTGAATTCTCAGTTAGATGTAAGTGTAAATTACACCCATTTTTAGGTCCTTTATGCTACCAGAACAATGTAAGAGCCTTTAGTGGAATTGAGAATTCAGGCCATTTAATCCATTGTTCTTGAATCCACAAGACACATCAAGGCAGTGAAACTCAGACCTCAGAGGTTCAGGAGCCAAATTAGTGATCAACATTACCCAGAGGAGCCACAGTAGTGTGTGTGTGTGTGTGTAATGAAACAATATATTATATACTTATAATATATGTATTATTCGCACAGTAAAATGACTGACAAGGTATTATCATTTTATCAACTCCAATTGATTAATAACATAGTAAAAACATCCTGATTAGTCAATAATTAAATCACAGTGTTCTAATATCATGTGCTGCAAAGAGCCGCAGGAGACACAATAAAGAGCCACTTGCAGCTCATGAGAGTCAGTCTGAGTATCACTGCATTTCTTATCCTTACATTTGGAGAACGTGAAGATACAGATTAAACACTAGCTAAAGAATTTGTACTATTTCAGTAGAGACAGGAGGAGAATTAACTATCTTGGCAGCCCGTAGAATGAACACAATGCTATTGAAAAACCTTATTAAAATGGACCAAATACATCTCTAAGTAAATCTGATAGAGCTAATTTCCAGTGAAGCATAAGAAGCTTCCATTTTCTGGAGTTCCTTCCATGGAATAACATTAATATTACTATGTTTTGTGCTGGCACTACATCTAAACATTTATGGAATTCACGGGGCTAATCTATAAACGTAAATTCAAAAGACAGAAGAAAAGCAAAGAGTTTAAAAGAGATGTATGGAATCTTTATTATCATGGCGAAAGAAGTTGGATACCCCTAAGAAGCTGATGGCCCATTTTTTGGACAGTGTAAAATAGAAGACTATGGCAGAATTTTACCAAAGCAGCAAAAAGAGCCTTCCTAGTTCAGATATTTTGCCCTTTCCACAAAGATTGCAAAAATTCACAAAGCATTTCCTGCTGCAGCTGTACTGACAAAATGTCAGTGTTCCAGTAGCTAAGGGAAGAAATTGAAAGGTTCACAGTAAGAAGGATGGTTTGCTATGAAAGAGTTTAGTCCTCTCCCTTTTCCAGACACTTCTGTTTAAAAGAAGAGAGTTTGGAAGGGGTTTGCATTGGCTGAAAGGAGGAGGGGTATGTGACAAAATGTTCTGGTGACAGGCACTACTGGAAAAAAGCTGCTTTCTCCTCCTCTTATGACATATGGAAACCATCCATTCCTCACCAGGCCTCTCTCAGGGATTAATTTTATATTCTACTTCTATTAAGTCACATCAGTGAATTCTGTCAAAAGCAGCCAAATAGAAATATCTCGGAAAAGTTCCATTTTTGGCAACATGTTATATGATTGTTGGTGCTATGACAATTTTAAAAGGAAGCAGCAGGAATAATTACTAGACCAACCAGCAGTATTTATTAAACACATATTTGCTTGGAAATCCACCTGGAAATGAGGGGAGCATGGTATGAAACAAAGCTGCTCCCCTGTTCTGTCAGCCTAAAATCCAGAGCCAGGCATTCTCTGTTACCTAGAACACTAGCTCTAGGGCCCTTTCAGTCTCAGGGAGAGGAGGAGGCAGGAGAAAAAGGCAGAGGAGCCACTGTTCTCTCCTTTCTGTAACTGAGTGCGATTTCAAACAGATTTGCCTACCTCCACACTCTATAGTAGGTGGCAGCATATGATACCATTTTTGTGAACCACTCATTTGTGTGGCACTAACCTCTTACTCTTCTCAGTTCCTTCATCATGCAGAATACATGCTGTGAACTGCTGTGCTAAGCCTCTTCTCGCACTTACCAAGCCAACACCACTTAGACATATTCTCAGATAGTGGTTGCCAACCAATATGTATTTTGTTTCATGACTCCCAGGAAGATTGAGGATTGCAGCAGGAAGTCCATTGCCCTGACAAAGAGAGGGAACACAGATGAAAGATTACTGTATAATATTTTGAGTCTACTATCTTCCCTCAAAGGTTGAACCAAAAGATTTGACTGTTTTAACGTTGGTTTTATGTGGGACCTGGCTGAGTGTTTTATACAAGCAATTCCCTCAGAGTACATTGTAATAGACTTCAGGCCTAGAAGCTATGACATTTATTATTATTATTTGTATTATCATAGCACATAGGAGCTCTAGTCATAAAGTTTCCCCTCAGCCCCCAATGGCACCCAATATTTGACAGCATTCAGAGCTACCTAACATGGGCATTCCCCTACCAGAGTCCATATGCCCATAAACACCTTTGAATGCATTTCTGTTATTAGAATTAAAACACCTATCTTAACCAGTGTAGGCAATTTTCCTGTCCTTGGCTGTAGTTTTTTTGTTTGTTTTAATAGCAAAGACACTTTCTCCTATTTTTACAAAGACACATCATTGTAGAAGAATTTAGGGCATCAGGTTTTAGAGTGGGAGATTTTATTTGGTTTTTTATTTATCTGGTTTTTCTAGTAACCAGCAATTTGTAGAACTGATCTGGAATAAGCATATCTTCCATCCTGATAGTTTTGCAGCCTTAACTTAAACAGTGGAATTATCCAGTGATTCCAGCCTCCTTCATGAGAAATTATTGCATAATGTACGATGCTTAGAATCATTTGGCTGCCCTGAGCCTTTATTAATTCACTTGTGGGGAGGGTGTGAAGCCATCAGGTACAGTGAATTAGTTATCTTTTAGGGTCTGATCCAAAGCCCATTGAATGCAATGAAAGGACTCCCATTCCCTTCAGTGGGCTTGAAATCAGGGCCCCTTCAAGGAGTATTATCTGGAGGTTAAACATTAGAATGAAAGTCAGGCTATCTGGTTCCTGGCTCTGTCACAGATTTACTGCACAATCTTGGTCAATTATTAAACTCTCTATGCCTCAGTGAGAGCTTATCTGTAAAATGGGCAGCATGCTATGTAACTACCTCGCAGGGCTGCTCTAAGGCTTAAGTAATTAATGTTTGCAAAGCATTCAGAGATGTTTAAATGGAAAGTGAAACATTATTCTTACTATTACCCCAATATATAGAGCTATTGATAGGGTATCCTCAGTGCCTGTTTTATTTTTAATATATCTTCATTAAATGTTGAAATATGCAATAAGGCAGAGAAAGAAAATAATAGTAATAGTAAGAGGCATAGGACACCACTGGCTGTAAGAAAAACCCCGTAAAGATATGCAATGTCATGGCTCATATGTCTAAAATGCGCATTCATTAAATCTACTGAGTTTTCCTCTATAATGATTAAATTGAAAACTAAAACAAATAAGTTTAATAACTTAAATTAGTAGTTTATGGAATCCAACTACAACAACATCATGTTGAGCTTCTAATTCTAATCAAAGTCCCAAAACTTTTAAACATACACTTAATTTCTGAGTACAGATTTTAATCCATAATTTAATTCTGTGGTACTGGTACAGGTCCTCTTTCAGTCTAAATATCACTGTAATATTACTGCCCCACTCAGGACATCTAAATAGTTCCCTCTTTGAAGAATGGACTTTCTGGCTGCAAGAAGTAATTTTTTATTTGTGATATTGAGAACACTATGCCCCCTGCTCTAAGTGGTCTCCACCCAAATACATAGCCACTAGACTGCAGAGCAGTGACCATGTGCTGTGCCTCTGGACGGCACTAGAGAATGGAGAAGTACATGTTGCAAAACATTTCTCCTTCTCTTCCACCCTGCAGGACCCAGTTCCACTACATTTTATTCCCCTCTGCTCACATTAATTGAATTGACCACAGATTCCTAGGTGAGGTTCTCTTGAAAACTAATTTCTGGGTGCTGTAAATGATAAATCAAAACATTATTCCAAAAAGGCTGAGACATCATAATTAAAGATAGGGCACAGCCCAATTATATGTCTTAAACAGCTTTTTTGATGTTATGATGAAAAAATTGTAATGGTAACACAAAAATCCTCTGAACCTGTTGTCACACTATCTGGAATGGCTCATGACTGAGAATATCAATGTCAGGGCACTGTCAAAATCAGGGCAGACATCCCAGAGTGGTGGTATGTTCTATAATGAAATGTCACCAACTCATTAACAAATGTGAACTCCTAGATCACTGTAACAGTCTTACCATGGAGTCACAGATAGTCCCTCTTGGCCCTCCAGTCTTTCTTGCCACCCACGCAAGCAGGATTTAGTGATAAATGGTTACTTACACCAAAAATCACAAATTATTCAGGTTGGTTCCAGTCCCAGGAGACCAGTCACTTATCCCAGACCAATTTGTATCTTAGATCTTACACCAGAGACAATGCTGAGAACCAATCCTATAATTAACTAAATGTTTATTAACTAGGAAAAAGAATTCAGAGAATTATTTACAGGTAAAAGCAAGCAAGCATATATACACAAATGAGTTTCAGTCTGAGATTCAAAAGGTGACAGATCTAGTAATCTGTCAGCATAGAATGTCTTTTTAGGACTCAACCCAGATCAACCCTGGGGATCTCTGCTTTCTATTTCTTAGCATCAGCCCTTGTAAGAGTCCAAACAATAAAAAGATGAAAAATCTTCATATTAGCTATTTTTATTTTCCTCTTCCAGCATCCAAACTGATGGGATAAGGCCGTCTCCATGTACTTCTCCATGGGTGGATGCGGCAGCCAACAAAGATTTTGTCCTACAGTAGCTCACTTAATTTTTTATAGTCCTACTGGATGGTCAGGGAGAGGAACTCTCCCTTTCTGAGTTCACAGGTTCAGAGCAGGCATTTATACAGTTATAAAACAAACTTTTATTGTACCTGGTAGCATGGAATACAGACATTATAAGTGAGATTAATGGATGCAGCAACTTACAAGCATTTAATAGAATCTAAAACTAAATACATTCTTCTAAGAGTAATACCTATTTTGAACAAAACTAATGTAAAGGTTAGCTGGTTTAGTTTCCAGCTATGAGTTTGCTGGTTCTTATTAATGCCTACAGCCTTTGCCAGAGCTGGCACTTTGTTTTTCAGTGTAACACCTTTAACCATATGTGTCATGCTGCAAGCAGAATTGTCTCCATAGTTGCTTTCAGCTCTATTTCTCGGATTCCTTGGGTGGCTGTTAAGAAGTCTTGCTCTCTCTTTTTGGAAGTAGGAGGCTAGAAATGGAGAACCAAAAGTTCATTTCATTCCTCAAAGCTGATCCAGATCATGATTGGAGAAGATACTTGGCTAAAGCAGTGAGCCAGCTGTCTCTCCCTATGAACACTATTTTAGGATCTTCAATCATATTATACTAGTAGGAGTGCAACAATAAACAAATGGTTTTATTCTGCTTTGCCATAGGAGTTGGAGAAGAACTATTCCTGTTTTCTGAAAACTTCAACTGAGTATTAATTGAGAACTGAAAAAGTCTTATTACATCCAAACAAAACATCGAGCTTGACTCTCTCTTCTACTGGAGTAGCTCAAAGATCTTCACTTGGGTTTATATTTTACTGCAGAAGTCCAAATTTGCTAAATTGTTGTTCTTCACTTGGCTTTAGAAACCAGAAATCTGTGAATTCATCATGAGGACAAAGTCAAGCTCCCTTTTATATATACACAGGGAACCAGCCATAAAAATTCCTGCAAGAATTATACTGAGAACTCCACACTTTCCAGGAAGCCAACAAAAGAAAGGCTTTTCTGCAGCTTCTGCTTTCTATACTATTGCTCTTGATAGTCTTTTCTTTAAACGTAGGGTGTTATCTCTATTGTTGGCTTCTCATTGTTCAGTCTAAACTATGTGACTCAATAGTTCAAACTGACAATTTTACCAGAAATTTTGTTGAGTTTTCCTATCATCTTCCATCCATCATCCTCCACCCGCAGATCAGCACATCATCTGTGATGAAACCCACCTGCTGTGACAACATCAGGCCAGACAGCTACCAGACAGTGGTGGAAGGCCAATATATCGGCCCTAGAATGGCAAAGGCCTTTTTCCCCATAAGATGAAAAGAGGTTATTTCAGGTCAACAAGGGACAACTGAGTCCAAGTAAGGGCTCTCTGTGATCTTTTAAAAAAACATTTTCTGGTGAGATGAGCTCCAGCAGGAAAAGGCTTCTCCTGGGTGGAAGATTGTTCTTTTCCCTATGCGGAAAGCAACCATGCTAATGGACTGTTTGGGGAAAGACTAGCACCCAGAGGCCAGCATAATGAGGCAATCCCCTGTTGAGGGGGAGAGAAGGGTAGGGAGAGAAATTCCCTTTTGTATTATGAACTTGTTTCTTTTTGTTTGTCTGAAAAGTAGTCTTTGGGCCTACCCTGAGGCTCGCCTTGTAAATACTGAAGAATAAAAACTCAAGTAAGGAATGAAAGCTCTCCAGAGTGGGACTGATTTACTCCAGCCATGCCCCTCCCTACCTCCAGGGGTGGAAAACACTGAGTCTGGCGAGGTAAAGGATATGTCTTGCCACACTACACAAACAAGAGCTAGCCTGGCCCATCCTCTCAACAATTTGTTGTTTAAAATTTCAAGGGAATGCTTAGATTGGGACAAGTGTGATTCATATTAAGCAACATTATACAAGTAGACATAAACAAGATGGAACAAATGGTGTGCAGCAAGTAGAAAGCTTTAAAAAAGTCTAGCAGGAACTCAGGAATTTTGCCTCCCTGTGTACTGATGACTATCTATCTCATTCTGTTATACATATGTTTCTCTGAAAATCAGAATGCTCTGGGGGACTATGGAGGTACTTCACGGCTCACAGCAGTTGAAATGTTATGTTCTCTTGGACCATTGCCCTTTCTTTGGAGGAATTTTTCACTGAAGGATTAGGATTGACACGAATTGAGATGCAAGCAATATTCCTGACCTGTAAGACAGATATAGAGGTGACATGACCACTGCCATAGAAAAAGGAAAATATAACTTGCCTAATATTGTGAGAATATGTATAATCATTTATCCAAATAATTGGCTGATTGATGGAGAGAAACAAAAGCTGCTAGCTAATTTGCAGTTTAACTGGGACAACACTTTTTTGGTTGCATCTGACTGACCGTCACTTTAGTGATGATGACATTGGTACACATAAAGAGCAGATTCCAGTTAGCTGCTTTCTATAAACAGACTAGTGGATTCGAGTAGAAGTGCCACCATTTCCTTTTGTCTTCTTTTTTACACAGAAAGCCAGACTTGCTAGAATTCGTGCAGCAAAGAGTGGGACTGCTAACGCTTACATGCAGAGCAAACGAAATGGCTTACTGAGTAACCAGTTTCAGCAGGTAATGTATTGATGTAATCCTACTCCAGAATAGCTGCTTAATAATAGCACAGCAGCTATTTATTCCATTTATCATCAGGACTAGCCAATCTGACTCTGTAGGTAATAAAACCCAAAGAAGTAGGGTAAAGATGGCCAAATGCAACATTTCTTATTGTTTAAGCAAGGTTATAGGATTGGATGTCAGTGTATAAAATAACAAGGGCTAGGGCTATACACGCAACCTGGATTCATACATATTCCAAACTTAAAATGAAGTTTGGTTCAAATAAAAAATTCTGTAGTTATCTATATCTCTCTGAGACAACAAGACCCTGCATCTGGACACCCTCAAATTTTGGAAAAATGTGGATCTAGATCTGATCTTTATGGGTCAGGCCCATCTCAAAAATAACCTTTCAACTAGAAATGGGCTCAAGCAACTTAAATACAAATCTGGATTTTATACATCCCAAAGTTTGGCGCTTTTGAGACCTAAAGGATGTTTTATGCCCATCTCTAGTTTCAACTTTGATATAGTCCCACTTTCATCCTGTCTTGGTTTACTGCCCTCTAGTGAATAACGATGAAAGCATTTAAAAAGCAGGAAATGTTTTCTACATTATTCTTCATTCTGTGTCTGTAACATCTGCTGTACACTTTATTAACTCAGCAGATTGGGATCAGTGACATGAATTTTTGTCTAAGGAGCAATACCACAAATTCTTCAGCATTATAAAGCAATCTCAAGAGGAAATAAGACAACTGTATGCAGTTTCTCTTTTTAAAAGGCACATACACAGTGAAAATTATTTTACCATCAGTTAGATTTATGACCATTTTAAGTGTGTGCTGATTTTACACTCAGCACCTTAACATGATGATTGCATTGGCTTAACTACACACGAAAGGTCTCAGCTAGAGTGCTGTGTCCAGTTCTGAGCATCACACTGTAGGAAAGATGTGGATAAATTGGAGAGAGTCTAGAGGAGAGCAACAAAAATTATAAAAAACCTATGAGGAAAGGTTAAAAAAACTGGGGATGTTTAGTCTTGAGAATAGAACACTGAAGGGAAACCTGACAACAGTCTTTAAATATGTTAAGGGCTGTTATAAAGAGAACAGTGAACAACTGTTCTCCATGTCCACTGAGGGTAAGACAAGAAATTATGGGCTTAATCTGCAGAAAGGGTGATTTAGATTAGATATTAGGAAAAACTTTCTAACTACAAGAATAGCTAAATTCTAGAATAGGATTCCAAGGATGGTTGTGGAATCCCTGTCACTGAAGATTTTTAAGAACAGTTTGGACACCTGTCAGGGAACGTCTAGGTATACTTGGTCCTGCCATAGCAGGCCCCTTCCAGGCCTACATTTTTATGATTCTATGGAAATGCTGAGGTTTGAAACGTTCAAGAAGAGTTGCAAGGAAAGGAGAGAAAAAATTTTGATTAATAAACAAAAAAGTCATCATGCTGAAACCAGTGTATTTTATACCATGTAGTTTTGCACTGATAAAACACTGCAGATATGCTGCAATATACAGCCTGATCTGTTTTCATTCAATATTTGGCTAAGAGACCCTTGCTCATAAATTAAAATAATACAGAATTATATGTATTTACAGTCCACCAGTGAAGAACAGACCTTTCTTAGGAAATCTGGCTCTTCTTTTGAAACACAGCACCACCACCTCCTTCACTGTCTGGAAAAAACCACGGTAAGAAAATGGAATCCATGTCTTCCTGTAAACCTAATTTTGGTTTTGTAGTTGCTTATTTCTCCTCATTCCTCATGTTACAGTCCTTTCCCAGGACCAAAGGCTATCTTATAGATTGGGCTGATTTAGAAATATTCTAGTTTATTTTCATGCAATGTACATAGTAATATTTAAAGATCATAGGTCAGAATCTCAACTGACATAAGGACATTAACTTGAATGGACATCCCAATAGACACCAGCTCAGGAACTGGGTTTATATATATCTATACACAGAAAGCGAATGTATTGTTTACACGCTTTGCTGCGGTAAAGTTTCTGGGAGTCCATCCTACAGACCTTACTCATGCAAAATGCCCAATTCAGGCAATGCAAACTTTTGCCTGAGGAAGGATTGAAGGTCTGGGTCCTCAGGCTCGATTCTATGAGTTGCTGAGCACTTCCTGCGATGTGAGCGCTCACCTCCAATTTAAGTGAGTGCAAGCTGAGAGCACTCACCATCTTATTTGAAACTTATTTGAAACTCTGAACGGAGGTGCAGGTGCAGAGATACAGAATCTTTTAGCCGCAGTTCTGAGCCTAAGCTGCCTGTAGAAATAAGTGATCTAATTCACAACCATCAAACCACACCTGCTTTTGTTAGAAATTGCCAAACAGTCGAAAATGGATGATTGAGCAATTGTCCACTGCTTAATACCTAGATAACTATACAGCCATCATGAATGTTAAATTAATACACAATCACAATTCAGTAATGTTAACAAAAATGAGGTGTGGTCACCAAGTGACTTGATGACTTGACTACAACCCTAAAGGTTGTGGGTTGGCAGCTCACTTGATCTCCCACTGAAAGGTCACCTCTGGTTCACCCGGCTGCAAAATGGTACCTGACCCTTAGAGTTAGGGAAGTCCGCGGCGGTTGGATGTGATGCTAAGCATACCGCTCCCTTCTTTACCTTAAAATTGTGTTAGCCTGGTGAGCCATATTAACTTTGAATATTAACAAGCCATATATCTCATTCACAGATAAAATATCCTGGAAGGATAACGTCACAAAGGCATTTCAGTTATTCTGACCAGTATTGTTCTTGTTTATTTTTTCCTAAGGAACCTAAGGACATGAAGAATAATTATATTGCCTCTAATCTTTATACATTTATTAATTACACAATGGGAAATGCTAAAATAATCTACATTTGTCCGTGTATTTTCTCTCCTGTCACCAAATTGCCATGTAGGGTTTATCTTATATTGTGGATGATCCCATCTTATCAATAAGCTGTTCATCAACACCCTTTAAGGTACAATTTACAAATTTACCTCTGATTTTATAAAATGTAGATGCACCTAACAAATTGTCAGGTAGTGACCATCAGTATGTACAGCACTTTGCCATTTCCTGACTTTAGATCACGTTGGCCAAAGATGGGCCCAAATTCCAGATTCAAACACCCCAATTTTAGATGCTGAAATCAGAACTGGGATCTGAATTTTGTGGTAATGCCCATCTCTGTGGTTGACATGTTGCAAACTAAATGTATGAAGGTGCATTACAGCAGAAAAAAATCAGAGATTGTCTATATGTGCACAGGCCCCATATTTCATCACTTGGAAATTTAGCAAATGCTGTTAAATTTCCCTCATACATTGCTCAATGCTCATCGTGTTCATGGAATTCAAGATTAGAGAATCATTCATTTGATTTTCATTAATCAAAGGTTGCAAAAAAAAAAAAAAGTCTAACATGTTACAACATATGTGGCTGACTTTCAAAATGAAAAAAGTACCAAGTGGCATTTTCTAGTCATTGTGTAACTTTTCTGTGTGGTATGGAAACATCGTACGAAGTTTCGATGTTTTTTCTTAGTTTTATTATTTAATGTTCGTCTTTTGTTAAAAGACACAATGTTGTATCTGCTGTATTCAAAACAGAAAGTGTATTCAAAAGCCTTTTTTATTAGTCCTGTTCAAGTGAGAGCATAACAACAATTTCTCCATTACACACGTTATTAAATTATAATTCAATTTATATATGGGAATAACTTCGTATTTTTATTTCCACAGCCTATTTATTTAATTGCCTTGTAATTAACATAGTCCAGTTGTCTGTCATTTAGATACTTTTGTGTCATCTTTCAGTTGCTTATGCTTTTTACATGCTGTCTTTTTTAATATTCACTTCTGATTTAAAGTATAGAACAAATTGTCTGGCTTTAAATGTACATTGCAAATGACTCACCTGACAAGAGAACATGCAGTCAGCCTATCTCTCCTACTACAGTTTTAGCCTTTTGGAACATTTTTGAGGTATGTCATAATAGAACTCAGTCACAGATGTCTGCTTTGGACATTGCTTTGCGCTTGAACTTTACAAATGTATTGGCAAACTTTAGCTTTAGCAACAGGCCTGGTCCAACTCTCAGAAAACTTAATAGAAAGACTCCCATTCACTATGATGGGACTTGGATCAGGCTCGGATGCTTTTCCATCTCTCAAAGTTATTAATGATGGAAAACTTGATTTTCTTTTTCTTCTTTAAGAGTAGCTCTTCAAAAAATGTATAGTACAAGCAAGGCCTTGTTTTATGAAACATAGATGCAATTTATTTGCTTTTCAACACTTTTCTTGAGAGACAAGGTAGGTGAGGTAATATCTTTTATTGGACCAACTTCTGTTGGTGAGACAGACAAGCTGTTGAGCTTACACAATGCTTTTATTCAGATCTGGGGGCAGCAAATCTCAGTGTCACTGCTAAATACAAGGTTTGAAAAGATATGCTAAACAATCTGTTCAAATGTTGCATTTAGTAGTGACACTGAAGTTTTTTTCCCAGAGCTGAAGAAGAGCTCTGTATAAGCTCGACAGCTTGTCTCTCTCTCCAACAGAATTTGGTCCAATAAAAGATATTACTTATATGCCTTGTCTCACTAATATCTTGGACCAATATGGCTACAACAACACTGCATACCACAATGTTCTTGGCTGTTCAGCTCCACCTCCCAGATATGTGCACACACACAGCACACGCCCTTAATTGCTTAGGAGCAGGGGTATATATTCTATTTGTAACTGAACAATTGATAATGTCAGATGGCTATATTATGCTTTCCTGAAAGTTAAGTGAGAAAAAACAAGTTTGGGAAACTTCATTTCACAGGTGAGCAACATTGCTTATTCATGATGGAGATACTAGTCACGCACCTTCTAAGACTCCCTCCCCTCCTTCACTAGCCACAAGGAGATTTATGCAGAAGGATTTCTTCAGCATCAGCCAGAGGCCATTTTGGCTCCCCTACCCTCTTTCCATCATTTTCACCCCACTGGGCCTTCCATCTCTTCATCTTCTCTGAGAAGTGCAGTGGGTAGCATGTTATGGCCTTTAGCTTTCTTCTTTGAAATTACATTTGTAATGGCAACACTTGTATTCAGAGAGGCATTTTATAGGCTATCTTTTCAGCTAATATACAACAGTTAATTTACAACTCTCAGAAGAAATCTGGACTTTTTAAATTTATAATTATTTTCTACTTGAATTCCTAAATGCATATTTTAAAACCAATATGTCATAGTTGATTGTATAACAATAAAGTAATATATCCGATCTGCTAGAAACTTGACAGGTATAATTTTATATATTATCTTGGGCCATTATATAGTTTCAAAATATTTCCACTCTATATTAAAAGTTCACTCAGCATCAGCATCTTTAATAGACCAAGCTAACTGAATTCTGTTTGAATTCTAATAATTTTAGGAAGCACAAAACTGTTTTCTATTGGAAAACTACCAGAGATCTTGGCAAATACACTGGAAGACCTTATACATAACCCAAAGATGCCTTTTACATCATTTCTGTCTCTGCAGCCATATCCAGGTTCTAATCGCATTTGGAGTCTTGTTTATGAATGATGTGTGCCCCGTGAAAAGTCAATTTTCAAGCAAGTTACACAAGCAGTTCTTGTATCTCTTAAAATCATTATTCTTCTACACCATTTCCTTCCACGCAAGATGACACCTGATTATTATATGGGCAAAGGAGGTTATGCAGGAGAGCAAATAGTAATAGCATGCTGAACAAATTATTTCCATTTGTACCAAACATTCAGCTGTTTCAGGAGCAACAATAAAAATTACTGGGCTGGTGCTCGCTTTGCTCATGAATGTGTACGTACTTTCTTCTATCTATGCTGTTTCTTTTGGAAAACATGAATGTGTTCATAGAGTACCTATTGGTATGTGAATGACATTCCATAGTAATAGATCCTTCTTGAGGGGAGAAAATAGTTTTCCTTATACTAGTAAATGAAAATGCAGAGAATGAAGGAAATGGGACTATGTGGGGTGGAAGCCCTGTGCTTCCTATCCCACTGTCGACGCCTCAGCCGTTGGGAATGGAAAACCAGAAGCTGTCTAAACAATCCAAAACTATGAGGTTGTAAGCATCAACATCCTGCTGTCCATTTAGTCTTGGGATTATACCTTAAGACTACTGCATATATTCTTACTATGTATATTCCTTTTATTGAAAACCATGCCACTTGTTTACCCTTCTTGCTACACAGAGAAACTGCAGCAGTCACAGCTTTGTGAGTCAAGCTTCATAATCATATACCAAGAGCCAAGATATAATGCCTACTACTTGGAATTTCCATAGGATTCCCAACGATACGCCTGTAGGATTTCTGTCTATGTGAGGATTAAGCAATTTCACTGGATTAAAAACTTTGTTTTATGAACTAATTTAGAAATATTAAGCTAAAAAACTAGCAAATAGTAACTTATACAGGGAATGTTTGGTATTTATTATTTTAACTTCTTCTCTAATAGAAACGACAGTTAAGATTGCATTTTACTTTCTGATTAAAAATAGACTTATTCCTGTTTCAAGTCATCCTTTCAGACCTGAATTTGAAGATGACACTTTACAGACTGGCACAAACATTAAAATCAGTATTATTTCATGATATTTAAATATAATCATGGATGCTGTTACTCTCATTTAGAGCATTTGTGTAAGCGAAATCAAAAGAGCCTGGAAAGTGTTTTCTGAATTGTTTCATTAATAAAAGTAATCCTCTATCCTATGGCATTTTATACATTATACAATAGCACATTAAGAATATCTGAGTAATGTTTTTTCATCCTACAAAAGATTTTGCATTAAGTTTTTGAAAACTGAAGTTAATGGTTTGATAGTTTTGACTCTGTATTGATCCTTTTAACATAGTCAATGCATCCTGATATGAGTTGAAAATTGCAATTTACACTTACTTGTGTCATTTTCCCAGACTCTGGTTGTGTAAAATTAAGTCATGAAACAGGCTCTAATGCAGTAGATTTTGACAATCAGCATCATAAACATTTTCAGCTATAATCATATCCTTTTTGCATGTGTTTTTTCCATGTACTGGATTGCTCTGGACCAGAATCACGAGTTTGTGGATGAACAAGTCTACGAAGATAGCTGCATGGAGGTTTCCACAGTCAATCGATCCTCGAGTCACAGTCCCTCGCTCTCTTCCCAACAAGGTGTTACAAGCACTTGCTGCTCACGACGACATAAAAAGACTTTCCGCATCCCAAACACCAATATAACTGGCAGTCGCCCAGGCAGTGTACAAGAACTTAGTACCATTCAGATCAGATGTGTGGAGAGAACACCTCTATCTAACAGGTATTTTAGTTTTAACAGCAGCCTGAGGTGCAATGCTATGGCAAACCTTTGTTCAGTAAGGAAGAGGTATAGATTGTGGTCTAGGTGAGGAGGGAGTATTTTGAATTTGCATCACATAAGTAAGTTGCATTCCTCAGTACTAATGGGTAAGTGGTTGCCCATTCTAAAGAGCACTTTATTTTCTTATTTGGAAGGGGATCTTAACCCATACAAGTCTTGAAGTGGCAGATCAAGGTAAACAGTTTATCCTAATATGGGCTTTGCATCTGCAACTGCCATTGGAAGTTGGTCCTTGTTTAACAAATGTTTATGCAAACCAAAGAACATTTTTTAAAATATTCATTATTTGTATTGCAGTAGCACCTAGCTACCCCAACTGAAATTGCAGCCCAGGTATTCCAGATAATAAGAAACAGTCCCTACCTGGAAGAGTGTACAGTTCAAACACACAAGACAGAAAAAGGGAAGACTATTATTATTACTATTTTTAGATGAGGTACAGAGACGCAAGAAGATGGTGACGTGGTGAAGTTCTCACAGAAAGCCTGTGACAAAGCTGAGAACTGAAGTGAAATCTCCTGAGTCGCAGTCCAGTTCCCTAGCTTTGAAACCATCCTTCTTCTCTGATGAGGGAAAATATATTCCCTGGCTAGGGGAGTTACTGGAAAATTAGAAAAAATGTAGCTTCAGAGGATAGGAAGGAAGAATTTACTTAACTTCTGTGCACCCTCACATATAAAGCACTTGGTGCTGATGATTGTACGGATACAGTCTTTGAAAACATCATGACGGTCACGCTAGACTTAAAAGTGTTTGTATGTGGAACTCAAACACACCTCCATTTTAGAAGCATCTTTCTCAGCACAGGTTGCTATAGAGATTCAGTCTTGATGAGTGAAATTTTGAATAGCTGGCCGGTGAGAAATTCGCTGCCATGAGCAGCTCCTTGACTTTCAGCTGAAGTAATGTTTTCTGCCATTCCGCAAGGGAGGTGGGAAGGGTCTTTCCCATCAGGTAGGCTCAACTGCTGTGAAACCAGCATTCACAGTCCAGGTATTCATGCATAATTCTGTCTGAACCCGACCTTTTCTCTGCTGGGTGATTTTCTAGCACACCCTTCTAGTCCCAGCACAAAGATAAGAATTGAAAGCACCAATATACGTCTACGGGGAGGAGTAAATCTCACAATTCAATGCATTTGGTTTTAACAGTTTCTCGTAATGCTTGGGAAATACCCCTAGAACAAATATGCAGACCTCCTAGTAGCTCAATGTCCAGATGAACCCACTCTCAGGTACATGTATAAACTGGCTGACAACTGCTAATACAAAATACTCTTGAGTTGCTTCTAACATTCTCATGTAGACAGAATACAGAGAGCAGTCCAGGAGTCCACAAAGTCTGGAGGAATGAGCAAGGGACCGGGATTTCTGCTCTGTCCTGTCTTGCTGTCTGGCTTTAGATAAGTCACTTACCCTCTCCATGTGTGACTTTCCCTCTGCTGTGGCCCAAGTCTCCCCCCACCTCCCTCAACCTCCTTGGCCGGTAAAGAAAGCTCTAAATGCACTGGAACTGTTACCTTTCTAGTGTGCAAGTGGGTAAGGTAGGGAGGGGATGAAGCTGGGGCTTGCACAAAGCTTGAGGTGAGGGAGAAAACTGCACCACTGTGCAGATTAGAAGAAGAGGGTCTGGAGCACAGGGGAGGGAGGCCAGAGGCATGTCCAATGAAGCTACTACTACACAGATCGTGAGCACTAACTTAGAGGATGTGCAGGACCCTAGCTGCTGTTACAACCAATGGGGGGCTGTAGTGGTGGCTTTGCAGCTGCTCTGCATGAAGCCTCTAAACTGCACAGATAGAGTCCTGCACCCCAGCCCTTTCCCTCCATTGATCCTACCGTTCATATTTGTCAGCCAGCTATTGTTAGTTGGGCCATATTATTCCAGTCAAGTGACCAGTTACCTGCTGCCATGTTGAGGCACCATCTGAGCTATCGACGGTCACCTGCTTCTCCCGCTCCTCCCAGCCCATCAGTGGACAGAAAACGTGTCTTCCTCTGCCCTACCCTAACCTGTTCACAGTCTCCTGCTTCCTCCCATCCTCACCTCTCCTCCTTAGACACAGAGCCGGTGAATCACAAACGTGCCCACTGCCGGTTGTATCCTTTGCAGAAGTAATAGGTGCCGGTGATTGGGGGATAGGCGCCAGAGAGGGTGGGGGGATGGTCATTGCCCTCCCTTACTTTTCAAAACCTGGCTGAGAGGTTGCACGCTGCAGGCTGGCCAGCCAACACCGAGGTCTCGCTCTGTGTCATGGTGGCAGCTGGGCCTTCACTTGCCAACTGCCAAAACTGCAGCTCCTTTTGGTGCCGGGGACTGGCTGGATCCAGGCCACGGGATGGAGCCTTCACCCAAGAGCCTGGGGGGAGTGAGGGGCAGTAGGGAAGGTAAGGTAAGAAGAGGGGAAGTCAGGGGTTCCAGGAGAGATGGGATGGTGGGGGGAGTCAAGTTGGTGAGGTGGGGGGCTTGGCCCCCCCACACTTTTGCAGTCCTTCCAGCGCCCAATGGGGTGGTGTGACAAACTGGAATTGCCCTCTACACTGCACATAAAAAGCTGTGGCTGGCCCCTGGCAGCTGACTCAAGCTCATGGGGCTCTGGCTATGGGGCTCTTTCATTGCCGTATAGACTTCTGGACTCAGAGTGCAGCCCAAGCTCTTAGACTCTCCCACCTTGCAGGGTTCTAGACCCCACCTCCAGCCCAAGCCTGGAAATCTGCGCTGCAATGAAACAGCCTTGCAGCACAAGTCAGCTGGTGCGGGCCAGCTGTGTGTCTAACTGCAGTTTAGACATACTGCAGGGAGTCAGCATGGGGCCAGTGGATTGGGTTGGGAGTCAGGAAAGGATATTTTTAGGACTACGTTTGAAAATGTGGACATGTCTGTTCTTTATAAAATGGCAATGTGATGGTGTTAGGCACATATCAGGGCTCTGGAGGTCAGTGCACCTGGCAATATTAATGCTATAGGGTAACTAATAATGCATGCATTTTTTCTAAAGGTATGGGGGGCACAACGCTACTGTTCTTTTGGAAGCATAGGAAATCAAGTGGGGAAGGGTGTCAGTGAGAGATGGAGGATTTTATGGTAATGGAAGCCCTAGCTGGATTCCTTCCTTACCTGTTCACATTCAGCTGTTTGAATATTTGTGACTCTTCTGTCCTTTGTTTGGAGGGATAGAATTTGGGTAAGGAAAGCATGACTGGCTTGTAATCAGGATTCAGGTTGGTTTTGTTTTGCTTCTTTGGGCACTGGCTCACTTAACGCCCTGTCCAAAATATTCTGCCTCCCTAAAACTAGGGTGCTGCTCTTTCTCTCACTTTCCCAGGATCACATTCAATTTAAAAGCTGTTCTGCAGAACCACCCTTTAATGAGGAGTAAGGATTTTGTCCTTTGCACTCTCCTAGTGTTGTAATGACGCTTTCAGCCCAGAATTCTCTGCAACCAGCTAGCCCTCGGTCCTTGCAGCAACGGCGCCTGCTCTCTGTCACAGACTACTGCAGAAGACTAGGCGTTTGGGTAGATTATAGGAGGCAAGAGCTCCCCAACAGTTTAATCTTTATTCCTCTTGTAATCCTGGAATCTCATCAGCCCATCTTTCTCTTCCTTTTGTGCCTTTCAAGTTGTTTCCTGAAATGCACAGACAAAAAGGGGCCATTGCCCTGGAGAGCTAAAACTCGGAATAAATCCTCATGATTGTTAAGCTAAACTCCTGATTTGTTGTGTCTGACTGATGATTTTTGAACACCTCGTGTTAGCAAGACTGCAAATAAGAAAATAATACAATGGACATGCAATAACCAAAAAGGAGAGAGTCTGAATAATTGTAGGTATGGAGATAATTTTATGAACAGGGTTATATGACGGGGTTGCCTGTGATAGCAGGGGACTGAACTCAATGACATAGGAGGTGCCTTTCAGTCCTATGTTTCTGTGAAAAACACCAAGAGAGATAAGTATTAATAAGTCACAGAGCTTTCTTCATCAGCTTCATGCTGCATATCCCATGACCAAAGGAGCAGAGGCCGTTTGCAGTATATTTGTGTTTCTCCTACCTAAAACAGACTTTAACCTGATTGGTTGGGATAATGGACTGTAATAAGCAGAGATGTTTTAACAAAATAACCATTTACCTCATTGATTTTTTTTCCCTTTAGCCGATCCAGTTTAAATGCCAAAATGGAAGAGTGTGTTAAACTAAACTGTGAGCAGCCTTACATCACTACAGCAATAATCAGCATCCCGACACCCCCAGTGACCACACCTGAGGGGGATGATAGGCCAGAAACTCCCGTGTATTCAGGAGGAAATATTGTCAGAGTATCTGCTTTATAAAACAATTAGAATAAAGACCACTTGCCAGCTGAGCTCTAGCAATGAGAAGAGTTTTGAAGAAGAGATCTGGAAAAGACAATACACCCTTGGTCAGTGTTACAGCAGCTACTGATTGTAGGTTTCAGGAGAAGTAAAACATTTTGGGTTTCAGTGTTGTAGCGCGTGAAGCAGGCTACCACATGGAGTTTCTACACAGCGTCTGAACTGTTACACAGTGCAATCTTCTGTGACCATTTGACTTACTGGTATGAGCACAATGAAATGTCCCCCATTGATGCTTCTTCTTGTTACCATGGGAACTTTTTAAAAAAAAATAAAAATAAACAAAACAGACACAAAATCCCACGGTGAATGCAAAACAACAATGAAAAACATTTTGATAACGTCATTTTTTCCTGTTAATAAACTCCCTTGTTGACAAACTCCCTATTTAAAAAAAAAAAAGAAACGGGAAAATAAAATTCTGATAGAAATGTTTGTACTGACTGAAAGAAATACAACCATAATGCATGCTGAAATTCTTTGGAGCTGTGATCTCAGTTTACTTATGTTGTTTTTCAGATTAGGCATGATAAAATATTACTGTAGAAAGGGGCATTTCTGTGCACTTACAGCTGATTGTTAATGTTCCATGGTAGTTGGGAAATGCAGTATTTCTTACTCAAACACTCATTAGTGAACTCAAGGTGTTCAGTTAGTTCAGTATTTATTGTTTTATCTTGTTTTCTCAGTACTGTTACAACTGCAATAATTCATTGTGCTTCTGTTGTATCAGGAATCAGGATTAATTTAAGTATTTTGCACAACTTCATCTACACCATGAGCCCCATTGGGCAGAAAACATTTTCTCTAATGTGGAGAAGTTTTGAATAACCATATAACCAAAACAGTGTCCTACAAATGTACTTTTCAGTCATGATGCTTTTTGTCCATTGTAACCTCTATTTCCATGATACAGCACATTTATCTGGTCTAACATTTCTTCTTCTTGGGGATTTCAAGACTCTTCATGAATTGGCTTACTCTTGTTCTGCATACATCTTCCCTACTTTTACATTTCCTGAACTAGTCTTCTAGTGTGGTGTTACACTGTCAGTCCCATTTGAAATGAAATTAAAACAAAAGTGTTTTGTGACAAACTAACACTTACCTCTAAACCTCTTTGTTTTTTCTGCAGTATCCAGAATATTGGAAATGTTGAGCATTAGAAGACATTTAGTGAAAACAATTTGCTAAAGCTCTCCTTGTAGTTATCTGTAAATCTGCATCCAAAAATTTATTTGGGTATTCATATCTTGTAAGGCTATACCCAAGAAACACTGATAAACTAGAAATTTGAGATTTTCTGCAAAACTATGATTAACTTCAATGGGTATTTAGCTGTAGGATTAGGCTCATAAATGGATATAAAGACTTTACTATTTAAAAATGCCTTTTTGCTTCATTTTCTTACGGAAATCTAAATTTTCATGCCACAAGGTTTCTGCTAACTGCAGTTTTCTTTACTAGAAGACAAGAATGTTAAGAGGTTTATCATCTTGAAAATGCTGAGCACATGGAATAGTAGGTGTTTATAGTAGAAATACCATATCAGCAGAAATTACCGCATGTCTCCATATAAAATATATATATGCCAATCAAAAGACTCTATGCATTAGAAGACATGACCACAAGTGATAAACATAATTATTTAATAGTTTGAATGCTGTATGTTTCAGACTTTATGGTACCAGTTACTAACTACTCTCTTGACTGAGCTTAACATTTATAGTAAGAGGAAATACACTATGAAAGTAGAACTTTGCTAATCTACACACTTTTTACTCTACACAAATAGTTGGTGGTCTCTCCTTGCCCAGCAGCAGAGATTTAAGAGCAGATGCTGTAATGAGGGCTGATATTTGACTTTTACAAAATATACTACAAGCTAATCACTAATATGTGATTGTCATAAACTAAAACTAAATTACACCTGACAAAAGAAGAGAGTATATTTTGCAATATGTTATCCTTGTTTTCTTAACGTTTGTTCACATACTCACAAAGTTGGTTAATTTGCAATGCAGTTGCCATTCAATTGTGCAAATTAGCAAGTTTCCACTGTGTTTATAAATGGGATTAAGAAATCAACATGCTGACTTTTCTCTGACTTAGTGAACATGTCCAGTAATTCCACTGAAATCAATTCTGTTTATCTCCTCTTTCCTACAGTGTTTCTACAGCAGGGTTCACTACATTCATTTTTACTTGCTTCCTACTTCTACTCATAATTATTCATGGAAAAAAAAGACTGGTTTTGTTCCTCGTCTTTGCTGAAGCAATTACTGATATGAAAACTGCCCTGATGTTAACAATCTATTACAGCTTCTTCTTTATGTCACATGGTGCTTCTTAATTAATTATATCAGGAAACTAATATAAGATGGCTGTTGCTGAAAACCATTTGGGACAAACCCTGAACTGAGTTAGCTTTTGTTTAAGAATTTGGTCTCTTGATTTTACTTTTCATGTGGACTAAAGAAAATGCAATACAGCAATACTTGCATAGCGGGTGCATCCCCAGTTACAAGTTTTATCTTCATTTTTGAAGTACAGGTTAAGGAATAATTTGGCAAGCTTTCTCAGAATGCCATTCTTGTCTCCTATTTCCATATATCACTTATGCAAAATTACTAATTTATTTTGAATTTGGAAAATAAACATCCTTTTGGTGTTCTAGGTGATCTAAATGCTGTTTTGGTAGTGAATGGCTGTTGATGACTGTGTAAAATGCATCTGTGCTGTAAATGAAATGTAATTATTTCTGTGTATCATACAAAGAAACCAAGGTTGTTTTTGACAATTTTGTTTGAAATTCATAGAACGTATTTCAGATGACAGCATAATACATGTGTTATGCTGAATGAATAGACGGCAGAGGAATATTTAAATAAAAGATCTGCATGCTTGAACAGGACAACCTGGTTTTTCAGTCATTTATTATTCATGGAGCATATTTTCCTGTCCAGATTCAAGGAACAGCAAACATAAGTGCCACAAACCTCTATGAGCCTACTGCACTGCAAGGTGTAAGCAATTTTACACCACTATAGAGACAACGGGCCCAGATCACTAGTGCATTAGGGCTGCTTTGCACAGCTCCAGTGGTACACAGAGGCCCTTTACTAATGAAAATTCCTCTGCATGGGTTATCCTTTGGTGCAAAGAGCCACTCATAGGGACTCCTTTTCCAGCCAGCAGACCAGAGTAGGGGCCAGGTAGAAAGAGAGAGGTGGAAAATGTGTTCCTTTGCTGCTGTCATGGCCCACTGGCAGGTAGTCAGGTAGTGCAGGTTAGAGTAGTCTGTTTGCTGCACCAATTTATGCCAGGACTAGATCAAGCAGACTGGTCAGGTGGACCATAGAATTGGGGCCATAATTTTACTGCCGACAAGGTGACCACCTCTCTCTATTTTTAACACCACCCTTTAAAATGACAAGTTTTTTTAAAACATCTTGGCAAGAACAAGTCTGCTGAACATGCCCGGATGCTACATTATTTCAGTGTTGGCATCAAGTTCTATTCTTACAATATTCTTGCTAAGATGATCAAATTCTTTTTTAGTGTATAGCAAATGACAGCTTATACAGTTCACTCATAAAATAAAATAATCAACTGCAAATAATTCCTTCTTATTAATCATTTATATGGTATTATGGACATGCATGCCATTTTACTTGTTCCAAGGATTTACAGTCTCTTATAGACTGCTCCCTGGCAGAAAAACCCCTAGAATTTAAGAGGGTGTCCTTTCTACAAGTTTTTTCAACCATCCTATAGCATTGAATAGACAACGATCGTCCTGCCATTTTAAAAACCCTATTGAAAGCACTGCACTCATGCTTCAATTCTATGGGTTTGTAGAGTCATTTCCACAGAAATATATTAAATTCCTGAGGACTTTCCCACAACCACAATGAAAAGGACATACATATGGAAGGGGGCAAGGCAGGTCATCGGGGAAGACAAATAAATACCAAAAATATGAATCTTGGGGGCCAGTATTTATTTATTTTTTCCAGTGCATGTAGACCATTTCTCAGAACACATACACCTACACCTGTTTCTCAGACCACATACTTAATCTGTTAATGTAGTCATTGGAGATGACTAAATTTGAGGGGGAAGTGGGTGATACAAGTTCCTGGATAACTAGAATTGATATAGACTGCAAAATATACATTTATCTATTTAGCTTACTTAGTTACCATCTAGCTTGGTTATTTATCTATCTATTTCTAAAGCACCCATCTTTGTGGCATCTAGGCACATAGGCATAGATATCAAAGGAAGATACAGGAGTTGTCAAAAGTAAATAGATGTGTGTGAAAATGTCTGAAGTATTTAAGACATTCCAAATCATCTGAAGAAACTCACTCAATCATAAGCAAGATGTGTAGCACTAAATTAAATATCTCATTGCATCAACAGTGTTACAATATCCCAATGATCAAAACATCAAAAGTGATACCAGGATTCTGGGCTGTATAAGACATTTAGTTGTCTAGTCACCTAGGACCAAGGGCCTCTGTTGTCATTACTGCTTACGACTAATCACATGTTGCCTAGATGTATGTGGCACTTAAAAAAATTAATTAGATATGTTTACTGCAGGCAGAGTTTATAATTATCCTCCCTCCAGCAAAAAGTCTGAATAAATAAATAACCTTGTTATAAGGCCAATAAACTAAGGCTTTGTCAGTGCACTGGGGAAAGTAAATTCCAGAGTCGTCGCCTGCCTCATGAGAATACCCTGCCTTTAACACTATTTATATTCCAATAGAACCTGGAGACTTCAACTGAGGTTAGGCTCCCATTATGATAAATGTTGGATATATACAGGGCCTGATCCTGCCCATGTATAAATTTACCCAGGTGAGTGGTTTCTTCAAAGTGTCCCAGCTGAAGCATTGCTACAATCTAAGGTCATCACTGCATCGTTCAGAGAGTTACACATTACTTCCTGTCGCGTGTGAGCCGTCCCTCTGAGTTCCCATGCAGGTATTCGTGTGCATTGGGTGTGGCACTTTGGGGAATGGTGTGACGATGGTGGAAATGGAGGCAAGACGAGGGGTTGGCACAGTGCCGAGGAAGGGGTGGAAGGACGGGTTGGCTGAGTGTGGGAGGAAGAACAACTCATTACCAGTCAATATTTGCCAACAGTCTAAAAAAATGAAGGTAGAAATGAGAAGTCAAAAGGTGCCAAATGCTGGCTCTGCCGTCAGGCCTCCCTCTCTCACTGCCACTCTTTGGCTTCACGGAGAGGGGAGAAGGAAGGAATTGGGATGTTACAGCTCCTTTATTGGAAGCCTGATGCTGGGGCCAGCAGCGGCGGCGGGGTAGGGGAAGGTCCTGGTATCCCTTGTGAGTTCCCTGATGAGAAGCAGGTCAGAGGAAGGCATTGGTGGCCAGATGCCCCTCCCCCTCTATTACTGCTACTGCCCCCATTGGGGAACTTCCAGCACAGAGTCACAGAGTCCGAAGTTAGGAACTGCCAGGATCAAGGTAGCCTGATCAACCCTAATCTGACCACTTTGTGCGTTTGCTAATGATACAGACGTCACAGGCTTATTTTTTCCTCAAATCCCAAAGCCAACTGACAAACAGAACGCCAGACAAACTGACATACCCAGCTGACAAACAGCATCCTCCTGGGTCAGAGCCCAATCTGTTTATGGCAGAGACCTCGCTTGCTCTATTGGCAAGGATCTACCCGCAGTGAATGCAGATGAGGTGTCCACGCCCGCATCAGCTGCCTTAAAGTAAAGCTACACCGCAATAAAAACCCACAGCACCGAGCCTCCGAGCCGTGGTCAATGGACTGGGCCGATGGGGCTCAGGCTGCGGGGTTAAAAATAGCAGTGTCGACTTCCAGGCTTGAGCTAGAGCTGAGGCTCTGAGACCCGCCCCCATCACGGCATTTCAGATCCCGGGCTTCAGCCTGAGCCCAAATGACTACCCTGTCAGCTGATCTGGGCCAGCTGCGGTGCCCGTAGATTCCACTGAATCACCCACGAGCCCCAGCAGGAATATAAGGTGACACCCTTTGATGGCTACATTCTTTTCTGTCAGAAACAACCTAGAGGGCATTTTCCTGGCAATAGTTCTTTAGTCTTGCAGATCCACTCATGTGGGGTGGCACTGGGTGCTCTTCTGTCATCAGCCCCTGTTCAATATGTATATGAGACCACTAGGAGACTTAGGGAGACACTCTGAACTAAAGGATGTCCTTCATGTGGATTTTCCACCTATTCAAAAGCATGCGTTCATTCTATTTACAGGCTTTTCTAATGTGTCTGTCTGACGGTAATAAAAACCCTCATAACACTTCTCTCCTTCCCAGGTGTGTTAACATCAGTACGACTAAGCCTGGTTGAAACTGTTTGCAGGATCAGGCTCTAAATGAGACAAATAACATAACAGGAAATGACAGCAGGGATGGGGGTAAGAGAAATAGAGAATACAAAACTGAGGAAAAGGGAAAACCGCTCTCAAGAGAGTATTGTTTTTGGGATAACTCTGATCTCAGTCCTCCCCTTGCCAGGAGCAGCAGAGCAATCTTCCACGGTCCTTAGTAAATGATGGAGTAGTCCAGAAGAAATCTTGACTGATGATGTGTGACTAGGAGGAGTTGGCTCAATCCTCCCATCACAGGGCTTTCCAAAGCCCACTGTTCCCCCCAGCAGTATCTCCCCACAAAAACATGATCACTCTGAATGTGGAGTCCAAAATCCACAATGTAATTTGGCGTGGGACAGCCCATAGCAGGAGCTTCACCACAGTGAATGATGCCTGCAGAGGAATTAAGTACACACCTAAGCCATTAAGGAAACGTTAAACTCTGAACTGGCTCCCTAGCTTCCTATTCACTTGAAAATTTTATGAAAGGGTCAAAAAACAATGACATTCACAGCTAATTCCTACTTTTAGAAAACACACACACAATAGTGACAAACTGATAGAAGTAAGGACATTTAACATGTCCTAATTTAAAAGTTAAATTACTAGGAAAAAAGCACTCACTCTCTTCTGCTTCAAAATAAAGAAGTCATCACAAAATTCTGGACAGTAGTGATTTTATTGGCTGCCATAAAGCACCTTATTTTTCTATACAGTTCCAAAACAAGTGGAAAGAACTTTAAAATTACAATACTATGTAAAAAGCCACTTGTCACAGAGCACCGTTCTCATCGGAATGAACACATTTTTCAAGAACTTGGCTGACTGTAAAAAATAACCCTATGAAATAAACATTGTACATAAAATACAGTAAAATGCACTTTTCCCACCTCAATAAATACATTTTAACTCTGTTGCCATTTGGCAATTTGAGTCACCAGAGAACTTTCAATGAAGAAAAGGCTAGAGTGAAATTTCTCCTTCTGTGCTCTTACATTACATTTTATTGCAATTGCATCCAGAACAATGAACCAGTAGATAATTGTTTTCCTTGCAGGCTTTCATTTTTATCTGGAGGAGAAAGAAGGGTAAATCTGTAAAGATTTGCTACACTCATACCTGATCCATAGTTTGGAAAGAAAGTTTGTTTTGTTTTTGCTAAATAAATCCAGTCCAAAGAACATACTATTTAAAAAAAAAATTCTAGAGATTAGATCACATTAGAATAATAAAGCATACTGATCATTTTCCTGGTTTTTAAAATCTCTGTTTAATATGTTTTAATTTAAAAATTAAACAATTTTAGGATAAAAATAGAGGTTTGTAGAAGATCTTTAAATGAAACAGCTAAAATAAAGGTGTTGTTAAAAAAAAAGAAAAAAAGAAAAGAAAATGTTACTTTTTACAGATGTTGCAATTTTTAAACCCAAGCATTTACTTGAATTATAGCTCTATTATCTATACACACACATAAAAACATATATTTATATCCACATATATCCCTGAACATTTTCCCAATGGCTTTGTAGAAATGTATTCAAAAGTCCATTTTTTTTTGCCCCTTAAATACAGGCATTTCTTTGGAAGACAGTTATCTTTCTACTTTCTATGATTCTTTCTTCTTTTAAAGTGTGTCATTAGTAGTGTCTATCTACCTGTGTAGATATCAGTGTCTTATATGCTGTACATCCGGTGGATAAATATTATTGCACCCGGTAAATGTTGTCTTATATGCAAAACAATTGTTTCATAGTTCTAAGAAGCCGAGAGATAGATCTTTGATCAACTGTCCTTCCATGGAGGTATCTCCATTTCTGCTCATTAGCCATTTTCTGAAACAAAATGGTGTCCTTAAAAATGCAGGAGATAAAACAGGGGGGGAAATAAAGCAAAAACTGCATAACCTTGTTGACTTTCCACATTCATTTGTATCACCTACAATTCCTCCATTTCAAAGTGTGTGTTAAAGCTGTTTGCCATGGACGTATGTTCAAAAATCCTTGTCAGGCTGGGTTTCAATAGCTCTACTGAATGACATGACAGGTGTTGTGAGGTGTCATTCTTCAAGGACATCATTTGATCTGTCCCAGGATCCCTTCTGTCATAATACAGAGCCCACAGCAAAGTAACAGTAAGGATCATAGCCAGAATCTGTGTAACTCCAATAGAGATTCCTAGAAATCGCAGAACTTGCAATTGTTTCGTTCCTCTCAAGAAAGTGTACATTTTTTTACCACAACCCTATAGAACCAAACAGATAACAAAAAAGTCAGTCAATATTATTTGGATCTGCCTCAGAGTTCCAAATGCTTATTTTTAAACCAGGTATAATATCTACTATTGGTGTTTTGACCCATCACATTTCCATTCTTCAAACCATGCTTTGCAAAATTGCTTTGCTTATTTATTTTCCCTTTCCACAATCTTGTCTCAAAATCCTTTCATGCAATGATGGATTTAATTCACATAACATCCTCCCAGAGATCTGTTTGTTCCATATTCTCTCCACTCAAGACCTTTGCTCATCTGATCTGTGATCATATCAACTTTGTTGATTTTGGAAAAAAAAAAATCAAGTAATTATTTTTTCAAATATTTAAGACATCCATCAAATCCTTTCATACTCATCTTTTTTGTAAACTACAGACTTTAGACTTTTAAGCTTGTTGCTATAGTTAGACCTTTTAATCCTGAGATCAAGTTTTTTTTTAACTCTTTTGATTTTTCCAAACAGAATATGTTTTTATATAATCACGAACAGAAATTAAACCAATATTCTAAGCAAGGATTTGCCAAACTGTATCACCTCATCATGGCTTTTCCAGACTTTTCAAATGTTTTAACTACATATATATGTTTTTTATATATATATATATCAGCTTCTTATCCTGACATCCGCAGAAAGAGCCTAGACAGTGGACAAAATTAGTTGCATTAATGCTTTCCAGTCACAGTGCAGAGCCAAATGGTCTTTCTGACTGTGGAAGTTCTGAATGGAGGTAATTATATAGAAGGATTGACCAGTTTCTCCCACGTATTTGATACAAGTAGTTTTCCTGAATCACAAAGTATATTTTTATATTCCAACTCTTTATTCTTCAACTAACAGTCTCTGTTCATTGCAAAAATAAAACCCCACCCATGTAGGTTTTATACTTAGGACTATACCCTAATGCTATGTCCACAGTAGAAAACTTACAGCGGCACAGCTGTACCAAAGCAGCTGTGCTGCTGTAAGATCTCTGAGGTAGTCACTCAAAGCTGACAGGGGAACTCTCTTCTCTTAACATAATTAATCCACACCCAGTGAGCGGCAGTAGCTATGTGGGTGAGAGAAGCTCTCCCACCGACATATTGCTGTCCACACTGGCGCTTCTGTCAGTGTAACGTGTGACTCTCAAGGGGATGGTTTAATCACACCGTGGAGTGACATAATTTACACCAATGTAAGTGGTAGTGTAGACATTGCCTAAAACTAATCAGACTTTGTACTCATCTGTACATAGAAGCTTCTTTGTGATTTTTAAATGGTGAAGCCTTTAGACCAGGGACTTTTTATTCCTGTATCTTGTACTAGACGGAGCATCTTATTGCTACTTACATTATAGTAACATGTTCAATCTATTTGAAAACATATTGTTCTTGGTTCATAGACTGCGTAAAATGCAAACTATGAGTTACTGTAACTAAGAAACAGAAACAAGGGCAAAATAGTGAAAAATTGCTCTGATGAAGTTTACCAACCCATAGCAAAGCAGCTTCCCTACACACACAACGCTGCCACTCATCCCTCTCTCAGAAATCACTCTTTCTCCTCAGCAAACTGGTCTCAATGCCTCAGTCAATCAGAATTATGTTAACATTTTATACTGCCAGCCACATCATCTTCTTATTTATTATTTCTATTACCATAGCACCTAAGAGCCAGTTATGACCATTGTGGAAGGTGCTGTTCAAACACAGAACAAAAGATGGTCCCCATGACAAAGAACTACAATCTAAGTATCTTATCACGGTGATCACTGCATGCAGCTCCTCTCTTCCCATTCATGATCTCATAATGTCCCAGCATGCAGCTCCAGCCATTCCTGACATGGAGAAGTGCTACTAGGGACGTATTGCATTTCAGCTGTTTTTAAAATGTAAAATCAAGGCAGTCACATGTGACCACCCTCTCTCTGCAGAGCATCACCAAGTGGTCCTTGGACCACTTGATGATTGCTGATGCAGACAATAATTGTACAGGGTATTTCAGGAAAACTCCCAAACTCACACATTCAAAGCTCACTGTCCTTTCTCTGCAGTAAAACCCATGTAAGGGAGTGAGGAGCCTTGAAGAGTCTTCTTTGAGAAGAGGAGTTTTGGGGAGGGAAACAAACAGATTTTTAAGCCCAGGCCTCCACTCCCTGCTCCTGGCCAATGCACCTCATGGATCTGTGGCAAAAGGAGCTATCCTGTAGGGATGACCCCCTCACCCTATCAGGATGTGTCCAGAAAGAGCCACAGGCAGGGCCCCTCTGCAGCTGCTCAATAATAGCTGTACATGGGGAACCAGTGGGAGGTAATTCAACTCCAAACTATATTTCACCCCTGCCCAGATTTCCACATTGAAATCAAGCCCTTGATTTACAAGGGAAAGTGCTGTGGAGGGTGGCAATTCAGCTGCTTCAGCCCTGCCCTATTCCACCCCTGAATTCTACAGAGACTTAAAGGAGAGTCTTCTGCACAGGGGACGTGAGAGGAAATACACAGAGACACGGATCTGCACAGGACAGTGCAATGTAAGCACAGAGTAACTCGTACCAACAGGACACTTCAATAAGCCATTGGGTTGGTCATGTTATTTTCAAAATGTTATTTCTGTGATTATGACCCTACTAATCTATGACAGAGAAGTAACCAGACAAAATAACAGGCTTTTAACACTGAGCATGACCACGTTAATATTCCAATCATGTTAAAAGTTTTCAGAAACCAATACTTCTTTCAAATGCCAGTTGTAGATGCCCGCTTACATGACTAACAGGTCTGATTCTGCAAGTGCTTCATATACAGACATCTACTGAAGTCAACAGGCCCTTACTTAGCATCCGAATCGAATAAACTATTCCCACATATCCTGAAAACATTAAAGGACTCTGACATCCTTCCAGCATTAACCACAGAAATACAACACAGACTTTCAACAGAGTTTCATTCTGTCAATTCTTTAATACAGGTGAGATACAGAACAAACAGAAACCAAGTTCTGGGCTTCTATGAATTTTCAAAACAAAATCTTTGCCACAAAAGACTTTTAATTCAAACTGATACAGAACAAGAAAGTCATTTGGGAATGCTTTTCCTAAACCAAAAATATATTGAAATTAGTCTGCTCCAAATTTGTTTTTAATTGTGAAGTAACCGGCTGCACTTAATATTTTCGAAAACTTATGAGGAGCTAAAGTACATGCTGGTCACAGTTAAAAATGCTTACCCACAGCAGTACTCAAATTCATTCAGCTGCTGCCTAGAGGAAACTACCAGTATCAGAGAGCAATAGCATTAATCCCTGCTGCTCCTGCAAGACAGACATGTAACTAAGTCAAATTATACCAGATCTATCTAGGCTGGCTCCTTCCACTTCTGTTCTTATGTTTCCGCTCTGACTCACATACACAATCAGTTTCCAAAACTAAAAATATCCAGCCATTCCCCCTTATCCTCAATTTATTCACATATTTATGCTTACCCTACATACTCAGACTTGGTAAATTGCAATTAAAGGACACACACACATATACTTTCCTAGGCTGAAGTAAAAATGTATGTAAAGAACAGCTCTTACCTTATTGACAACTCAGTATCAAGTATGACAATTTTTAATGGTCATTCAGTGTTGTATTACTTTCTCACGCTTGCAAAGTATAGACTCAGGGCCTTATTCTCATTTAAACTATGGTCATTTTACAATGCTGATAGTATAAAGAGACCTTAAGGTAGACATAAAACACATTTGCACCCACTTTAACACTCAAAGTGGTATAAAGTGGCTTATTGAAAATGAGAATAAGATCCTGAAAGTCTACTTCTTCTCTGAAAGTGTCTATGTACATATGACATCAAATTACTCAACTGATCTGCTTCCTATGCGTAATCGGAGTCATCAGGTTATAAAAGGGAAAGATACTTACCTGTAATTTTGCTTCTCTGAAGATAACATCTTTCAGGATTCTTGTTCCTGGGCCTTAGCTTTTTATCTTGAGAATAGCAGAACTGTCCTAGGTCTCAAGAGTATACATTTTTAATCTATTGTAGGTGGGTAAAGAGCACACCCAGGCACACTATTGTGGTCTTATGTCACCCTTTGATGACTGCTGTCCTTCAAATGTTTCAGTCTATTCTTTTGATTGCTTGGGAAGTGAAGCTCCCAGAAAGAAAAACAATTAACAAAGATCGACGTATGCAAATAAATAAATAAATAAATAAATATAGTAGCTTAGAAGGCAAAATAAGTTTAAGAGGAAAAACAGCTCAGAAAAAGATTACTTCCAAAACCTGCAGAGCAATGGATGGGGGAGCGAGATTCCAGCAAGATGATCTCTTCCGTACAACAAAGTTAAAGGTAACTCATCTTCCTTTCACTAACAATACCATCTGTGCAGGATCCTAATTCTTAGGCTTGGTCCACACTGCTGTGCTGGGTTCACGTGAGATACGCTAGTTACATAACGTAACTAATGTATCTCATGTCGACATACTTACATCCACGCAGCAGGACATCTTCACAATGCTATGTCGATGGGAGAGGAAGAGACCCGATGCTGCTTTCTGCCTTTCGGAAAGGTGGACTAATTCAGTCAATGGGAGAGCGCTCTCCCATGGACTGAGCGGGTCTACACAGACCCACTCAATCGATGCCACTGCATCGATGTCTGCTACCGTGGCAGTGTAGACATGCCTTTAGAGAATAAGAAGCTCAAGAGATATCCCAAAAGAAAATTATAGCACAGATGCAATGAGCAGCAACAATGTCAATGCCAACCATCAATCCAAACACAGGTTTTCTTCAATATATAAAAAAAAGGACTATGTAACCTCTCAAAACTCAGCATCAGGTGTAAAGTACAAACCTGTCAAATGAACCCACAATTACAGGAGCAATCCCATGGGAAAAATGTATTGCCATCTGCAAACATGGTGCCGCTCAACATGAAGCAAAAATACTTATTATGGTGGAAGAGAAGGAACATAGTCTGCCTTAGCTTGGAATCAATTCTGTAACAAAGAATTCAAAATAGGATTCCTTCCTAGAAGACGAATTACTCCAACAATGCTTTGGGAATGGGGATGGAGGGAGAACCAGGTAGCCACCTTTCAGATGTCTGTGATGGAGAGATCCATGAGCCCGGAAGTCTTGCCTTGGCATGGCCTGTAAGGTTCAGACTAGCAAGGTCACTGCAATGGAAAATTAGGTGCCCTAGCTGAGGATGTTAGTCTGCTCCAAAAGAAACAAAAAGACTGTGAACATCAAGCACAGGGAGAAAGGCCTCACTGGAATGAGGACATGGGAGTGGAAAGAAAGTTAGCAGAACAATAGGCCGTAGATGCTGAATTCTGACACTACCTCTGAAAGCAGTCTTAGATGAATCCTTAGCACCGCCTGATTCTTCTAAATCTGAGGTAATAAAGTGCAAGAGGCAATAGGGCCTCAAGTGTTCTCATTTTATGAAGCAACATAGTCCAGTGTATGGGACAATGGGTCAAGAGTCAGTATCCCTGCCTCTGTCACTGACCTGCTGTGTGACTTGGGCAAGGCACTTCAGCTTTCTGTGTTGCATTTTCCCAGTCAGTAAAATGTGGATAATGATACATAGCTTTCCTTTGTGAAATGATGTGAGATCCACTGTTGAAAATCTCTGCATAATACCTATGTGCTGATTCTTTAAATCCAGACCTGATGTCTTTCTAAAAGATACATCGGGTTCAACCATCAGTTACTGTGCTTGATGTCAAATGACATTCTTTGCCCTGTGCTAGGCAGGAAGTCAGACTAAATGATTATCGTCTTCCCTTCTGGCCTTACACCTAGGAATACGTTAACTGAACTCACTGCCTCCAGGAAAATGACCTTCCATGTCACAGGAACTAAGTTCCCAGGAACTGAGTGGTTCAAAAGGAGATTTCATCGCGGTTGCATTAAAAGGGTCAAGTTCCAAATGAACCCAAAGGGCTAAAGCAGCTGCATACTGCAATTACATAAACTTAGTCAAAGAAAAGAAGAGGGTACTCAACAGTTTTTGTACAAGGCAGATAAAGAGATCCACTAAGATCTGATTCTATCACATGGCAAATCTTTGCCACTCAGAGTAGAAGGTCCTTCTGGTAGTTGGCTTCTAAGATGCCTGAAGGACCAGAGCCAGCTATCTACTAGGAGACACCATAATTAAAGACTCAACCTTGTCAGGAGCCAAGCTATCATAGACTGGGATGGGGGTGATGTGCCCTGATTCTAAGTGATGACGTAAAGCCAGACTTTCAGTCTTATGGGATCAGCTCCTGGCCATCTACATGAAAGATGAGTACTATACCTGTTTAGGTGAGCATGGAGCTCTTAGAATCAATCAAATTTTGCTTCATGAGCTTTGTTTAGAACCTTTGCTATCAGAAGGACTCATGGAAAAAGCACACAGGAGACATTTTCCCCAGTGAGTAGAGAAAGCTCCTCATTGCTAATGCGGTCTTCTCTCAGTAACATGAGCTTCCTGAAGCTGCTCTAATTTACACCAGGGACATAAACCTATCTTTGAATATCCTACACCATCCCCTGTTGAATTGAGGGAAGCTTGGAAGGAATGGAGAATATAACTCCAAATATTTTCAATTCACCAATGTCATTAAATTAAACAACAAACAAAAAAGGCAAAACTTTATGTAGGCCCTACAGTGGTTTGTAGCCTGCTCTGCTCTAGTCAACAAAGGAAACATAATTTAACTAATGAATCCTAGTCTCAGAATAGTATTAATATTATTGATACTGATGCTAAAGAAAAGGAAGTAGCCAAAGCAGAGACCATATAGCTTCAGTCCTATTGAAACACAGCATGCACATTGAGGGAAGCTCATGGGTAGGAGAGGTATAGTGTTTGCCAAATGGCAAAAAGGTTGCATTTTAAAAATTTTTAAAGGTCTGTTGCAAATAATGAAGAGTTATTAAAAACCATGATTTTAAAAAGTGCTTGGCAAACATTTCTTCCTCATCCTCAAAGTGGAAAGAATCTGATTTCACAACTCTTCCAAAGGAGAATAAATTTAACTACTCATTTAGTCAAATTTAAAAGTGCTTTAACCTCAGGGTCCTGGCCAATATATTCACTTTACAGGATTTTTTTTCCCCTCTTCTACTCGCAGAAGTCGTAAAAGATCTCTTGAAAGATGTCTAGTCTTGCTACATATTATTATTAACATAGCCTTGGTTAATTCTTATAAAAAATCAAAGGCAAGTCCATTTCATATAACATTTATATTATTATTTTAATATGCATAATCCTTGCTCAAACTCTCCAAATAGCCAAAGTGAGCAAATAGAAGTAAAGTGCCAAAGGAATGAAACATCACCAAGAAATCCTGAGTAATAAATTGCAACGTTATTGCTTCAATTTTATGTCTTAAGTGTAAAGTTAAAAGCTGCTTTGACCCTTAGATTTTTGTTTTGTTTTTTAAACAATGAAAAATACTGATTTATCAAAAAAAAGCCAAACTTTAAAATACTTAACATTTCATTGTTTTTCACACAGAATATGATCGTTATATTCAAGTAGAAAAGACAAACATTCAAAGGTACTGTGATATGAGTTATCAGAAATTTAAGTGATCTAAGTTTTGAAATAGAATCCAGTGCTGTTCCTGATTATTAAAAAGTCAAACTTATTTCATCTACCTAACAAATACCTGGAGAGAAATGCATATTTGCTCCCCACTCAAAGCCCTTTATCATATTTAAATATACTATGTTCCTGATATCACCATCTTGGAGACATCAATTATAGCAATTGAAAGCACAACTAATGATTTTCAGCGTTTCCGACAGCATAAGTGATAATGTCTGTAAAAACAGCACACTTTGATGAGGCAGGTTTGAGAGCAAGTCTGCATGAGAAGAAAGAAGAGTTTCAGTAAGGAAAGTGTTTTCTTAGTTTTAACATATTTTGATCCTACACACAATGTGTTTGTTAAAATGATGCTACCGATCTCTTCAGGCTCAAATGCATTCCCGCTCATCAATATTTTATTCTTTTAAAAAATTATAATATACTGCTCAGAAATAATAGCATAGACAATGGAAAATAATTGTTTTAGTATAGGGTCTCCATGTATGTTTACACTGGAATGGCTTTGGATACCTGCTGTAGGCATGGTCCCCTTTAACAATGTAAAACTTCTCCGTTACCTCAGTAAGCAAAAAGAGGAGACCAAATTCTTAATCTTTAAGATGCTGCTGCTGCCACCCTTGGAGTTTCAGCTGCGTCATACCAAGAATGAACATGGCACACTATATAAAATCTCTCCCTCCCTTTCCACCACCAACAGAATCTTTCTACTTACCACAGCCTTGCATAAGAAGCATGGCAACAGATCCATCTTTGAGTCCATGTGTCAATATATGCTCTCATATCTGTAATGTGCACCTCCAGGGTTGGAGGAGTTCTCAAAATCTACAGAAGTGGGGACAGGGTGAATATTTGGAGGCAGGGGGGAGGGAAGAGAGCCAAAGACATCTCTCCCTCTGGTGGGAGATCCTTGCCAGAAAAGAAGGGAGATTTCCAAGGAACTGGGCACTAATGCCAACCATTTTCCAGTTAATGTAAGCTGCTCCCCAAAGCCTTTTGCTGACTTACATGCTATGAATTTGGAAGGCACAGTAACACGTACAGCACACAGCCTTTGACGTATGTAAGTGTAATACTATTTTTTCCTCTGTACCTCTTGATAAAGATCACTAAGATCCTCATGGTGTGCCTGCTTGGAGCACCCCGGGAACTCTCTAACACAACAGGAGTCAGGCGGCCAGTCCATCTCAGTCATTTCCAGCCAGTCTGTGAAATACACCACTCCACAGCACTTAAACTGCAAAGGAAAGGGGAACCAGGATCAGTGACTGCAGTGTGATGCTCCCGGGTCATAAAAGCTAAAAACTGAACAAACTTCTTAAAACACGTATATGGAACCAGACAGACGTAGCCTATTGTTTTTGGGGTATTTTTTTCTGGCATCTCCTGAACAGAGCCTGGTTTTATGGATTCCTCTGTTGTACTTGGGCATAACCAAACGAAAAATCAGCCAATCAACTGATCTGTAATCTGTCCTTTGCCTCCCCACCAATCCTCTAGTTCAGTGGTTTCCAACTTTTTTTCATTTGCAGATCCTAAAAAATTTCAAATGGTGGTGTGGAGTCCTTTGGAAGTCTTAGACATAGTCTGCAGACCCACAGGGATCCATGGACCACAGGTTGAAAACCACTGCCCTATCTGGTGCACCAAATAAATCGTCCTGGTCTGCAATGTTGCTGTCCTTATTTTGGGGGTAGCCAGGAGAATCATTAATAGGAGGAAGCACCACTGGCATGGAGAATCCAACACTGATAGAGCAGGCTAGGGGCAAATCCAGGGAAGTGTGGGGGGAAGACAGAATGCACAGGAAGAGATATGTCAGAGCAGGGGAAGGGAAGAAAAATAAGGGAAAATAAGAGAGTAAAAAGTGAAGACAGAATTTAAAAAAGTGCTAAGGTAAAAATACTGAAATGGAAAAGGAAACCAGGAGGAAGGAAATGTGGAGGGAAATAATGTATCATGGGAATAAAATCTGTATTAGAATCATAACAGTAAGAACTCTGACAACAAGGCAGGCTATGACGGATCCTAAAAATCACAGTAACAACTAAGCTTAAAACCTTGTGATGGGATTTCATTTTCTAGGCTGCATTCACAGCAAAGAGGACTGATTGAATGGCTCCAAATATATTTGATACAATCCCCTGTCCTCCTGGACACCAACTCTCACATTCCCTCCCACCATATCTTTACATGACCGCCACCATCTCCTCTCTTCCCTAGCCCCCCTCATCTTCTGCTTCTCATCAGAATCCCAATCCTAAACTCTTACTTGGTTTTCATCTACTTTTCATTCAGACAAAAGTCTCACTGAATTCCTGAGGAGTTTTGCCTGATTGATGATTTTATGCTTTGGCACCTCATGTTATCTGCCATGGGGATTTTTCCCCTTTGTCTTCACTTGTTCTTCCACTTCCCCGTTGTCCTCCTCTCAGTCACAATTTTCCCTCTCTCTAACTTCCTAGCACCAAATTCACCTTTTCTGGTAATTGGATCAGCCATTTGCTCTTAAAAAATGCAACTTGAGGTTAGGAAAAACACATTTCATTCACATCTCTCCCCAAAGTTATAAAACACAGAAGACAGAGCTCACAGTTAATAAAAAAACAAAAAACAAAAAATCCCTGATCATTTATAAACTAAAAAGTTTGCACTCCAACTTCGTAAAAATGGCACTACACACTAGTGTTCATTCATGCAGAAAAAAGCATGGTGCTCACACATCCAATATCTGAGTTCAGGGCAGACAAAAATATTTAGCACAGGCCCAGATTTTTAAAGGTATTTAGGCACTTAACTTCCATTGATTTCCTTCCTTTAAAAATCTGGCCCTAATGCTCAAAAAAATGACAACCCATCAGTTAGTCAGGCAGTGTGCTGTATTGCTGAAACAGTTTGTCCAATTAACCTCAAACTTTCCAAAAATCATTTCCTCTGGGTATGGACTAAACATGAGAAATTTCTACTGTAAAAGGCTTTTTTTTCCCCCAGAGAGTTAGGATTTATTCTTTGGCAATGAAGTTGATTTTTTATTTGTTTAAAAATCAGCCTTTCCAGAGAAACAATCATTTAGCCTGACTTACAGGGTCACTGTTATGACACTATAATAACCAGTACGTAAAGGCATCTTTTTATCTACCCAACACATACATTTAAACCAAGATATCATAAAGCAGTGTCCATGGAAATCAGGAATTGTTTATATTGGTTCAGATAAAGAATAAAGACAGACTCTCTCAATCTACCTAAACATGAGTAACTACTGTGTTTGAGTAGCATTTGAATAGCTTTAGCTTAAACTCTTCTAATCCTTTATTTATTCTTTCTTTCAGGTTCTAACACAAATATAGACTAATCAAGTGAGTCAGGAAATGTTTAAATAAACAGGAAATCTGTGCAACAATGATAGATTTCAGCATTTCAACAAAGCAATGCACTGACAAGCATTTAAAGAGTTCTTTTCCTGCACTTGAACATATGTCTGGAGCTAATGGTTTTTACCTTGTGCACTTCCCTGTTTCTGTGACATAATAGTTCATTCTTTAAAAACAGTTCTGTATTTCAAAAGAGTAAATACATGAACGTACAAGCCATGTTTTTTTTTTCTTTTTCCTGGTGACAGGATGTAAAACTGACCGCTTTAGTGGAACTGCTGCCCAAGAGACAGTATTGGCAACTGCATGGAAACTGCCTTTCAGACTCCTTTCCAGCCAATATAATGTATCAAATATGGCAAATCCATACAAAAGATGCTATAACTCAGGGCATGCAGTAAGAGAGGAGGACAACAGTACTAAAATATCACACAGGATGTTCACTTTTCTTTATATGCAGTGAGTTAAATTTTAATTCTCCATACTTGTACTCTTCATTGAAATAACAAAACAAAACAAAAGAAGAGGGCCTGGATGCTCCCATCATTGGCAGAGGAGAAGTAGTTACCTGTAGGTATTTATTTAAATTCAGGGACATTCTTATTTTTGTATTATTAGTAGTATGTACATTCAGTAAAAGTTTTAACACATGCTGGCACTGATTTTTAACTAGACCTAAAATATTGCACCCACAATTAAAGGAGGCTGCAATTACACCTTTTTAGACATCTATCTGATCTACAGGTGCAATTAGGTAGATAGGTTTCTAAATCAATGCAACTACGCTCACAATATTGGAGGGGGTTTTTTATACTGTAAATCGTTTTCATTCTCTTTTTCAATTGCAGACCCCTAAAAAATTTCAAATGGAGGTGTGGACACTTTTGGAAATTTTAGACATAGAGAGGTTGAAAAACTCTGTTGCAAGTCTTTATCAGTCAATAATTTAATGAAATATGATATGTATATAAACTAATGCAGCTAGAGTGCATCTTTGGAGTTATATGTAAACAATGTAAGTTGCAAAAAGGGAGATGAAATTATGAAAATACACAATTCCTGTGTATTTGTCTAGAAATTATAAAAATTTGAGAGGTTGTGTGCCAATAGCTCTCAAGGACAGCACCAAAATATAAGCGCTCAGTTAGGTTGCAGAAAAAGCCTCACCTTTTTATTTACAACTATACCTTTTCCCATTAAACAAATAAGAAGTACTTTATGCATACACACAGTTATATTTCATGAACTGATTGTCTTCTTACCTCCCTCTGAAAGAAATTCCAAGCATGAGTAAGCCACTGATATCTAGGTAAGCCATAGTTGGGCATCCTGGCTTTTAAAGTGACCATATCTGACCATTGTACTGGGACCTGAAAAGAAGAGACAAAGTGTTTCAAATAACTAGAGAGTTTAACAGTTGTCTAATAAATCAATCATCTTGTGCCAATAGAAACAACGTTTTAGTCTACCCTGAGGTCTTAAATGTAAGTTACTTTGGATGTGCTATCTCAGTAAAAAAGGAAAATAAATATTTCCAATTAAAACATGCGGCTTTATTTGTATTAATAAAAATATTGAGAAAAATACTGTGTCTCATTTGCTTGTTTAGAAATATATGTATGGCAATAAGGTATCTACATCTCAATATATAAAAATAATACATTTTAGAGCATTTCCAAGGGTTATGTGTAAATTTCAATTAAATGATTATCAATTTGAATCTGACCAAAGCCCAGTGAAGCCCAATTAAATCAATAGGCAGAAAATTTAAAACAAACATAAGGAAGTACTTCTTCACACAATGCACAGAAAACCTGTAGACCTTGATGTTGTAAAGGCCAAAAGTATAATGGGGCTCATAAAATAATTAGTTAAGTTCCTGGAGGACAGCTCTGTCAATGACTACTAGCCAAGCTAGTCAAGGATGCAACCCCATGCTTTGGTTGTCCCTAACCCTGGGACTGCCAGAAACTGGGATTGGAAAACAGGCAAATGGATCACTTGATAAATTGCCCTTTTCTGTTTATTCCCTTTGAAGCATCTAGCACTGGCCATTGTCGGAAGAGAGGATACCGAGCTAAATGGACCATTGCTCTGACCTAATATGGCCATTGTGATGTTCTTATTCCACTGACTTCAAATGATTTTGAATGAAGTCCAGGGTGTACAAGTTTGAGTGCATCCTGCTTCAAGAACATTAAAAATTAACATTATACATGGTAGTAACTTTTGTTCAGAAAGCTTTTTCTGTATACACAGTCATGGCCTTGAAAATGTTTTCTTTTCAAAGTTATTGGGAATTTTTTTTTTAAGTATTTTTAAAAGAATTTTAAAATCTCTTTTGTCTCAGACCCAGAACCCAACTACATTGTGAGAATAACAAAGTAAGCAAAGGTTGTTGTATTTGGCATAAAAGTAGTCAGAGTTAAGATTAGAAACTGACTTCTGTTTCAGCTGGACCACTTTTATTGTGCACCAAGCTAACAAAGGAGTTGAGTACTTTAATGTTGTCCTCCCAGGTACACATACTGTTCATATTATTTTAGCTTAATCACCTGAGATTTAATAGTTGTATTTAAACGACTCACAGTTTCAAAGTCAGCTATGGTTTCACATATTTGGTGAAAAAAAGTATCTAGTTATTCTAAAGCCATTAATTCTAACTGATAGGACTTAGTTATCTTTTTTTCAATTAATGTTTCCAATAACAGAGTTCTGTGGAATTTTACGTGGCCTTAATTATTATTTTTTACTTATATCAGAGTAGCTCCCAAAGGAGGGCCTCTCTGTGCTTGGTGCTGTACAAACATGAAATAAGAGACAGTCATTGCCTGAATGAACTCAATCCAAAAGAGAGTGTTTTATTTAAGAATATTTATTTTATGTTATATCTGGATTTGGTGTAAGTGCAATTTGCACTTATTAGGAAACTAGCCTGTCTTCACATATCATTTCACAAATCAAATGAGCCTCGGAAATACAACAATGCCTCTGGCACACTGGGGATTCTATTAACTGTTATTTTTTGTTCCCAAAGGCTATGATCGCAAGAGATTTGCAAATGTCCCTATTAAAAACACACCTTAGCAGCAAAGTGCTAAACCAGTTATGTACAAAAGCAGGAATGTCCCAGAGATTCAGCTCGTACTGCAAACATTTATGCTGGTCACTAGAAGAAAATAATTCACTTTTGCACTCAACACATTTTTCTTTTATATTAAATTAGAAATCAGGACTTCGCTTTCTTTGGAGAACACTTGATACCACTGCACTTCAGATCATGCTTGCTAGACTTTTTTTTACTATCTTATTTTAGTTGAATCTAGTCCAAGGTTATGCACGTAATACAAGGCATCCAGCTTTATGAAAAGCAGACACAAATTAATGCAAAAAAGTGAGAGAAGGAAATTAAAAAGTAAAACAAAACCAATTTACAAGGCAGTTATGATTGAGCTAAGAAGGGATTTTAGAATCTATACCTTTTTCACCTTGACATTCCAGAGGCCAAAATAAGTGTTTGAGCGTAGGTACTAAATAAACCCCGAATAACCAATTTACTTAGTAGTACATACCACCATCTGTTCATGAGGCTCATTTGCCTGGCTTAATTCCTTGAGAGACACTTTTATGTATGTTGTAGGTAAACTAGAATTCAAGTTTATGGTTTGATTTCTGAGCATGTCAGTTCTCTATGGTCTTGTCTGCTGCTTAATTTTTGCTTGCATTAATGTTACTATTTTTCTAGCAAATATCAAGCCTTGACTGAAGTTCAAGTAAACTGAGAACCTGCACTGGCTTTTCAATCTTGGGAGAGGAAGAAATTAGTCATAAGGCACTCTTCTCATTCTGAGAGCTATCATAAACTGGAAGCAAAACTATTTATACAGGGACACTTTTGGCAGATTAATGCATATGTCAAACAGGGCTCAAACTGGGTTAATATGGGGGTTATGCCACACTGACACTTTTGGACAATGTCACACACACACCCCCTATACCAAAGCTAATTGATTGTGAAACTCACCAAAGGCTACTGTGATTTCATGCTAAACTAAAGCCAACATGGCAGAAAGGCTCCCCCAAAGAGTCTCTGCACTGGCTGGTGTGGAAGAGGACGGGCCTGCATATTCTGCATTCTTTGGGTGGGCCAGCCTCTGGAAGTGACCTGTAGGTATTGTAGAACCATTCTGAAGAACATTCTGGGTTCTGAAGTGCTTTGCTTCAGTGGGCTTGGTTTCAGAGCCTGACAGTCAGTAGCAGGACTTGGGAGTGAAGGGCCTGAAAGACTTGTGTTTCTGGCTCATCCCACAATGTGAGCTGCAGTAGGATGAGAGCAAATGGGGGCAGGAGGATCACAAAGACTGAAGACAGAGGAACAAACAATGGGGCTTATGATGAGATAAGAAAAGAAAGGGAGGAAACAAAGTGGTAAGAGCACAGAAGGGAAGAGGCAGAGACAGAGCAGGAATCATAGACTTTAAGGTCAGAAAGGACCATCACGATCATCTAGTCTGACCCTTGCACATTGCAGGACGCAGAACCTCACCCACCCACTCCTGTAATAGACCCCGACCTTTGGCTGAGTTACTGAAGTTCTCAGATCATGATTTAGAGACTTTAAGTTACAGAGAATCCACCATTTATACTAGGTTAAACCTGCAAGTGACCTGGGCCCCATGCTCCAGAGGAAGTTGAAAAACCCCCAGGCTCTCTGCCAGTCTGACCCGGGAGAAAATTCCTTCCCAAGCCCAAATATGGTGATCAGTTAAACCCTGAGCACATGGGCAAGACCCACCAGCCAGACACCTGGAAAAGAATTCTCTGTAGTAACTTAGACCCCTCTCCATTAGTGTCCTGTAATAGGTCATTGGAGATATTTGCTGCTAGCAGTTGCAGATTGCTACATGCCACTGTAGGCAGTCTCATCATACCACCCCCTCCATAAATTTATTAAGCTCAGTCTTGACGCCAGTTAGGTTTTTTGCCTCCACTGCTCCCCTTGAAAGGCTGTTCCAGAAATTCCCCCTCTGATGGTTAGAAACTTTGCCTAATTTCATGCCTAAACTTGTTGATGGCCAGTTTATACCAATTTGTTCTTCTATCCACATTGGCGCTGAACTTGAATATATCCTCTCTCTCCCTGGTATTTATCCCCCTGATGTATTTATAGAGAGCAATTATATCTCCCCTCAGCCTTCTTTTGGTCAGGCTAAACAAGCCAAGCTGTTTGAGTCTCCTCTCATATGGTTTTTTCCATTCCTCTCAACATTCTAGTAGGCCTTCTCTGCACCTGTTCCAGTTTCAATTCATTTTTCTTAAACATAGGAGATCAGAATTGCACACAGTATTCCAGATAAGATCTCACCAATATAATGGTACTAACACATCCCTATCTCTACTGGAAATACCTCACCTGATGCATCCTAAGACTCCATTAGCCTTTTTCACAGCCGCATTAGATTGGCTGCTCATAGTAATCCTGTGATCAACCAATACACTTGAGTCTTTCCTCCTCTGTCACTTCCAAATGATACGTTCCCAACATACAGCAAAAAGTCTCTAAATGCAAAACCTTGCACTCTGCACTATTAAATTTCATCCAATTTCTATTACTCCAGTTTACATGGTCATCCAGATCTTGTATGATACTCTGGTCCTCCTCTGCATTGGCAATACCTCCCAACTTTGTGTCATCCACAAATTTTATTAACATATTCCCACTTTTTGTTCCAAGGTCAATAATAAAAAGGTTAAATCAGATAGATCCAACACCAATCCCTGAGGAATTTCATTAGTAGCCTCCTCCAGCCTGACAGTTCACCTTTCAGTATGATCCATTGTAGTCTCCCCTTTAACCAGTTCCAACATTCAACACTCAGATTAGATATTTAGTTCTATTTATTCATATGTTAAGAGTCCACATTATTGAATTTCCTTGGCAAATGTGGAAGAACTGGGGGGCGGAACGGGGGGATCTTTGGACTGGTTCTTGCCTGATTAAGAAAGGGGACAAGGCAGATGGACAAAATTCCTTAGCAGCTGAAGGGTCTATCACATCTTATTTTTGTTTTTTAAGTCACTGATACCATAATATGGAGTAGGTATGTTAGCTCCAGCCCTGGCAATCCAGGCTTCTGCTAGTGTATCCCAGGGTTATATGTCACCGTAGAAGAATATCTACCTGGAAGGATGAGGTCACAATAGGCCAAAGTGAACACAACCCTTGAACCAAGAAGGGGGGCTGGCCTATCTAGTGTATCCTGAAAGACGGATGGTTTTGGCTGGGGCGGAAGTGTGGCTGGTAAACGTGAAGGTTTGCAATGTCTCTTACAGGCCGTTTCTACACGTAAGACTCTTATAGAGCCCTGGATGTTAGATATAACCGTCACCCCTGGCAGAACCCCTGAGGATGGTGGCTGTGCCCCGGGGGATGAGTCAGACCTATAATCTGCCTTTCCAATTTAAAAATGTATCATATCAATGCAATCTGACATTTAAGCAAAGTGATATCTTTAAATGTTGTTATATTAGGAGCATAACACCACTCTGGAATCTGTATAGCACGGGAATGAGTTCTGATGCAAAATGCTTCCACATACTTTGAGAGTATAGATCTGCCAGAAATTCCTTTGGTCCCAGTACTGTATGAGCTCCCTGCCTTTTTACTGCAGTATAATTACTATGTACTGGCTGCCATTGAAAAGACCAGTGTCATGGGCATATATCTTGGCAGCTTGCAGGAAATATTTGTCACTCTACTCATAAATAGGTACCAAACTGAAAATGAGACAAGAAGATATAGGAGCAAGCAGGATAACATGATAGTTGGTTTACTGTTCAGTACTTAGCCATTTTCCTTCATAATGATTACAAGTCTCCAGTTGGAAAATTAAAGACTGGTGCAGTTATAAATACTAGTTGGAGATAAAGCCTGCTCAGAAGTTTACAGAAACCTGTTTTATAGCTGAGACATGTTTCACATAAAACACAGGCATTTATAGTTTGTGGAGACATTACTAACGACCTCAGCAAGTAGGAAGTCATTTATGGAATGAATGCACTGTCTGTTTACCATACAGCACAGCAAGATTTAGCCAAAATGGAAGAATCTAGGACCAACCCCCTCCCAAATTCTCACATCCTCTCAAAGCATAGAACCTAAGCCTGAAGTCCTTAGTGAGTCAAAACTCCCACTTGCCTTCTGTAGGAATTTGCCTAAATAATTACTGAAACAGGACCTCAGGATCTGATCCTCAAAGGGAGAAATTTCAGAAATGGATCCTTTTAGAAAGAAATGTTTTCTCAGAATTCCCTGTATTAGCAAAAACCTAAAGTTAATTCTAGGCTGACAGAAAGCCATAACCAAAGATGCACACTACAGCAGTTGGAGAATAGCTAACTAATGAAAATCTTTGTTTTCTTCTATTTAATAATGTATCCCCCTTTTCTGACTCACCGTAATTTCCTGCTCATAGGTCCAAACCCCGCAGGCCAGTTCAACACAGAATATCACAAGCAAACTTCCAAAATACTGTGGAACACAGAAAAATCTTAGTTATAGTTTTACACTGAAGGTAACATTGTGAAAAAAGCTAGTCAGTAGGTAATTTACAAACTTTTCAAATCACCATTAATTTTTCAAATAACAAAGATACTGAAAACCAAAGTATTAAGGCATGATGATTCATGAAATAAAACCCTGAAGTTTAGCTTTTTAACTCTAAACATGTTTAAATAATGTGACATGGTGAAATAAATGTTCTGGTTTATTTCTAATTGACTTAATATGAAATAGGTCAAGCGTTGCTATGGAGCTGTGAATTAATTTCCAAGTTACCTCATGGAACAGAATTATCATGACATTATACACAGAAACAATTCCAAAAAGGCTAATATTTTTGTTCCCCATACACACAAAAACTCTCCATTTTTCACTGTTCCTTATTTATAATAACTACAGGAGTTGCAACCAGAACCCAAGTAGAGCTAACAAAATTAACATATGATAGGTGGGAAAAAAAATCCTCAAAATGTTTGGAGCAAGAAGGAAATTCCTTAGGTCTACGAAGTTAATAAAATATTAATAAAAGCCGAGTGCAATATCAAATAAACCACTCTGAACTTGTGGGGTGGAGCAGCAGAGAAGGCAAGACTCTGCATGATATGCAATTGCTGTAACTCTAAAAATTAGTTTGGTTTGCTTTTTTTTTTTTTTAAGTATCTTCTTTCCACCCTTGTGTGGTACCACCTTCTTCCATGAAGATGGGCTGAGTCCCTCCCTGTCCTCAGTAGAGCACAGGGAGGGATTCAGCACAAGGACTCCATTTCCAAACTCAAACCCTTCCAATTAACACAACAGGAACCTCACACTAAGTTTCCCATCTGAGCTTGACTGTTCTTAAGACTTCCCTTCCCCACCTCCTCCCTCCTAATTCCTGAGATCCCTTTCTCCCAAAGGCCCATCCCAGCTGCCTGTTTTCTAGTGTGGAGTTAAAAATCCACTGTTTTGTGGCACAATGAACTAGAAAACCATGACCGCACCACAGCAATTCCTCCTGCTGCTTCTTTCCAATGGGTCTACAAGATCTATTTCCTTCTCAAAGAAACATTGACCCAGTAAGGATGTGTCTACATGTAGAGTTGTTCTTGAAGAACGGTTCCTGATTAACTCCACATCTGGATACTGCTATAGGATATACGAGTGGAAGGGACCTACTGAGTCATCAAGTCCAGTCCCCTGCTAGCACAGACAACCCCATCATATAATCTCATTTGTAAATATATCAAGCTCCATCTTAAAGAGAGCTATTGAAAGGCTGTTCCAGAATCTCACTCTTCTGATTTTTAGAAATAGTCTTCTAATTTCCAATCTAAATTTATTAATATCCATTAGTCCTTCTTTACTGATAGGGAAACCCATCTTATACCCATTTGTTCTTGTGCCAACATTCTCCTTTAGCTTAAATTGCTTTTCTTCCTCCCTGGCACTTACCCCCAATGTATTTATAGAGAGAAATCCTATCCCTTCTCAGCCTTCATTTTCCTAGGCTAAACACGCCAAACATATTCCAGAATAAGAATGCTCTGATTGCCCACTTTGAAAGTGGGTTAAACTAAACAGGAACAAGGCACTCTTGCTCTGGAATAAGTGAGTCTATACATGGAGTTAATCAGCAACAACTCTATGTGTAGATAAGCTCTAAAAATAAAATAAAAACAGTGCAGAACTAATAAGACACATGCCAAATACCACCACTCTATCATCTCGCTTTTCTTACATCCCATCCCCTGCTCATTGCCATATCTGGTCTGCTTCAACTGTAAACTCTCTTTGCAGGGAGCCATTTCTTCTCACCTTCTCTGACACCATGTTATAAACTTCAGCTGTGACACGTTTTCTGCTGTGCAGACATAAAGCCAAGAAAATAAATAAAATTAAAAATGATGATTACCAAGGATAAACTTTATGTACTTCTGGAGTTGTCTCACAGTCAATAGGAAAGTTGGGAAAGAAAAGTGGGTGCTGAACCAGGGGTGTTGGACCTTTAGCTCATTCTTATAATTTAGAACAGGTGGTGGAGAGGATTTACACCAGGACATGCTGAAATTCCAGGAAAGAAAGTACCAGAAGCCACTAACGAAAGCAGATGCAAACTAGAATTGACACATTTGGAATGAAGATTAACTACAGGCACTCAGCATCTTTCAGAATCAATCCTTTTGACTTTCTCTGAAGAAGTCCAACCTCTGTTCACAAGGTGAGAGAAGAGAAGAGATACACCATGTGCGGTCTTAATTCACCCCCCCCAAAAAAAAAAAACCCACAACATCACTATACTGCAATAATTAACTAGTGCAATAATATTAAAATATCTCTACAACCACAGATGTGCTTTAATTTCTTACTCCTATTTTGGGGAAAACTTATAACTCCTTCCTGAATTCAATAAGTTCCAAAACAAAGAATTTTTACAGAAGTTATGTGAAAAACTCCTGTAATTGTTTCTTAAATTTACTTCCCCTAATTTTCATCTTCTAAAGCACACATTGTTGCTGGCTGCAATTCCTGCCCCTCCATTCCCAAACAAATTCTCAGAAGAATCTCAATTCCAAAATAAATGCAGCTTCTCACAACAGCAAACTATTGCTTTTGTCAGTTACAAGAATCTGGTTTCCACAGCAAAGGCTTAATTAATTCTTCCCTGCTATTGTGGGTTGAATGGCTAAGTTCTGGAAAAAAGCTCTTATTCTCCTAATGGAAAAGATCAGGCTTATTGTGTCACTCTCAAACCCCCTCCACACAATTATTTGCATCTGACATTCCCACAATTCTAGTTCCTACATTGCTCGCTATAATATTTGGTTCCTTCCAAGAATTTTTCTGCTATTCTGCAAAGACCATCCTCTATGTTCATAATCAATAGTGCAGTGTCTAATATGCACAGAATCAGAAACCTCTGAGCTAGCAGATATCCTCAGAACTCCAACATTTCTCTCTCCTATATGGTTGATAACCAGTTTTATCTCTTTTTGAGCTGTGTGAAATCTCCATAAAGTTCACGTGGTTCATAAACTGGCCCGAAAGTTGTGTTTGTAACACCCTGAGATTTCCATCCTCAGATCTGGGGAAAGCTAAAACTCTATTTCTTTGACAGAAGCTGAATGACTAACATACTGGAAGAAAATACTCTGTTTAAGGTAATAAGCCATTAAATCCAAGTATCCCTTGTTGTCATTAAGCAATGAGATACAATGTACATTGCTGTGTAGGAGTGGGTGAGAAGCCAACCCTCAGTGTGGATGCTAACAAGTAGCAGGACTTCCTTCTTCTGTTACTCTTGTCCTGAGCTGCTAATACAGGCTGCTCACAGGCAGATGCAGCAGCTAAGCAGAGAAGCTGCCTCTCAATAGGAGGTAGCCCTCACAATACCCAGACCCAGCACAGGCACCGGGATTGTCTGTGCAGCAATGGGTGGATGGGTGCAATCAGCTCCTCCCAATGCACCCTGGACATGCAGCTGCAGTGAAAGTGGCTCGTGGAGTTCTAAAGAATCCCACTTTTTTGGTACTGAAGGGAATGGGGGCAATACAGGGGGTAAGGAACGGAGGACTCAAATGTTCTGAAGATCCTCCTTTCCGCTCACGGTTAGTGCAGGGAGCAAGTTTGGAAGAAAAAAAGAGAAACCGAGTATTGCAGCTGAAGGGAAAGAAGAAGAGAAACAAAGTAATCATTGGAGGCTAACAGAGATGGGGAGAGCTACAAAGGGAGGAGATGTTAGGACGTATCTCCAGGAGGCACAATAGCCGCAGAAACTTTCTGTAACTACCCTGCTGGGGATACCCCCGACGTGGAGAGACGCCAGCAGATGTAAAATCAGCATTGCCCACTCCTACACCTTCCTTCCCACAATCTTTAATGCAGAAGGTGTGTCAGGGGAGTGGCCCAGAGCACAACGCACTCCATCTATCCCAAGTCCACAGGAGACCATACTCAACTAGTGTCCTCAAGGTGCCCTAACTTTACCAGTGCCAGAGCACAGAATCAGAGGGACAGAGGCAAAAGCTGAGCACAGCAGAAAGACTCTCTGGTATAATATATAAAAGACCAGAGAAAAACATGGACCGGAGATAAAACAATTAAAATAGGACACAGAAGAGGAGAGAATGTGAATAGAAAAAGAAAGAAGAGAGAACTACAACATGAAAGGTGGTAGTACATTTCCTTTGTTTATGCTAATTTCGGTGCCCTGCATTTTGTTTTTACTATAAGGCTGGTGGAGCAGATTGGAAATCAGTGTAAAGATCACAAATTTTCACTGTGTACACATAATGGTCACTGAAATTAACTGAAAACTACTGCTAGGAAAACCCTTCTGGTTTATTCTTAAAAACAAACTCACCATGGCCCCAAATATGTCTTCCTGTTTCTTCCCTTTTGCCTCCATGTAATGTTAAAAATAGGGCTATGAAACTAATTTCTCATTAGGTGTGATGTACCGTGATTTTTGCTATCGTATTTCCTTTTACTAATCTGAACAAATAAGCAACAAGCATGGAATACATGTGGGAATGGGTGTTTTCTTAGTAATTATTCAGTTGCAAATGCAAGAATGACGCTGGCAAACAAAAATCATTATCCCGTGCACCAAATCTCAGACATTTTGTATCAGTTTAAAGATACTTGTGCCAGCTCTTCCCATTCTGCTCAGCCAGTAACTAATGCTGAATGGGTCACACTTGAAGTACCTTGCAATATAAAATCATTTGCTTTTGGTCCTACAGAGATACGGCTTTTTCATGCTGTAATTGAGTGCAACTGCAGAGGAGGCTATAAAGTACTGAGACAAAATAAGGAACACAATAAGAATGTTTTATTCAGAGGCGGCATCACAGAATATACCATTTATGCATCTACAGATTTCTACTTGTCTTGGCCATTCCCCATGATGCTTGTAATGAACATCATCAATACCAGGATTTTTGTTTATGCTTTTCAGGCAACAGGTAGAAAAACTGTGACTAACCTCCTCTCTCCATTACTGAAGAATGTCAGGAAGGATCGTGGGGGGAAAAAAGCAGATTTAATTTTATTTTAGAAAAACAAAACAACAACAGAATGGGTTTTTGTTAAATTGCTGCAGATTATTTTTCTTATTTTGAACCATATCACTGGACCATTTATATGGATAACATATTTGAAGGATTTTTTATATAGAAATATTAGGATCTAATTTCAACCTGTGAATAAAAAACTAAAGGGTTTAAAGGGGAAGTGTCATGGGAATAGTCTCCTTCAGTAAAAGGGCCAGAGCCATGTAAAGATCATCTAAAATCTTTCTTTTCAGCCAGGGGAGGAGTCCCTCAGCACAGGTACTGAGTAAAACAGCCAAAAGGCTGACTTCTAAGGATTCCCCCCCCCCAGGAGGAGCTCTGGTACCAGGTTTGGCTGGGAGTGGGAAGAGCGACGCAAAGAGGCTGCCATGATTTAGGGTGTGTCTTCATTGCGGAATTAGCCTTGTTGACCAGCAGCAGTTCAGAGCAGTGGGTTTCGCCTAGCCTGGGTGTGAGCAACCACACTGCTCACACTGTGTCCTCCTCACGCTTGCTGCGCTTCCAGGAGCATCGCTAGGACTTCTGCAGGAACTATTCCACGGTTCTTTCTCCAGCAGTAGGCTAAGCTGCTCTATGATTCTTTCCCAGTGATGTGTGGGGGAAATGTGAGAAGGCCTTGGAGGACTTGGTGCACTCCACTGACAGCCTGTATCCTTGCTGCAAAGTGGGCACGTTACCAGCCTAAGTGAAAATAGAACCTGGGCGCTCGACTATACCCCCAACCATGCCAGCTGGATGGGTTGAATGCGTCTCCCGACTTGGGTGAGAGGGTTTGTGTGTGGAAAGAAGGGGCATTAAGGAAATCACCTGAGTAAGAGCCAGGGCTAGCTGTATGGTGAAAACACACCCTTATACAGGCCCCCATGGCTGTCTAAATCACACCAGGAGCCATAGAACAGACCAAGATTGAATAAGCACACAAAATGGCTTAAATTCACTTACCCTTCCACCCTTATGCTTGGGCTGCAGTTCTATTCTGTGCCTCTTGTAAGGTACAGATCAGAATCTCACTCTTTTTGTTTTGTGGACATGTTAGCTAATCCCGGCCTTGCAAGACAGAATCACAATCTAGTCTCCTACACAAATGATTAGTGTTTCCCATCACATAAAATGATGAGAAAAAGAACCTTGCCCATTAGCAAACTATAAGAAAGCTAGAGAACTATCTAGATTCCTAGAGGTAATGGGGAATGGATGGAGTCACTGGTGAGTGAAGAGGGAGTCTGCTAGTGAATGGAGTCAGCTGTCAGTGACTGTTGAAGAGAGGGGAGAACAGGTGCTATCTTGAAAAAGCTTTCCATTTTGGATAGCATGTGCATTTTTATTTGAAGAATAACTAGGTTTATTAGTGAATCATTGTTTTGTGTTTCATTTAATAAAATCTACCCTTTTTACGATATTTTTAATTTTATCAAGTGGTTTTCTTTTCACTAGAAGAGAGACACCAGGTTTTCAGGCTTAATAAAAATCGCAACCCTAACAGTAGGAAGTTGGAAGGAGCTAATCAGCATATCTGACCTCCTCAGAGGCTCTCCCTTGTTTACACCACCTTTCCACATGGAAGCAATGACAGGAAAGAGCTGAGAAAGGAGAGCAAGGGCTCAGAGGAGATTCCAAGGGTAAGCAGCTGCAGAATGAAACCTTAAGGGAAACTCTCAAAGACTGGCGTATGTGGTATGTGAAACAGATGCCAAAAGATTCTAAGAGGTTATGTGTAGCATTTCCCAATGGCTAACAGCCTGAGTGTGTCAGCCTTGTTCTGCCAGCCATCCAGACATCTGCCTGCACCCTAAGAAATGTCATCTGACCACCAATAAAATGTTTGATTACCAGTGGGAACCAGACCCCTTCCATGAAAAGTCTAGTAGTCACTTTTACTTTGATATAGTTTAGAACTAATTAGCCATGGAGGTTACTGCAAGTCTCCTTCACCCACATACACTTTTCAAAAACTGATTTATTACAGGGTGGCCAAGCTGGGAAAATGGGTAACAAGGGGATGGATCACTTGATGATTACCTGTTCTGTTCATTCCCTCTGAAGTGCATGGCATTGGCTACTGTCGGAAGACATGCACAACCATCAAGAATTTCCCAGAGTCTCTCATATCTTCCCCATTCTCCACTTACCACACTGAGGGAGGTAGGAGCTTGGGGCTTCTGCCCTGTGGCATGGTGACTGGGTTAGGACCTTCTGCCCTGCAGGGAGGAAATCTTGGGGCTTTAGCCCCGTAGGGGGTGGCATTGGGGTCAGGACTTCAGCCCAGCAGGGGGAAGGGGCGCTGGGGCTTGGGGCTGTCACGCCCCCCTGGGGTGTTAAAGCCCTAAGATCCCCACAACCTTGCAGGGCAGAAGCCCTGAGCCCCACTACCCTGCCGCAGGGCAGAAGCCCTGTGCTACCCCCCATCTCACTCTGGTAGGTGGAGAATGGGGGCTTTGCAAGCCGCACTTCAGCTATAAAAGAGCCACATGTGGCACACGAGCCGCCATTTGGTCATGCTTGATTTATTACTTGTAAAAGGAGTCAGACTAACAACTAAGGAAATTGAAGTCCTCTGTTTATCCATTCCTGAAGTGAAAGCTTCTCCCATGCTGCCTCAGCTATGCCTTCAACCTTGCTTTGAGGAGACTAATGGTTAATTTATCATTCCAATTCAAAGCTTGGTTTATTTGCTGGGTAACAGTGACAAAGTTTTGCATGGGTGATGCGGATACACATTAACAGTGAAGTGAACTGAAAACAAAAACTCACAATGTAGGCCACTGAATGCCATCCAATTCTTTAAAATAAATACTTTCCACAGCCAAATTATCTGATGTCTCCAGTGTTTAGATGTCCCAGTTTACCCAGTTCTATCAGTATATACAAATAATCATTTAAAGCTTGTGTCCTTTTCAAAAGCACGTGATTCTACACAAAAGCTTTTTTCAATTTTTCAAATCTCCATTGCACTATTACCATTTGTTTTCTCATAATTGGGAACCACTTTTCTGCAGTAAGATCAGGGCCCACCATTTTTTTTTAATTTTCAGAAATTAAGAAATTAATAAATATCTAGGAATTAGATTAATGCACCCTTCAAACAATTATCATTCACTAGCTAAGGCTCAGATACTGTAAGTCAATGAGGGTCCATGCAGATGCAAGTGTCCTTGCAAGATCAGGTTTAAGCATTCAACAAAACATAGCTGAAGACAGAGCCGCGTCCTGAGAAAATTAGTCTGTCTCTTTCCCCTTAAGTATCATAGGATCTGTATTAAAAACTAAAGTCTTCCTTTTTTACACAACCCAACAAAATGAGTCAAATTATTCTTTTCAATAGGCTTTTCCTTTTTCATGCAAAGGCAATTAATACCAATTTCTTCTTTGGGCAACAAAAACCTCTTTTCCCTGATTAACAGCCCAATTCAATGCTAACATGCTGCCTTTGCACCCCCAACGTTCTTCAAATGTTCATTAATTCCAGACACGTCTCCCAAAATGGAGTGAACTAAATGCAGCTCTACAATCAGCACGCCGTTGCAGAACCAGCTCTGCAGCCCTTGTGTGCTCAATAGTGTGTCTCTCTGTGCAACTTATGGAAAAGGAAGGCTAGGCAGGAAAAAGGGGTTGGACCAGCTTAAGGGATCATTGCACCGCATTCTTTACCTGCCAGAAGGAATGGTTAGGTGGAGCAGTGGCGCTAGTACAACTCTGAGACTGGAGTGAGGCTAACAGCAGAGCTGGGTGAAGTTTTTTGACCAAAACATTTTGGAAAATAATACCGATTTGCTGGCATTGAAATATTAAACTGAGCTCATGTTGGTTTTACCAAAAATTGTTTCTGTCAGAAAAAACAAACCCCAAAAAACTTTTAAAAATCAAAATGTTTCAAGTTTTCAATTTGAGATAACTTTGTTTCCAAAAGACCTTCAATTTTATTTAAAAAATTTTAAAAAGTTGAAAAATGCTCAAAGTCCAAACAAAATGTTTTGCTTCGGGTTGAACTAAATGTTTCAAGTGACCAAAATTTTTTTTTTTTAATTAGACTTTTCGATGCACAAAACTTTTGAACATTTTTATTTCAGGACAACCCAAAATACGTCTCTCTCTCTCTCTCTCTTTTTTTTTTTTTAATAATTTTCAGAACGGCCAGTGAACCAAAAAAAAAATGTTATTTGCCTCCCTCTAATTACCAGGTTAGACACAGATCGGGACCCTGAGTCCTTCTAAATCTACTGTTACAGGGGATGATAAGGATATCACATAGGGCAAACAAGGTATCCCCACTCACCTGGCTCTTATGGGCCCTAGGCCACAGTTTACAAACAGTTGTCACTGTGACTCAAAGTGTCCAAAGCAGTGAGTAATCAGGAACCACAACACATACTGTTGATAGAAACACAAGGTTGAAATTGCAGCCATTTCTAACAGCGTCATGTCCCTCCCCACAGGTGTGTGGCTGTTTGCTATTGCACAGATGCGCTGACAGATCTAGTGTGATGTACAATAACCTCCACTACGCTGGTGGCCGTGTCACACTGTCATTCATGCTGCCATAGTTAGAAGTCATTTTCCTGCATAGCCATCTGGCTATGAGTGATTGCTGGATGGCTCTTCCCTCTCTGACACCCTGGGCAATTAGGTCCTGACCTAGCAGCACCAGCTTTGCCCTGGCATTATGTACCAGCATGCTCAAGATTGCTGTTAGCTGCAAGAGGTGGGGAAGCAGCCAATCAACATGAACAGAGCATATGCACTTGTATAGATCCCAGTCACTTGCAGGAGGATTTAGGCTCTTCCAACAGCTGAACCTCTGTCCCCCTAGTGGCCCATCTCCTACCCCGCTCCAGAACATGCAGCTCCTTATATTAGCTGCCTATTGTTACCGACCAATTGAATACAATTCAATACTGGCCAGCTGCACTGCATAGTCAGAGCTCTTGGGCAGAAAAGCAACTCTGGTGTCTTCCAGAGTTACCTTTCCAGTGCGACAGGATGCTCGGCATCCTCAGTTCCCAGCTTCAATGGGAATTGAGAGGGAAGTACTGAGCACCTTTTCAGGATTGGGTCCAGTGTATCTACTTTCCTTCATGTCTTTAAACTAGCCAAACCCAGATATCTTCAATTTACAATAGCTCCTGCAGGCACCCTGATTTCCCCATCTGGTATCTTCTCAGGTTGTTCTGGCAACAAAGTATTTGCAGCTGCCCTGACAATCCAGATGCAGTTCTCTTTGGATGGTTCCATCTGGGTGACTGAAACAGCTCGTGTGGTGCCATTTCTACCCTATATTCTTGCAGTTGCTGCGATTCCCAGTGGCTCCATAAGATACTCAGCACTTTTTATCATCTGTGACACATGCATGCACTTATACACACACGCTTGTTGTTATATTTTTATGAAAGTACAGATAAAGAAATGTCTTGCACTTAGCGTGGAAGGTAGTGACATTTGTGATGGTCCCTGGTTCCCATGGGAATTCATCCCACAGTCTCAAGCCCTTGAGAAAGCACTATCTCCTAGACAGATGAGCTGTACCCTGTGGTATGGTTGTGCAAGGAGGTCACATTAATAGTTCTGTTTAACTTTTCAAAATCCACCCATGTGAGTTATTCGAATGAAAAACACTGGTCAGAACAGGAAACAGATTAATCCTCCACCCTATTCTAACACAATAATAGCTGAACTCTATTCACTCAAACATCACCTCAAAAACTTCATGGGGTTGAGGCATCATATGGAAAATGTTAGTCCAAAAAGAATTGTTTCAGAAAGTAATAAGTATCTAACAATGGTGATTTAAAATAATAAAAAAAAATGCAGCAAACTTTTAAGGGAAAAAAAAGGAATAAAAGAAAAGTAGGACTTAAAAAATCCAAAATCTGTAAAAGCTATATATCTTCTCAAATACAAATAATCTTTATTTTAATCTGAATTTCAATTTAGGTGCAGATCTGGCTTCCCATTCACAAACATTCACAAATACTTAAATCCATCTTTCAAAAAGATATGCCAACCTGCTTGAGAAATGTACAAAGCATTAACAACCACAAAAATAATTTTATAGTTTAAAACACTGGGGAACGCATTTTAAAAGACATTCACAAAATTGTGTGCCCCTTACGTCCCCCAACTACACATTAGGTGCCATGAGTTTTAATAAACAACAAGCTGATGAAAGCCATGGGATCAGAAAATGATGAACTCCAGTCTCCGTCCTGTCTAATGCTAAACTCTACAGACCTAATGCTAAGTACCTCTGTCAGTTATTTATTTTTTCTCTTTCACTGGTTGGTTAATAATAATGAAATACTTGGAGTTTATAAATAACAAAATTCCTATGTCAGATATTTGTACAAGGTAGTGGAGCAGCTGTGATTTTGTTAATACTGTACTTGGGTCACAATGAATTCCTCTATAACCTAAGCAATACCTGCTGCCACAAGAAAGACTCAAGTTTAATTACCATGAGTCTGACTCTCTCACTAACCCATGCTGGCAAGAGCAAGGAGTGCTGCAAAGAGGCAGGTGTTGCTATAGTTTTCTGTAACTAGTATTCCATCGAGAACAAGATTTCCTTCCAGAGAAAGCCATATATGTTGTTACAGTAGACTTCCTGCATTGTAAGAAACAGCCAAAGTCAGTCCTCTGTAATTCCCAGGCATCCCAACTGACTTAAATGGAATTGTATGGAGGTAAGAGAATCTGTTCCAAAATAAGCAACATAAAACATTGGTTCACACTCAGGTTGTGTTTGTCAGGTCATGTCTGTAGTTTCTGTTATGCTGCTAGGTGCTCAGCTATTACAGTCATAAGTGTGGTATAAAAACCTATATAGAATAGAACACAATTCTACTGAGAAATAGAAATCCTTTGCTCTTATATGCTATTATTTGCCTGCATCTACACAACAATTTAGTTTAACAATGGTTAATCTCATTTGTGGTTGAACCTAGCTCTTGCACAGCATGGTCTGGCTTGTGTGGAGGGGGCAAACCAAATTATATCCTGGTTCTATCATAACTGAATTAAACATGTGCTGTTAAACAATTGTTTTGTCTGCACAGAGAATGTCTTACTATGTTTATCCTCCAAACAATATTTATTTTCCTGCCATATTTTATGACAAATGCTATCAGTAAAGAGATTTAACTCTAATACCTATCAAAATGTTTCCAACAGTTTTTCCTTTTATTAATTTAGTAAAACTTTTGACACAGTCCCCCAAGACATTCTCATAAGCAAACTAGGGAAAAGTGGTCTAGATGAAATTATTGTCAGGTGGGTTCACAACTGGTTGAAAGACTGTACAGTAGTTATCAATGGTTTGCTGTCATACTGGGAGGTCATATGTAGTGGGATACCAGACTTGGGTCTGATACTATTTTCATTAATGACTTGGATAATGGATTGGAGAGTAAGTTTATAAAATTTGCAGATGACATCAAGGTGGACTGCAAGTAATCTGAAGGATAGGATTAGAATGCAAAACCACCTTGACAAATTGCAGAATTGATCTAAATTCAACAAGATGAAATTCAATACAGATAAATACAAAGTATTTCACTTAGGACAGAAAAATCAAATGCACAACTACAAAATGGGAAATAACTGGTTAGGTGGTAGTACTACTGTAAAGGATATAGAGGTTATAGTAGATCACAAATTGATTATGAGTCAACAATGTGATGCAGCTGCAAAAAAGGTTAATATCATTCTGGGTTGTATTAACAAGAAGGTTGTAGGTAACCATTAGGGGAGTGGAGTTCTGGAACAGCCTTCCGAGGGAAGTAGTGGGGACAAATGACTTATCTGGCTTTAAGACTAAGCTTGATAAGTATATGGAGGGGATGTTATGATGGGATAGTTTAATTTGAGCAATTGATTTGGATTATTGGCAGATAAGTCTGCTCAGTGGTCTGTGGGAATGTTGGCTGGGATGGGAACTGAGTTACTGCAGAGAATTCTTTTTTGGGTGCTGGCTGGTGAGTCTTGCCCACATGCTCAGGGTTTAGCTGATCGCCATATTTGGGGTCGGGAAGGAATTTTCCTCCGGGGCGGATTGGCAGAGGCCCCGGTGGTTTTTCGCCTTCCTCTGCAGCGTGGGGCATGGGTCGCTTGCTGATGGATTCCCTGCAGCTTGAGGTCTTCAAATCTCACTTTTGAGGATTTCAATAACTCAGTCATGGGTTCGGGGTTGTTATAAATGTGTATGGATAGGGTTTTGTGGCCTGCCTTGTGCAGGAGGTCAGACTAGATGATCATATTGGTCCCTTCTGACCTATAAGTCTATGAGTCTATAAGACATGGCAGGTAACTGCCACACTCTACTTGGCTCTGGTGGAGCCTCAGTTGGAGTACTGTGTCCAGTTCTGGGAGTCACACTTCAGGAAAGATGTGGACAGATTGGAGAGAGTCCAGAGAAGAGTAACAAAAATGATAAAACGTTTAGAAAACCTGATCTGTAAGGAAAGGGTTAAAAAACTGGGCATGTTTAGACTTCAGAAAAGAAGGCTGAGGGAGGACCTGATACCAGTCTTCAAATGTATTAAGAGCTGTCATAAAGAGGACAGTGATCAATTGTTCTCCCTGTCCACTGAAGATAGAACACAGAAGTAATGGGCTTCATCTGCCTCAAAGGAGATTTAGGATAGACATTAGGAAAAACTTTCTAACTATAAAGGACAGTTAAGCTCTGGAATAGGCTTCTCAGAGAGGTTGTGGAATCTCCATCACTGGAGATGTTTAAAAACATGTTGGACAAATACCTGTCAGAGATGGTCTAGGTTTACTTGGTTCTGCCACAGGGCAAGAGGCTGGATGAGATGACTTCTCAAGGTCCCTTCCAGCCCTACATTTCTTTAATATAATTCTATTAATAAGAGTCCATGAAAAATTGAACCCTATGCTGTTTGAATGCTTTAATTATACAAAAGCCACATTTAGAACAGCAAGAATTTGCAGTGAAAATGATTTTTAAACTTCAACTAGGAAAATTGTTCGGGGGGGTGGGGTGTTCATGAACCTCCTTTGTCAAATGATACACAGCTTGATCTGCTTATCATAACAAGATCATAACTTTAGAAACTTGCACATCCTTAGGGCAATTGTTCTCAAATGATAGGTACATGTGCATCTTTTTCTGCAGTTGTGTTATGTTCACAGCTCCAATTTATAAAAACCCATAATATATGTGACTTCAAACCAACAGCTGGGCGTGACTTGACCGCATTTTAAATACAAGATTTAAAAAATCCTTTTTTTGGTGATAGTTTAAACGAACAGCACAAGATCTGATGAAGGAAGCTTTCACACACAGGCCAACATTTTCAAATTTGGTTGACTCAAGTTAGAGGGACACCTAAATTAATGGGCTGATTGGCTAGATACTGAATACCCCTATTTCCCACTAAAGAGAATGGGAATTGTGGGTGTTCAGCAACTCTGGAAATTAGGCCATTTATTTACTTGCCTAAAGGGGACGTTTTCAGAGGCACAATGGGCAGGCAAATACTTACCTCCCAATAACAAAGAGGATTTTGGCACCTAATCGCCCTTTGTGCCTTTGAAAATGTCCCCCTAAATATGGATTTCAGTGGCTAACTTTAGGCAGACAAGTTGAAAATGCTGGCCACAATGTCCATTAGTGCCCAGAAAATTGTAGATTGCATAGCAAAGTGAAAATTTCCTCAATACTATCTAAGGTGGCTGATGGTCCCTATACAGTCTATTTAAGGTATGGGCCCGATTACTGTTGTATCTGATTACCTCACAATTTTTAATGGATTTATCTATGCATCACCCCTATTCAGTGGGGAAGTGTTGTTATTCCCATTTTATAGATCGGAAATTCAGGCACAGAGAGACTTGTCCAGGGTCACACAGGAATTCTGTGGTGGGCAGGGGATTGAGCCAGATCTCCAGAATCCTAGGCTAGCTCCCTAACCAGAGAACCATCCTGCAAAATAATCGTATGGAAAAGTGAATTTGTTTTCAAGATAATCTCCTCAGTAACCTAGAGTACTATTAACAGAGCTTTACAATACAAACAACAGGAAATGGAGAGTCATTGTTCTGGAAAATATATTCCTTGTTCTCAAGAAAAAAAATATAAAAGAGGACCTGCATGCTTGATGTTAATAGGAAGTCCATTTATCCTGTTTTAGATGAAAAATAAAAAAGACTTTGTTATATGTAAAGATTGCGCAATCTAAATTGATGCAATCTAAATGCAATCTGAATTGATATGATCGTGCATGATGTGTCAGATGCATTAATTAAATTTGCCTTTTAAGCAATTTTTCCACTTATAAATCTATTTAACTTATTTGCAGTATTCCCTTTCTGTATTCTTTTTACGTGATTCAGGCTTTTTCATCATTTCAGAGGGAGATTTTCCAGGTACAAATGGCAGTTAGATACAAGCCATTGGGAGTTAGGCACCTAAATGCCTTTGAAAATCTCTCTCTCAATGTAGGTCCATATGGAAGAGACACAGATTTCCATTTTTAACTTAAACACAAAAGTAATTCTTACATGGTGCATACGTTATTTTAAAAGACCCTTAATGTTGAAAAATGAAAATAACTTGTGAAATCTATGTGCATTACACATTCTATAGCATCCTGATGTTCTTCCCATGAACTTATAAATGACTATGTAAAAAAAATGCTTTTAAAGTGTTTTTTCATAACCAGATCCAGCAACAGTGTAATTTAGACCTAATTCTTTACATATCAGCATATTTCGGCCTACATTAAGCAGGAAACTAGATTGCTCTCTGAAGGGCCAGTCTAGTAAGCAATCATTGCTTCAATTCCCATGGGCTTCAATAAAAGTTAAAGTCATTGTGCATCCTTCTGGATTGGGGCTCTGAATTGTTAACATTGTTTCTCATTTGCCTCTATTTCTTACATTCACTGCCTTACTGAAATTACTACTGAAACAGGCTATACAAGAAAGTTGTATTCCACTAAATTGTGAATGATTGAATTTACTTGCTTAGTTATATCTGTTTAATTTTAGAATGGCACTGATTTAAATTGTTAGCATAAAAGGTTGTTCTTTCATTGTGCCAAGGCTTGCATTATAGAACTAGTTCTGCTAAGAGGCATAAGCTGAGTGCTATGGTAAATAACTGTTTGTTTCTTCTTAAGGTTAGCAATCAAACCTAACTGAAATTAATTTAGTGGTCTCATCTCACTTCCTAATAGTAAACAGGCCAGACTACAAAAACCACACAGATCCTATCCCACCAGGCAATCTCTGCTTTGGAGAAATCCTTAAGAGAAGTACTAAACAAGTCTAAATCACCTAACATATTCATCTCCACTTCTGGGCTTTGGTCATTATTAACACAGAGCAAAGAAATTTACATTACAGCTGCTCATAATGCATATGGTGTCTTTACAACAGACATCTTCAGTCACACAGCCCGCTAACCTTCATGAATACAAATATTCAAGACAATTTAAATTAAAAAATAAAAATTACATCTACATACGTCAGATCTACAAGAGACACTAGAGACTGTAAGTTCCAAAGAGCTAAATGCAGCAATGTTATATATTATACACACACAAGGCAGATATTGCCATATGTATATATAAACATATAAACTCTTAATACATCAAATCTACATAAACGAACCAAACTCCATTTTAACCAACTTGAAGTTTTCACCATTTAGGTCACTGTCAAGTGACCAGATGTAAGCAACAGAAGACGATAAATTAGGATCTTGTGGTTACATTCTGTTGTTATTAAACAGGCTAAACATGTCAGTTCAGTTTATGTATTCATCTCATATTAAGCTGAAAAGCTTTCAAATATTTAACTACAAGGTAGAATTTCAAGAACAAATGAATGCAGTTATGGTGTAATAGCAAAAAGCTCAGTGTAATAATTTTTCTACTGATTGCTAGACTAGCTTTTCATTAAAAAGTTTCACTTATTGAGTTGTATTATTGTATTCATGTTTTGGGGATCTATGTTTTAAAATCCTTAAATGTTATTAAATTTTTTTTTTTAAACATTCAATTAAACATGTTGCCTAAGAATTTCAGGCCTTGGTTCCAAACATTTTTGGGTTTAGGCATTTTAGCTGTTTGCGTATCTCAAAAGGAAAAATAAAAGCATGACTGAGAAGGCTGTTAATGTTTACACCAGGTTTCTTTCCTTATCTTTCAGTTGATCTTGTTTTACAAAACCTTGTTCTGTTGATCCATCACTTTTCTGATTAGTTTGATGAATGGCATATTGACTTATGGCTGCACATCTCTGCAGTACAACAGCACTCTGCTTATTTAACAATTAGTCAAACAGTGTGGCATACTTAGGAAGATATCATTTATATTTTGCTTGTCAGCCTCGTCAGCAAGAGCCAGTTCTCAGGCTCCTGAAAGTGAAATATTGCAAGTTAAGCTGTAGGAATGTTTTGTTTTTATTTATTGTGATTTGACTGCTTAATATACATTAAATTAATTTATTTCCAGATTGGGTTAAAAACTATAACCCTTCTCAGTTGGCATTTTAAATAAAAAGATGCAGTTTTAACTATGTTGCCAGTTTTTTTAATCCTGAAAAAAACTTAAAAGGATTATTTCAAATTTGCAGCCAAATATAAAATATATTGTTATGACATAATTAATAGGGCTTCATGGGGTATTTACCTTTATTTTTGTCTTAAATCACTGACACTGCTATGAGGCTTTATTTCAAACTGTTTTATAAAAAATATCTTAAGCTCTGGGCAAAAGTATAGTGTCACAATGTAATAAAAAACTAAAGGGCCTCATGATATCAACAGCTTTTCTGTTTATATAAAATAAAAATGCTTTACCCCTTTATTTTAAAAATTCACCTAATGCAATAACTAATGCTTGAGAGTTAGCTTGGCCTCAAGGAGCTACAAAGACCATGTCCCCTAGTGTAAATAATATAATTCACAAAAGAATTATTACCGGCAGGACTTACAGAAATTTCTTTTTATCATTTTCCTGCCAATACTAGTAAATCAGAAGTGTATGTTTTGGAACCTGCTCCCATTGACTTCAACAGTGCAAGATCAAGCCTGGAAATAGTATTTTTTTAAACTGTATTAGTACTCTATTACTGTAGGCTAAAATTAGTATTTCTCTTAAAATATAGAATCGTGAAACAACAATCCCAATATTGAGATTTTAAGAAATACACCAGAGGACAAATGGTGTTTGCCACTGTTGCAGCTAGCGAACACGATAATTAGCACTATAACACATTCAATGGCAATATCAAATAAAACTCAAAATCAGCCCTCTTACACAAGCCTCTCTGATACGAAGCCTTCATAACCCTTTCCTGACTGTATCACATACAATTGTAGTATTTTCTATTAAATAAAGTGGAAAAATGATATTGGGTGAATCTCATATATTTTTCCATTTTTTCTTCCCCATTTTCCAAAACAAAACAAAACAAACAAACAAAAAGGAGATATTAGGCTGGAACAGACCTGTGCATAAAATGCAGCAGTAAAAATTTCTGGGGACACCTGCTCTGCCCTAGGGGAAGAAATATCACAACACTAGCTCCATTACTACATGGCTGCTCCTGGATAGTTCTCAGGTGCTCAAGCAGTGATTTCCAACCTTTTTGGCTTGAAGGCCACAGATATATTTTTTACAGCCCTGAAGGGCCACCACTTTCCATCAGCAGTCCCTCTCCTTCCCCCTCCCTACTGCAGCCAGATGGAAGGAGTTCAGTGAGGAGGCTGCTTTCTTGCTGATCTCCCATCTCCCTGGCTGCAGCAGGGAAACCGCACGCATTCCGTAGGCCTGTGCGTTCCACCTGGGTCCCTAGGCAGCGGCTCCCTTCTGCAGCCAGGGGGAATGAGATCAGTGCTCCCCTCCCTCTGGCTCCAGCAGGGATCCCAGCGCCTAGGGACCTAGTTGGAGCGCTCTGCGTACTCCCTGCTACAGCCAGGGGGAGGGGAGTGCTGATTTCCCATCCCCTTGACTGCAGCAAGGAGTCTGCACTGGTCTTTAAACGCACTCCGCCTCGGTCCTTGGGCAGCAGCTCCCTTCTGCAGCCAGCAGGAGGGCAGCCATGGGCCACTTTGAAAGCCCCCGCGGGCCACTTCTGGCCCCCAAGCCACAGATTGGCAATCACTGTGCTAAAGGATATTACTTCTTTGCTTACTCCTGCTGGAGTTACAGTGATCACCACAAGTCCCATAAATCTGTCTCACTCCAGTACAGTAGCCCTATACAAGTTGTATGAACTGCTTGGGTTCCACTCAATCCCCACATTAAAGGATTAAAGGCAATTCTCAACATACTGAGTGCCATCTGGAATTGAAGACACTCAGCACTTTGCAGGGTCTGGCCTTAATCAGGCTTAAGTTGTGCATACAGCCTTGTGCAGGGGAGAATTTCACCCTGCAAGTCTGTTGCTGGGTTAAAGTTTTATAGCCTCGGAGGAAAGGAGAAAGCTGGCAACTTGAATTTGAGTTTTCAATTGCCCATGACCAACTGCAAAATTCCAGATGCAAATAACAGAATTCAAACCTCTCACTCACAAAGCAGCTATACAGACACATAAATGCTATTATTTGTGCTGACACTTGATCACGGGTGTAGAAGTAGGAGCCAAGATAATAAAGAAGTTAGTTACTAAAAGTTAAGTCCATAAAAAAGGGTTTTTTCAGATCACTAAGACTCATTCTCTTGCACTGATTAGTATTGAAATTTTTCTGAATGATTCCTCCACTGCTATCATCAACTAGGTTTTAGTAATTCACATTGTCTGCCTCTCATAATTTAGTGCACCCTGGTATGATGAATTCTTTCCTACAGTGTGCTTTGCAATTATAATACAGCACTGACATCATAACTAAAAAAGATAAAAAATAATCACAAGATAGGATGTTTATCTAGGGGCAAGGATTGTGAACATTTTTCTTCCTTGCTTAAATAAAACAGAAGTTAACTGGTTTTGAAGGTGAAAACGTACCCATACAAGAAGCAAGAGGTTTCTTTTCACTGTTCCACAGTACCCCAACATCCCCACAATGATAAGGAAACAGCAGACTGCAATCATGACTGGATGGACCACAGGAAAATAAGTCAAAATGACAGCTTCCTCCACCCTGAAAACAAATAAAAACCAGAATTAAAATAATAAAGTACTACCCAAAAATCAAAGCACCCAAGTGTAAAATAATAATATTGCAGTCTAAAAAGAAAATGTGCTAGCTTAAAAATGTCTTAGCAGTCTGTGATCATGAAAATCAATTACATGCTGTTTTTAAAGTCCTATGTTTCTTCCAAGTGATGGAAGATCTGATACTTAGATTGCTGCTCTTTGAGGCAGAATCTTTTTGTTCTGTGTTTGTACAGCACCTTGCTTCTCGGTCCTGATCCCTGACTGGGACTCCTAGGTGCTCAGTGGCATACTATGGGTCTTCGGTGCCCAGCGACAAAGCCTGCATTTGCTGCCCCCCCTCCAGCCTCATGCACCTCCCTCCCTCCCCACGTTGGGCAGGAGTCATCCCTGGCTCCCACCAGACAGCACCACCCCTCAGCTGTCCCAGAGGTGGGGAGGGGGTCTGTTCATGCAGGTGGGGACACACCACTTACCTCCTTCTGTGCGGGGGACTTTCTGGTGCTCATTGTGGTGGTGGAGCCACGCTCTGGCACTTACCTGCTGCACGGCACATGCCTCTCCCGCTCCAGCCCTGCAGCCTGGCACTGGCTTGGGTGGGGAGGCCTCACCTCCCAGTCAGGGGTAGCGAGGGGGAGCTCCTCCTGGTCAACCACAGCTCCCAGTGCCCCCTCACCTGCCCCTGGGCTCCATCCAGCCACCCCTCAGAGCCTCTTGCACTCTCCATCCCCTGTGTGTCGTGAAGGGCGGCCCAGACTCCCCCCCCAGGCTGGCATCTAGGGCCTCCCTCCCCTCCAACCTCCTTGGTACACCACTGTAGGTGCTACAGTAACACAAAGTATTATTATTAATTAATTCCTTAATTCATTTTATTAGTAAATAATAATAATAATGCTGAAGTCACAAAGACTGAATGAAGCAACCAAAAGTATACCATAGTGAAATATACTTGCAGGGCAGGTAGCCCAAACTGATCACTGTCAATAAAAAGATGCAAAGAGGTCAGAAAAGGGACAGGTACGGGGGGGAAATGACTTAATGTGTCTTTTCCCAACTGTCACAGAGTGACCGGCCCTTTTAAGAGGGAATGGGGTCCAGTATACCTACAGCTGACTGCCTGCTGCCCAATTTGGCTTAAGGGAAGGCACTTGGGCCTTATAGGGAGGAAACAGGAAAATTGGGGGCAGAAGGGGGTACAGAATAAAGCTGCAGAGAGGAATGCTGCCCAAAATACCGTGGAAGGAACCTGCTAGTGAAGCTGCTGGAAGAATGCGATGCTCTGAGTGACAGCAGAATTCCCTGATGGGGGTTGTCAAAGAAAGGGTGAAATTTTTTGCACAGGCTCTGGAAGCTTAGGAAAATGCCAGAAAAACCAGACCCCTGATATGAGCACCAATCACCTCCACAAACTACAGATAGAGACTTTCTGGCAGAAACGGGATGATAGAATGAAGTGCTCCCGAGGCTCAGATCCAGGAAGTAAGACAAAGGTGTTCCCAGGCTATGAACAAGCTGGCTGAGTACTAGGAGTGAACCAAGCAAACAGAGGCAATCCTTTAAAAGGTGAGAATGTGTCTACAAGGTAAAGGCATCAGTGCTTCCGATTTGAGATCCCTGCTTGAAGAAGATGCGCACCAGGAGCCAGTCCAAAACTCTATCAATGGGTGTCATGGGCCAGAGTTCCCTGTGGAACAAACACAGAGGAAAATGCAAGACAGAAGCTATAGTTGGAGAAGGTTACAATAGACACCAACGAGAAGTCTAAGTGTCTCCGTAAACCCAGGAACGGGCACGAGGCCATGCTCACAACTCTTGCACAGCTCCTGCCTCATGACAAAAAGCAGACCCCAGAGTTTGAGATAACTTGTGGAAAGCTTGAGGGGGATTCCACCAAGCTGCACAACTGGCATGCTGAGCTGTGGCCTCAGATCACAGAACTCCAGAGACAACTGACTGAGAAGGAAGAGGAACTACAAGGAGCTTTGGCTAAGGTGGAAGAAGGAACAGCCCAGAAGAGCGTAGGCCAGCAAAAATTCCACAAGCTGGAATCTCAGGTTATTGAACTTCAGGGACCCCTGGAGTCAGAGCAAGTAGCCAGAAATAAAACAGAAACCTAAGGGAGGACTGGAGCCACTTAAAACGGAGCTAAATAACACACTAGACGCCACCACTGCACATCAGAGACTCAGGTCAAAGCAGAAAGAGAAGTGCCCACTTAAGTGGAGAATCTGACTAAAAGATGACCACAGAGCCTACCTTTGGGCACAGGAAGACCTGGGAAGGGGAGAGGGACTGGCCCCTTTAAGAGGGAAATGGTTCCGTGCACCTGTGACTGGTTCCTTGTTGCCCAGTTGGGCTTAAGGGAAGACCTGTGGGCTTTATAAAGAGGAAAACAAATCGGAATCTTGTAGGGGGAGAGAGAATGAAGCTGCAGATCCTGGGACGGGCTGATGACTGAGCCCAGTATAGAGGCTTGGAGCCAAACAGACCTCACAAAGGAGGGGCTCTGCCCAGAGGGCTTCATTTCACTTTTAGTTTATTTTATGTTAATGAACCAGTCCGCAAGAAAGGAGTTTGTTGTTTGACATAAGCTCTGTGGATCATGCTTCAGAAAGGGAAATGGAGGCAGGGTGCCAGAAAGCTTAGCCAGCAGGGGGCACTAGAGACAGGTGTGCCCTTTGACACCATCTCCGATGCCAGAGCGATTGACAAGAAATTCACATAATACACATTTTCGCATACAGAGTAACGAGGGTTTCCTTTCCCATAGGAAATTGAATTAGGAAACCCTGCCATATTGGCTAAACTATGTAGCACTATCATTCAGCTACATGGATTATTGGGTTTAAGGAAAAGTTTACCTTGTTTCTGCAGTTAAAGTGAGGACATTATTCAGGTAGTCCCTCATCCAAGCAGAAACACCCAACACACTGATGGACATCAACTAAAAGAAAAAAATTGGTGTTATTTATCAAACAGTTAAAAAATTCAGTGCAAGATCAATTGTCAAAATATCTATTATATCATTTATTCATACAATATTTTTCCCATGCTATGCGTATATGTGCTCAGTATTTAAAGAGGCAGTTTATATAACTAATATCTAGGAGGGTCTGCTCTTTGCTCTTCTGTCCAATGGAGCAATTCTAATATTGGCTGACCCCCCGCCATAATTCCACAGGTGCAGACACCAGGGAGGGCAGAAGCTACAGAGGGTAGTTACTACTGTGTCTAGCATCAATAACTCTTGCAGAAATCTCCTAATAGAAATCCACTGGTTTTCATAACATAAGAATGGCCATACTGGGTCAGACCAATGGTCCATCTAGCCCAGTATCCTGCCTTCCAACAGTGCCAGGTACTTCAGAGGGAATGAACAGAACAGGTAATCATCAGTATCCATCCTGTTGCCCATTACCAGCTTCTGGCAAAGAGCAATCCCTGCCCATCTGGTAAATAGCCATTGATGGACCTATCCTCCATGAACTTGTCTAGTTTTTTTTTTTAACCCCATTATAGTCTTGGCCTTCACAACATCCTCTGGAGCAAGGAGTTCCACAGGTTGACTGTGTGTTGTCTGAAGAAATATTTCCTTTTGTTCGTTTTAAACCTGCTGCCTATTAATTTCATTTGGTGACCCCTAGTTCACCAGTCACGATTTTATAGATCTCTATCATATCCCCTTTAGTAGTCTCTTTTCCAAGCTGAAAAGTCCCAGTCTTATTAATCTCGGACACAAACACACTATGTCCCCTTGGGCAAATCATTTAATCTCCATGCCTGTTTCCCCATCTGCCAAATGAGGATAACAATCCTTTGTTTAGATTGTGAGCTTTATAGCTCTTTGCCTCTTACTCTGTATCAACAGCCTCAACCACAACAGATCTCAGATGCAGCCATTAGCCCAGTGATACCCAAACTTGTCCTGTCATGCACCCCTTTACCAGTAATGGATTCTGTCCATGCCCCGCACTCCATTACTGCACAGTTGACTCCGCAAAAAAGGTTAGGCTGAAGGCGGAGCTGGGGGCAGAATTGGGAATCGGGGAGGAGCTGGGGCTAGAAATGGAGCTGGCCTGGGGGCAGAGAGAGAATGAGGGCAGACCTGGGCTGGGGCCAAAGCAGGGTGCAGAGTGGATCTGCGGCTGGAGCCAGTGCTGTGGTTGGAGCAGAGCTGGGTAGCGCTTCCTCCCCACCTCCCATGAGGGCTGGCCCGTGCCCTGCCCTGCCTGCGCTTCCTCGAAATGTTCTTTGTGGCATGTGCCCTACAGTTTGGGGACCACTGAATTAGACACTACTGTAATGCAAATCATTAATTTTTAAAAGCTCCTTGATCACCACTGATAATCTGCAAGCCCCCATGGCAGCTTTTTGCAGATGGGGTGCCAGCCACTGTGAGGGGGACTGTCAAGCGAAGAGCCATGCAGCAGTCATTGCCCCACAACACGCTCTGCTCCTAGCCAGTGGGTTTCTGCTAGGAAATCTCTGCAGTATGCTAAAAGCTTTTCATGTCAGCCAGTGAGGGCCCTTCACTCCACATTTCCCTCCAGTTGGGATCAGGAAGGGAACATCAGACCCAGCAACACTTCTACTGAGTGGTGTATCTATGATGTTCTCATTAATAATAGTGTCTCCTTTTGAGGAGGCTCGGATTATCCCTCACCTAGTTCAGTGCTGGCTTCATGTGTGCCCTAACAGTGCCCAAAAATATTTATGAGGAACTAGTCAACTGGTACAAAACTAATGCATTTGAATGGTTTCTCTGTGTCCTTATTACATTCTTGGAATTCTTTGGCTACAGCATACTTGTAGCAAGCTATTTCTGCCTTTAAAATTTCATGTGACGTCCCAGTGGTTACTTTTCAAAATCACTTCACGTAATAGAGAATGCAGTCCTGGTTCTTGGCACCATCAGCAGGAACTGCAGGTGTTCGGTATGCTGCGTGCATATCCCTAAAAGTCAGTGCATGTGAAAATTCTGCTTTGTCACTGCACATTTTCTTAAAGCTCTGTGGGATCTATTTTGGTTGGCGAAGTAGGAAGAGTAAAGAGCTTTTTCTTCTACGCTGGTTAGACCTACTGCTCAAGAAGCTATTAACAGAGTGAAAACAAGAGAAGAACTGGGATCATTCCTCAGCCAAACTCCAGGAAATCCTCCCTGGGAAGAAGGGACGAGAGACATAATATGTTGAACAAGCAACAGACCTCTTGTTCCTAGAATCTGACTAACAGTATTTACAAATCCACAAGACTACTGTATAAGCAAGTGTCCTTGGCATTTCTGTCATTATGAATGAACAATTTTCCTCTGACATGACCAACAGGCAAATGAAAATAGTTTTAAAACCCTCTTGATATATATGGGTGACAGAGATAAGGTATTTGTAGATATTACTGTTTGGTTTAAAGTATAGTACAAATATTGAGATTGAAGTGAATTTGGCTCATTCTGTATTATCAGAAAGGCCTACACGGGTGCTTAATAGAGATGGAGAAATCCATGTAATCCTTTCTCCTTAACAACTTCCAAAAGAAGTTAATAGGTACTGAGAGGAAACAGCAAGAGAAAGAAATTCTCATTTGCTAAACAATGTCCATTCTTCAGCACTAGACTATCTATTCGGTTTTATACCATGTGGACATTTGTTTACTATGAATTGGAAGAAAACTAACACGTCCTTTCACTTACAGCTGGTGATAACCTATACCAACAATTTTGTCACTGCTAATACAATCAGATTTATAAGAACAACCTACACATTAAAGGTTTCATCTCATTCATAATCCTGTGAGCTGTCCAGTTCCTCTTTGCTGCTCTCCTTTACTGTGTATCTTAAATGGCAAAACTAACATTTTTTTCTGTGATATACACTACATACAAGAAATTCTCTCTCTTAAATTTGCATCAGACAGTGGATATTAGAGAAGAAATGCCTTTTTTTTTTTTTTGGCAGGCATCCATCTATTGCAAATTGTCAAATTGACATTATGTTGAGAATCGGTCAAACCCTCTTCTCTCAGCTAGTGCCCAGGTAAACCATTCCTCTTATAATGAAATAGTGACACAGATACATTCCCCGTTTAAATAATAGATACCATGGAAGGAACTCTTCTAGCGTCTGTTTTATGCTCCAAAGTCCAATACCAAATAGACTGATGGAAAACTTTGATCATAGTTCTATGATAAAAATCTATAGCTAAGACAATGATGGTGCCCTGAATCAGCATGTTCATTTATCCAGAAGAAAACTTCCCTTGTCTATTTCATTTTCCAAACAAGCTCAATTTACCTAGCTCCAGCTTTTTTTGTAGAAAGGAATTGCAAGAGGATACAGACAATGTCAAGCCTAGAACTGAAGTAATCGCTTCTTCTTCTCTAGCTACCCACAAAGAATATTTCTTTGATAGGTCTCAAGAGTCACTAAAAAGACAATTGCTCTTAAAAAACAAAAGCCACGTTATTGTCAAGTATGGGTGGCCAAAGCCATGAGTACACAATACGTTGCACAGTGACTCCCATCCGGACACAAAACCCTCTCTATTTCCCTACAAATAAAGGGAAGGGAAGCAGGGGGGTTATAAGTGGAAGCCATCTGGTAGCTAATTTATGTATATAAATACAATGTGAACTTTTGGCTTTTTGACACTAGGAAAAAAAACTACCAATCCACACAGCATCTGTGATTATAATGTAATTTGTTCTCCTCAACATCTCCTCCTCCTGCATTCTGAAGATTTCCAGATCAATTCTCTTGGTATCTATGGATTTGAATATGTAGCACTCTCCTGTTACATAGAAGTCGTTTTAATTTAATATGTTAAATAATATTATTTCACTCATGGTTCCTCCTTCTCATCATTGTAACACAAACTTGAAATCTATACACCAAAGAAAAATGTAGATAAAGAAAAAATGAATCCCACTTTTTCCACTATTTTATACACACAGGCTACATCTACTTTATTAGCTAGGGGTTTGATTTTCCTGTTCATGTATACAGCTAGCTTGAGTACATATAGCAATGTAGGTGCACTGACATAGGTAGTAACAGCAGAGCCACAGCTGAGCCGTGCTGAGCACAAATCCACCTGAAATCAGAGGGTATGTATACAGCACAGCTCAGCCAAGCCTTCACTGCCATCACCCATGCTGTCACAGCTACACTGCTAGCATTCGATGAGAGCTAATTTGCGTATGTGTACGTGAGCAGGGGAATCACCACCCTAGTTTGCAATGTAGGCATAGCCAGGAGAGAGAGATTCCGTAACATTCTAATTTGGAAATAGGAGGCTGTTGTGCAGTGAAGGCGTGATCGTGCCAAGTTCCCACCTGAAGTCAGTGGAATTGAAAGCACTCAGCATCTCCCAGCACCAAATTCTGGGTCAGATCCTGAATTGGTGTAAACTGGCTTAGCTGAGTTACACCAATTGACACCAGCCGAGGATCTGGCTTCATGTGTTCACAAGTCACCTCAGGAAGGGGCCAAAGCAGTCATCAAAAAAAAATCTTGGGGTTCATCTAAGCCCTGGGTGCAAGCAATGGTGGTCATTTCTCATTAGCCCGCTGCAACCCAATTTCCAAGGAGAAGTCGTAAGAGGCAAGGTGATGGGTTTCGTTTTTTAAGTGAGGTAAAAAGGAACTAAAATTGGCAGATCCTATTTCAGTCAATTGTTCGCACTACTAATTTAGCATTGACATATCAACCAGCTAAGAAGCTATACCAGATAGTATTTGACATTCAAAGGACAGAGTATCACAGATATAAAACCATAAAAAATAATTTTCACCACATTAATAAATAATAATAATATCATTATATCTTTTTATCCAAAATTTATTTATAGACACCCCTTCTGCATTTTAAGTATAATAGGACAGAAAGCATTTTAATATTTATTTGTTACAGATGGTTGCACAATTCACAATACGTTATATATTCATCAACATGAAACTGAGTTTATAAAATTGCCTAACATTAAATTTATTTTCACCCTGATTAAATAAAGATAATAAATTATGCTGTTTTCCAATATGATCACCATCAAAATAAATGTTTAAATCTCACAATGACATTTAACTTTCAAACTAATTTTATTCATTTTGAATTCTGATTGTGTCCATTCAAACAACTAAGAAATGGGATGTACAAGAATGTATTCAAAGAGCTAGGAATGGCCATGTATAAGTGACATCTTAAATTATCTTTGAGGGGCTTTATATATATTAGATATTACATGGCCTGAATGACAATATCAAAGGTATTTTAATTCATTGAAGTTCTACAGGATATGTTTATTCATGGCTCAGCTTCTTATGATGTCATAAAGGCCATGGCTAATTAGAAAAAATAAATGCGATATTTTCAGTTATGGTATTGTAGGCACCCTGTACTTCAGTAGCCTTGGAACTTAATTGGGAGTTTTACAGTTCGGAAGATCCTGGGAGACTACAACTCCCATGATGCCTTGGAGAAAAGAGAGCAACTCTTCCCCTTCCAGGAGTCAGAGAAAAGCACGTGGGGGATTTCATTTTGGGCTGGCTGGAGTGCAGCCCAGGTTGGAAGCTGCTGGCGGACTGCTGGAGTCCCAAAGCTGCTGCTGAGAGCCTGCTGGAATTTGATCAAGCAGGAATCTTCAGAGGTTGGTGGCATTGCCCAAGCCAGGGCAGGGCACTGACCCTGGAGCTGCTTGAAGTGAGCCTGCAGTGAAAGTGGTGTGAGTGTGCCCCCCCCACAGCCCCATTGTTTGGGGCAGGGCTTGTAATGGAAGGGGCACAGCAACTTTGAGTGGGACTGAGCAAAGGCAGAGAGAGAGTTCCTTCAAGCAGGGCCAGGACTGCCAATCTCCAGTTTGATACCTGGGTTGAACCGGAACACTGAACCATCAGATCTTCAAGCGCACTCACACAAGCAAGGGGTCAGGGCTCTGAACTCTAGGGGAGTGTACACTCCAGAGGTGGGGTAAATAATGGCAGTGTAAATGCCTGGTAGATAAGTTTAATTTGATACTGTATACTGTTTTTATTAATTGATTTATTCAACTGCCCCTGTGGATTAGGATGTTTAATTTCAGTCTGTTATGCCATGTTTTGTTAATTTGTTAAGTAAAACTGTGTTAACTCTAATATGAGTATGTTGGATGTTTAGTTTGCATAATTGCAATTGTTAAGTTAGACCTATGTCTCAGTTTATTATAATTATTAGACGAGGTCTAGTCCTGGAAGCTCCCAAAGCCACTACTGAGCGTGTGCAGGGGCTAGCTAGGTGGAGGCACTGCCAATTTTAAATTCCTTTAGAAGTGAAGGGACTGCAGCAGAGGGGTGGATAGAGGATTCCCAACTATCCTACATCAACACTAGGATACTCAGGATCTCCTTTATTGTCAGCAACCTCAGGCGCCCTTGCACACCAGTTAGTGGTGCCTGCTCCCAAGTAACCCAGTGAAGGAAGGGGGTTACACTATGTACATGCATTTATATATAGATAGAGGGAAGAGTGTTGACTCTTCTAACTAGGTTGCATATGTTTCCATTCTTAGAACCTTTTTTGGTCATTCAACATAAAGATTACTTGTTGGGCTGTAATTTACCATGCTTATGCTCTGCTTGAAGGAGATTTTCTTTATTATTATTATTATTATTTTATTTTGAAAGTTTGCACAAAAGCATTCAATCCGTTAGGAAGCTTGAGGAGAATGTAGGAAGCATTGTCTGCATTATTAAAAGATACCAATATCATGTTGGTTTAAAAATCAACCAACCAAAACAAAACCAAAAAAGCCTTCTTGCATCAGAATAGATGGATGTGGGTCTTAGTGTCAGATTCTGATTCCCTTACTCGTACTGAGTGACATTTTACTCCACACACACACAAAACTGCTCTAACCTCAATGAGTTTACTTGCAGAGTAGGATATCACTCAGCATGAATAAAGGTATTAGAATCTGGACTTTAATTTTAGTATAAAATTAATCCTCACTAAGAAGTCTTTGAGTGCTCCAATGAAAATTGGTTTGGGTTTAACTAAGCTGCAACTTGGGGAAAACTCACTCTTATTGTACGCACAGAACATTTTGCATAAGCTTTCATCACTAAATTCACAGCTCAGATGCACAGCATAACCATAGCCAACTTCGCTGTTTACTGCAGCCAACTTAGCTATGTACTCAGGGACCAATTTCCCCTTCACATTCCAACACTATTTCCGTTAGTGTAAGAGAATATGAAGAGAGGGCTGAGAGCCAGACCATCCTCAGTTTTGTACTCATCTCCTCCATAACTACTCTCAACACTTGTACCTCTTATTAAATAAACCTCATACTGCTCTTCCAGAAAGTAAGCAAATATTATTTCCATTATACAACATGGTAATGGAGATCCAGAATTACTCTGTAATTACTAATGTAATTGTCTAAATTACTCACATGTGCTCTCAGACTTTTATCAGGTGCTGCTTGAACTACAGATAATGAGCAAAATATTATTAGGCCCATTTTACAGATAGAAAGGAAATAGTGAATAACTATCTAGATAGCAGTGGGGTTTAAGCCTTACTTGTGAGCCAACAGACTTTGGTATGACAATTTGTTGTGATCTTCATAACACCATTTAACCTCCCTATTTCTCACCTGTAAGATGGAGTTATCAATAGTTCCATATGCCACTATCCCATGCAATTCTTTGATGTAATAATAAATATTTACATAGATATATTATCTGTGTCCTACAGCATGGAAGAGTAGAAAGCTACATAGAAGACAGGTGTTCCTCTTTATAGCCTATGTCTGCTGCCTTCCACAGAGTCTTGAGTCGATGGGAGATTCTCAGGCTACAGCAACAGAAGGGATTATGGTTGGGGAGTATCGTCAAAAACATTTTCTGTAGAGAGAGATGTCAATTTAAAGAGAAAACGGGGGAAAGTACCCACAAGAGCAATGGACCATTAAAGCTATTTTGGAGGTCATGGAGTAGTGTTCTAAACATCTGGTTTGAAATATTTACTCTCTGTGGAGCCATCAATCCAAATCTAGATAGAGCTGGCTCACACCTTCATCCTCAAGGTGGAAACACTGAATTGCATGCAGTTAATTGTGTGGATTTTCCAAATCAGACCTTAAAAACCTATAGTTCCCTTGGGTGTTAATGGCCAGTAAGGCGCCTAGTGTGTTTTTGCTAACAACAGGAGTTTTTCCCCAGTGTCACTGCCAAAATTCCTTTCCTCCCCCTCTGCCCCCCTCTCCCCCAACGCTGTTTTGCAGAGGTTGAGAATATCAGGCACTTGCTGCAATTCCATGGTGCTAGACATATGTAAGGTATGAAGAAATGTGGTATGAGGTGTTATGCACATTTACATTAGGAGGGCCATCTATTCTACCTTCAGTGAGACACAGCATAATAGGATCATTCTGTCAGGATATTCCTGTCCCCTCACATTTCCAAAATGGATCCAGAAAGACCAACTCAAAGCATCTAGCCCAATCGTCTCCCCTTCTTCCTCAGTTCCCTTCTCCCTTTATCCACTCACTTCTTACTCTGACAGCCCCTGCCTCTCCCTCATATAAATCCAAATGCCCTACCCCACTCCTCCAAAAAGGGAAAAAAACCCAAAACTAAGTTATGTTAATAGATATCAACAGAAATAGGTTCTTTTTAAAACCACTCCTGTATGCCCATCATCACCCTGATCCCTTCCTTTGTGTGTCTCTTTAGCTTGTGAGCTCTTCAGGCCCAGCACCAATGCAACTGCACCACCATGGCGCATCTGGTGGAGACTCTCTATGCCCATGGGAGAGTTCTCTCCCATCAGCATAATTATTTCACCTCCACAAGAGGCGGAAGCTATGTCAGCGGGAAAGCATCTCCATACTGCTGGTGTGGACAGCACTAAGATCATTGGAACTTACATCACTCAGGAGGATGTCTTTTTTCACTCCCCTGAGCAACTCAAGTTAGATCAACTTAAGCGATAGTGTAGACCTGCCCTCTGTCTCTATGGTATGTTTGTGTACATCTCTAATCACACCCGTGAACCTGACTAGAGCATTTATGTACTACCACAATCTAACAGTATTAAATACCTGTAAAGATTCCTTAATTGGGAAATCATTAACATAAGTACAGTTATTAAATAATACATTCCTGTTCCTTTAAAATTCCTCCTTCTTGCAGTGATTTCCTGCTTTGCAAGATGAAGTCAAATGAATAACCCTGAGTTCCTGTAGAAAGACGTTCCCTTTCTGTGGCATTGCTAGAATAGTCTCTTCAAATATGGGAGCTGAGAAAATTCTCTTGAGAGAACAGACCTCATCTCAAAGCCTAAGAACTAAATCTTTAGGCACTCCAACTGCCTGCAACTCCCAGTGAAGTCAGTTGATGCTGGAGAGCAATGGAAACACAGCCTCTCTCAGGACTTGGCTCTAATGCAAGAGGATACATTGATTTTGCTGTCATAATGATACAGGTTAAGTATAAAAGATGGAAACAAAAGTTACAGGATACTACACATGTATTATTATGGTAACTACACCAGATTTTCTTCTCAATCTCCCTTTAAATATACAAGGAGAGATCAGGTTAAATGCCATAAAAGCCTAGCTTGTCTTCAGCTTTAGCACCAATCTTCAATCACAACAGTACAAGTATATGCACCAACATCAGCAGCATTTAAGGAAGAAATTAACTAATTTAAGAACAATTTACAGAAAACAATGCAAGAAATTTCAGGACAACATGTTATTGGTGATGGGAAATGTTAATGCAAACGTAGGATCAGACTGAAATTCCAGTTCAGTAACAGATTCAGAATTGGTGAAGAGAACAGAAGAGGAGAAAGGTTACTAAATCTCTACCTAAACTAAAACCAGATGATAATGAACATGCTATTGCACCAATGAAAGCCATAGAAGAAGCGGACATGGAGATCATCTGATGGGAAAACAAAGAACATGATGGACTTCATACATGTGAATCGCAGATGAAAGTCATGGGTGTTATCATGAAGGTCACTTACACATGATTTTGGATTAAATCAGATGTTAGTGCTGGCATGAATGAGTTTGCAGCTCACAGCAAACAAAAAATGCCGAGGACAAAGATCCGTGTGTCACAGTTTCAGGGTAACCGTGTCTGTATTCTCTCATTGCTCTCAAAATCCTCTGGCAAGGAGTTCCACAGGTTTACTGTGTGTTGTGTGAAGAAATACTTCCTTTTGTTCATTTTAAACCTGCTGCTTATCAATTTTATTCAGTAATCCATACTTTTTTTTTATGAGGAGTAAATAGCACTTCCTTATTTACTTTCTTCACACCAATCATGATTTTATAGACCTCAATCATATCTCCTCCTTAGTCGTCTCTTCTCCAGGCTGAAAAGTCCCAGTCTTATTAATCTCTACTCAGATGGAAGCTTTTCCATACCCCTAATCATTTTAGTTGCCCTTTTCTGTATCATTTCTAATTCCAATATATATTTTTTGAGATGGGGCAACCAGATTTAAATGCAGTATTCAAGATACCATGGATTTATAAAGAGGCAATATGATATTTTCTGTCCTATTATCTATCCCTTTCCTAAAGATTCTCAACGTTCTGTTAGTTCTCTGAAAACATCTCCTCAGTGTGCACTGGCAGTCAAATAGCTATCTACAATAGCTCCAACATCTCTTCCTTGAATGGTAATAGCTAATTTAGACCCCATCATTTTATATGTATAGTTGGGGTTATGTTTTTCAATGTGCTTTGCATTTATCAACATTGAATTTCATCTGCCAGTTTGTTGCCCAGTTTTGTGCGTTCCCTTTGTAACACTTCGAAGTTTGCTTTGGATTTAAGTATCTTGAGTAGTTCTGTATCATCTGCAGATTTTGCCACCTCACTGTTTATCCCTTTTTCCAGATCATTTATGAATATGTTGAACTGTACTGGTCCCATAAAGACCCTTGGGGGACACCACTATTTATTTCTCTCCATTCTGAAAACTGACCATTTATTCCTACCCTTTATTTCCGATGTTTTAACTAATTATTGATCCAGGAGAAGACTTTCCCTCTTATCCCATGACCGCTTACTTTGCTTAAGAGCCTTTGGTGAAGGACCTTATCAAAGGCTTTCTGAAAATCTAAGTATACTAGATCCATTGGATCATCCTTGTCCACATGTTTGTTGACCTCTGCAAAGTATATTAGAAGATTAGTGAGGCATGATTTCTTTTTACAAAAACCATGTTGACTCTTTCCCAACAAATCACATTAATCTATGTATCTGATAGTTCTGTTCTTTACTATAGTTTCAATTTGCCTGGTACTGAAGTTAGTTTTACTAGCCTATAATTCCCGGGATTGCCTCTGGAGCCTTTTTTAAAAATTGGTGTCCCATAGCTATCCTCCAGTTATCTGGTACATAAGCTGATTTAAATGATAGGATATATATCACAGTTAATCATTCTGCAATTTCACATTTGAGTTCCTTCAGAACTCTTGGATGGATACCTAAGTCCTAATGACTTATTACTGTTTAATTTATCAATTTGTTCCCAAATTTGCTCCTCTAATGACATCTCAATCTGGGACTGTTCCTCAGATTTGTCACCTAAAAAGAATGGCTTGGGTTTGGAAATCTCTCTCACATCCTCAGCTGTGAAGACTGATGCAGAAGATTCACTTAGTTTCTCTGCAGTAGCCTTATCTTCCTTTAATTCTCCTTTAGAGCATCTCAATTGTACAGTAGCACCATGGGTTGTTTAGCAGTCTTCTGCTTCTGATGTACTTAATTTTTTGCTGTTACTTTTTCAGTGTTTGGCTAGCTGTTCTTTAAATTCTTTTTTGGCCTTCCTAATTATATTTTTGCACTTCACTTGCCAGAGATAATGCTCCTTTCTACTTTTCTCAGTAGGATTTAACTTTCAGTTTTTAAAGGATGTTTTTTTTGCCTCTAACTGCTTCTTTTACTTTGTTTAACCATGTTGCCTCTTTTTGGCCCTCTTATTACGCTTTTTTAATTTGGGGTATACATTTCAATTGAGCATCTATTACGGTGTCTTTAAAACGTTTCCATGAGTTAGCAGGAATTTACTTTTGGCACTGTACTTCTAATTTCTGTTTAAATAACTTCCTCATTTTTGCATAGCCCCCCTTTCTGAAATTAAAGGCTACCATAGTGGACTGCTTTGGTGTTCCCCCCACCACAGAGATATTAAATCATATTAGGTTATGGTCACTATTACCAAGTGGTTCAGTTATATTCACTCCTTGGACTAGATCCTGTGCTCCACTTCAGACTAAATCAAGAATTGCCTCACTTCTTGTGGGTTCCAGGACTAGCTGCTCCAAGAAGCAGTCATTAAACGTGTCAAGAAACTTTATCTCTACATCCTGTCCTGAAGTGACATGTACACAGCCAATACGGGGATAGTTGAAATCCTCCATTATTATTGAGCTTTTTATTTTATAGCTCTCTAATCTCCCTGAGTATTTCAGTCACTATCACTATCCTGGTCAGGGGGGTTGGTTGTATATCCCTACTGCTGCATTCTAATTATTCAAGCATGGAATTACTGTTCATAGAGATTCTATCGACAGTTTGGTTCATTTAAGATATTTATTTCATTTGACTCTATGCTTTTTTTCAGATATAGTGCCATTCCCCCACCAATATGACCTATTCTGTCCTTCTGATATATTTTGTACCCTGGTATTATTGTGTCCCATTGATTATCCTCAGTAGTCCTCTAGATAAGTGAAAAATGTAAAAATAAAACAGAAGAAAAGGCAAAGAGATATGACACAGGGGTTATATTGCAAGGTAAAGGAACTGAGTGGGATGTTCAAGCTGAAGATGTCAGCAGTAAAAGAAAAGCACAGACAAATAACTGAGGATAAGCAAGCAAATAAGTGATGGAAAGAATATTTTGAAGAGCTGTACAATGAGCAGAATTCAGTAGATGAAACTGTCTTAGAGAAGCTTACCAGTGTAGACAAGGAAGAACAGATATTGGAATTATTAGAAGTAATAAAGATCTTGATAGGAAGTTTGAAAAATGAAAAAGGTGCTGAGTAGTGACAGCATAACTATAAAGCCACTGTAACCAAGCAATACATAGTGCAGACAATGCCCAGACTATTCAACCACATTTACAAACGAGCAAGTGCCAAGATAATGGGGAAAGGCAATAATAATATCAATCTATTAAAAAAAGGGGGGGAGGCCCGGAGATCAGTGTGAGTGCAAGAACTACAGAGGAACCAGCTTATTGAATATGCTGGGAAAAACATTCACCAAGACGTTGCAGAAGAGAAATGAAGAGGAAAGTGGAAGTGGCGCTTGTCAAGGAACAGGCCTGATATAGACAGGATGAAATACAACAGATCACCTATTTGTGATAAGACAGATATCAGAGAAGTACACAGAACACAACTGATCTGCTACCACCTTCAAAAGCCTTCAAATGGGCTTTTGATAGCAGTTGACAAGAAGGGTTATGGCCAACTTTGAGAATGTATCAGATTCTCAAGAAACTCATCAAGCTGACAGAAAACAACTACGCAAATTGATCAGTGCAGGGAGTAGACAAGAAGCTGATGGAATGGTTCAGGACAATCGTAAGAGTCAGACAATGATGCATGTTGTCACTGGATTTGTTCAGCTTAGTACTGGAAGCAGTTACGGCTGTAGCACTGAGAGATGAAATGAAGATCAACAGAACCCAACTTGTTCTGACTGAGAGAGAGATTGTAGGTAAACAAAATATAAATATTTTGCAGAGAAAAAAATTTAGAAATAGGGGAGAAAAGTAACAAAATCATGTAGCTTCTATTTGTGTTAGGTGAATCACTAGAATCCATGGATTCTGATTATTTACAGTTTCTAAAGGAACACAGGTAATTGAGGCACCAAGAAAAGTCAAAATGGCCTGCACTCCTCAAGGCTATTGCCTAGTTTAATGCTCTCATTGATAGAGCCAAGAATCTGTTTGCATTCTCCTCTAGTCAGCATTACTTTCTAGTTCATGTTCTAGCACATCCTGTCTTAAGGACAATTTCTCTCTGAGAATCTGTTGTTACATCTGCATCATTATTATAGGCTGGCTGTGTTATGTGATTGAGACCTGCCTATGACAACAAATTTTCAGAGATTCCAAGGCCAGGAGGGACCACTGTGATCATCTAGTCTGACCTTCTGTATAACACAGGCCATAGAACTTCCCCCAAATAATTCCTAGAGTATCTTTTAGACAAAAGCTCCATTCTTGATTTAAAAATTGTCAGTGATGGAGACCATGACTTTTGGTAAGTTATTCCAATGGTTAATTATCTTCACTGTCAAAAACGTACAACTTATTTCCAACCTGAATTTGTCTAGCTTCAACTTCCAGCAACTGAATCATGTTATACCTTTCTCTGCAAGATTAAAAAAAGAGTCCTCTATTAAATATTTGTTCCCCACATAGACACTTAGAGACTGTAATCACGTCACTCCTTAAACTTCTCTTTGTTAAACTAAATAGATCGAGCTCCTTGAGTCTATCACTACAGTATCAGGCATGTTTTCGAGTGCTTTAAATTGTTTTCGTGGCTCTTCTCTGAATGCTCTCCAGTTCATCAACATCCTTCTTGCATTGTGGGCACCAGAACAGGACACGTATTCCAGCAGCAGTCACATCAGTGCCAAATACAGAGGTAAAATAACCTCTGTGGTTCAGTGCAAAGAAATTTACATCTAGATTGCCAAATTTAAAGGGCAGGAGCAGGCAGTCAGGGATAGCAAGGCATTTGTTAAAGCCAGATACTAGGGCAACCGTTCCCAAACTAGGATGCCAGGCCCCTTCGGGGGCACCAAATATTACAGGGGGTCCATAAGGCTTCAATAATATTGAGGTCATTTAGCCTCTCGAGCTCCATGCCAGGTGGACCCCCCCCCGCTCCCCCAGGCTCTGTGCTGGCCAGAATGGAGGAGCAGCCCCTCCAGCCCCACACCAGCTGGGCACCTGGCCAGGAAGGAGCAGCCCCATGCCACTGGGGGCCTGGAGCAGCCCCAGCCAACCTGCCAGGGCCCACCTCCATCACCCTCAGTCCATTATGAATGGGAAGAGGTGAGGCCACACGGGGTGTGCAGTGACAGCTGCATCAGGGAAAGCTTAGCTTCTTATTCAGGTAAGAGTAATTTATTATTATTATTAATGTAATTTAGTGTTGTTGTTATTATCATTGTGTGTTTATAGGGGTTGTGTGTGTCGATGGCCAATGAGGAGGGCAGTGAGGAGGCACGTTTTACCTGGTGTTAACTAGTGGGTCTTCCACTCAGAAAGGTTGGGAACCACTGGACTAGAGCATAGCCTATCCACATAGAGGATGATGGCATACAGTGTGGTGAGGAGGGCATCTGAGGACAAACTGTTTAGCGCCCAGAAATAAATGAGGATACTCTTATTGAACCTGTGACTGCTACTGAGATGGAAGAGCATTAGGAAGGTGCTATTGTGGAGGCATACCCACCAGACAGTTGTGATGAAGAGGAAAACTACAAATTGAATTTGAGCCATCTAGTAGCTAGATTGGATTTGATAGGCTCCATTAATAGTGTTAATTCACACTTCCAAATACATAGAACCCATGCCATATAGAAGTGGGGTGGCAGAGCACAATGTTACAACTAACAACAAAAAGGCCACAGGGAACAGAAAGGAAGGGTATGCTGTCCATTCATGTTCTGCACAGATAACAGTCAGCTACAGCACCGAGTGTGACACAAACCCAAAATCATGCTTTTTTTGTTTTGTTTTGGTTTTTTTTAAAGTGCTGGGGTAGGAAAGGATTAGATGAGACTGTGCAGTCAACTGCTGGGTCTCTCACTCCTGCAAGTTACATTAAGGGGAGGCACCTATTTGTATAGAGATGATAGAGAAATCAGGGCATGAGTAAACAGCAGGCCTTGGCTTGAGAGGAATCTCCTTCCCAGTATATGTGTCAAAGTAAGGCCAGGTCTATGCTATAAATTTACATCAATATAACTACATCACTCAGGGGTGTGAAAAATCCACACAGTTACACCGACATAACCCCAACATAGATAGCGCTGTCAACGGGAGGACTTCTCCAGCCAACATAACTCTCACCTCCCGCAGCAGTGGATTAACTATGCTGATGGGAGGTAGATTAACTACGCTGACGCTACATAGTAGCGTCTTCACTGAAGCACTACATTGGTGCAGTTGCGCCGCTGCAGTGTTAAGTGTAGATCTGCCCTAAGCCTCTAAATTATTGAGCAGGCAGAGTAGCAGCTGTAACAGCACCCCCAATTGCTTCTACTAAGCTCCTAAAACCAAATTAATGAGTCATGACCTAGCTGACCCTGAGTGAAAGCAATTAAATGGGATAGCAAGTATCATCAGGCCTACCACCACATGTGAAGGTTTAGTGCTACAGTAACTAAGGCACTAGCACGAGACTTACTCCCATCTCACATATAAAAGGAAAGGGCTTTCAGGATATGACAGGGATTACAGCTCTACGTTAGCAAGTGCAACGTCATTCCCACCCTCTTCCCCTTACTAAGATTGCCCCAGAGCTTTCTGAAGCAGTAAAACATCATTTTTGGCCAGTTGTGAGAGCTGGATGGTGTACCTCACTACCAATTTACGGATCAATAGGCCATTTACAGATTACAGAGGTGCTAGTGGCTAGTAGGTCATCAATGGCAGAAATTACTGCCTCTCTCATAATTCCTCAATACGGTTCATAAATTGATATTTTTCCAGCACAAAGCATTAAACTGTACACTATGAGTAATATTTGGTGAAGCAACAAGTGATCACAAGGAAGTGGTACAAGTTCCTTTCTCTCTCTCATGCATTTGTGTCCTCTGACAGCAGCCAAAACGTGAGGATGACTGTGCCTGAAGGCAACTTCCCACATTGGCAGTTTCCCAGTAAGACCTGTGGTTACTTTAGCCTGTTGTACTAGGCATGGCATCTTCTTAAAGAGCTCCACATGCACAATGCTCTTCCCTGTGAGTAGATATAGCTGCTGGTGGCAATGTGGAAGAATTCTATGCTGCACATGCTGGAATGGCTCCATGAATAGCAAAAAGCACTATAACAATTTTGTATGTGCTCCTCTCAGACCCAGGCCATTAGCCTGCATCTAGCATGGAGCTTATGGGAAATTTCACATCCATTTGATGATGCCTCAGAAGTAGAGTTTAGCAGTGATGAGGCTATCATCTTCCTACAGGAGAAAAAGAATACCAATCTCTATAGCATAATCTGCCTGCTAAAACAAATACCTAAGATTGGCTGCAGGCTGGTGATGGGACTAACAGCAGCTCAGTGAAGTAGAAAGAGAATAGCATTAAGCCTGGCTAGGTCCATTAAACCATGATTTAAAAAATACAATTACTGTATTTTAGTCATTGCAAGCACACCTTGACTGACCTCGTAGCTCGGCACATTATGGACAGGCTTCTCCTAGACCACTCACTTGCCAGGAAGCTGTTTGGTGGCAGCATCAGCATTTGGAAGGGACAGCAGTTCCACAGCAGACAGAGAGTGAAAAGTCCCATTGGGACTGCTTAGAGGAATTCAGACCCATATATCACAAAGCTTAAGGTTTCTTCAAAGACTAGAGCCATACACATGGTAGAAAGTTATCTTTAAGACGCCTCTCTTGAGTCTACTAATACAGGACCACTACTGTATTAACAGCTCAAAAGTAACGTGTACCTTGCACATTTTCAATAACCTGATCTTATCTAAGCTTCCTGCTATCCCAAGCAAACTCGGAGCTAGTGTTTATCATAAAAAGTGACACTGTGACCAACCAGCAAGCAAGATCCTTCACAGACAAGAGATTCTCCTCCCCATCTTTATTCAAGTGAACACTGACTTCAACGACTATGGATTCAAGCCCTTAGAGACAAGGGCATGGGGAGACACATAAAATAGTAACTTAACAATATCCACTATGTGCACTGTACTAAACATCAGCAAACTAGCTTTCAAAAGACATTTTGTTAAACTTGACTTTAATTATCAAATGTACATGTGGGCAAGACAAAGAGGGGAGCAGAGCATGGCTAACCGCAAACAAAAGAAAGTGTGAGTATAATTTTAACGCACAGCCAACAACCCATTTAGCATCCACCACTGCCTCCAACCACACACCTATGACAGTCTTATTCTTTTTGCTTTGAGATGCCGAACAGTTGTACTCATCTGCTTTTTTATATGTGAAGCATCACCACCACCAAATGGACTGGACAATTTTTCATTTTAGTTCCAACTAAAATAATTTTATATATGGCACTTATGATTTGTTGTAGAAAACTGTGTCAGTCTCCGAAACATCTGTGGTGCTCTCCTGTGACCCATCTACTGATACTGGCAAAGTCTATTGTTTGATTACGTTTTCACATGCTATTGTTTTATCATGGGACTGCTTGGATGCAGTGCCCAGGCTTCATTCAGCAAGCTTTGGTAACATGCATTATTGTTAACAGTGGGAAGAATTCTTGTTCTGATGATCAGGTTGGGAGGTTTGTTTCTAGAGTGCGTTGTGATACCATACCAGTCTGGGAAAAATCCCATTTCCCTAGGGTGAGAAGGAAGACTTCCTGGTCAAGTCTGGCCAAAACCATCAATTTCTAAAGAACCTAACTTTAAAAAAAAACAAACAAAAAACAAACACTAGCCCTTAATGTTCTGAAGATTGAGTTTATAATTGTGTTGCTGTTACACTGGCAGGACTGTAGTGTACTGCTTCAGCTCAGCAACAAAGTCAGTGAAAAACCTGCAGTGAAAAGAGCTGAAATGCCTCCCAGTGAATCCCATAGCTTTGTCCTATCATGGCCTGTTAGAAGACAACATGAAGATCAGCCACTCCTACTGGCTTCCCCTTTCCTGGACTAGGCCTGTTTCTTCTCTACTCTTCAAGACACTGGGATCAGCCACCCTGCAGCCTTCTCCTTTGAACAGCCCCAGCCTCCACTTAATGTCCCTTGTCAGCTCTCCAGGCCCATGGAGCAGAACAAATTACACCCATCTCATTAGCTGCCTCCATGGATACGAGCAGGATTTCATAAGCAAAGGAAGAAGCCTAGGACTGAGGCAGTGGCACTATGAGTGCAGCAGTCAGCATGAGACGCAAGACATCCTGCATCTGGGAGAGATTCACGGCCAAATGTGGGGTATGGAAGGTACCTAGAGTGGCTGTTGCAGCTTTCAAAAACTACTGCTGAGGTAACAGATTTGTTGGGATGGAAGAGAATGGATGCATTTGGGGAGAGGAGAAAAGAAGAGACTGGAAGAAGTGATGAGTTAAGGTGTGAATGGGGGCTCAGTGAGTGGGAGGATTGACAAATTAAGTAGAGTGGAGAGCATGAGCATTGAACGAATGGCAGATGGAGCCACGTCCAAGTACAGGTGTGCAAGAGCTGTCCATCCACTCAAGTGTGATGCTGTATGCAGAAGAGGTTTCTTCTATTTCACTTTGAAACTACTACTTTCTAGGACCTTAAAGGTAAGAATACATAGTGTTGTAGCAATCGCAACAGCACAATACTCCAGAAATCTTACTATTTTAAAAATAAAATAAATAAAGCTTTGTGAAACTGGACTCTCTCAAATGCATCTTAAACAATGTGCACACCCAAATAATTCAACCAATGTAACACAGGAATTGCCATACAGGATTAGCCCAATGGTTTATCCAGTCCACCGTAGTGTCACCAAGCGTGCCTAGTACCAAACGCTTCAAAAAAAGTGAAAGAAAAGTAATAGAATGACCTGTATATAGGGGAAATTTCTTCCTGACTCCTATTAGTGACTGACATGTCCACAAGCACCTAATGTAGGTGCCTATCGTATACAACTCTCAATACCACAGTATTTGAATGAATACCTCTCAAACCTCAAATGTTGAGAGTTAGGGACTTACCACCAATTTATAGAGGGAGTGGAAATGAAGCATCAAGATTTAAGTGACTTCCCCAGTGTCACATGAGAAGTTTATGCCAAAGTGGGATTGAATCCAAATCTCCCAGTCCTGTTTAAAAGTTTCCTCATCAACAGTTACATGGGTTTATTTTTTAATAGCCCATAAAATAAAGTGGAAATGAACATTTATGAAAATGGTGCAGAACTCATCAAACAAAATATATACCAACTAAAATAGTTTGGATAGCATCATTCCCAGGTCCCCTGGGAGCACTCCATCCTGGCAAAGAACGTACTAATTTGCACCAAATACTGCCTAACAATTTCCCCTCCCACTCCAACCTTAACAGTCAGTCGTCTCAGGACTGCTCTAAATTATGTGCACACTTCCTCCATACCTGAGGAGTCTCCACACTAACTCAACATAGGCCAGCACAGTGGGCATAAAGGAGGGTGGGATGAGCCAGTAACACAATCATGCAGTTTATGCAGAGCCAACGGGTGCATTTTGCCTTTAACCCTTCCATACTTAGCCATTGTAAAGCTCAGTGATGGGGGGACGTGCATTTGTTCTGGGAGAGTGACTGGAGACCGTGAGGCATCTACATACATCATGCAGTTTGTCGGGAGCAGCAAAAGCTTCCGGAGCCAGTGCTGCTCACCCCCACTCGGGCCGGAGTTGGGGAACCACGCCGCTATAAATAGAGCTTTGAGCGGACATCTGAAAACAACCACCACAGAACCAAACCCCACATCTGCCGCGCCTTACGTGACAGCCAGGTGGATCTAGACGGGCTGGGGGACAGGCCCAGAAAGATAAGGGGAAGACGGCCGGCCCTTCGGCCAGAGCCGCAGAGTACACACTGCCCAGGGGAGGCCTCACTCGGGGCCGGTTCCGAAAGCCGGTGACTGGATATTGCACTTAATGGCCAGGCTCTACTTACCCCGCTCGTCTGTGATCACCCTGCTTCCCCGCCGGGCCGCGCGTGGCGCAGACCAGAGGCACCCAGGAGGGCCCCTCGCACCCCTGGAACAGAGCCGGGCGCCGCTTCGCTAACGCGCGCCGGGCCGTGCCCCTGGCGCCCCGGCTCGGCCGGGGGCTGGAAACAAGCCGAGCCGGGACGCTGCCACCTGCTCGGCTCGGCCCCACTTACCCAGAAGAGCAGGTTGAGGGCGTAGAGCAGGCAGCGCAGGCACTTCACCGAGTCCTCCCTGGCCATGGCGTGCCCCGGCGGCCGAGCGCCCCATCCTCTCACCACATCCTGCAGGCCGGGCCGCCGGCCACCTGCGGGAGAGGCAGAGACGAGCACCGCGGCCGGGCACGCCCCGCTCAGCTCGCGCCCGGCTGGCGGGGCCGGAGGCAGCCCAGGCTGCAGGTGAGTCCCCGGCGCTGCCTCCCCCCGGCCCGGCGCCCCGCCGCTCGGCCGGTCCCTGCGCAGCGCCCCGGCCCGAGGGCAGGCAGCAGAGCCGCTGGGACCGGGCACGGCGCTCGGCCGCGGCCCCTCCCCGCCGCCGGGACCGTCCTCCCCGCTCCCTCCCGGTGCCGCTCGCCCCAGAGGCGGGGGCGCCCCGCTCCCTGCAGCCAGCGGTGGAGCGCGCGGCGCGGCTCGGGAGCGCCCCGGCTCAGCCTCCTCCCGCCCACATGCAGGGGAAGAGGCGCCCGCCGCGGGGAGGGCGGAGAGACGGACAGTCACTCGCCGCGGGGGCCGGGGCAGCCCCGGCTCCCCCCCCGGCCGGGCCGGCGCTCAGCGGGACCGGGGAGGGCGGCCCCGGGGCACGCGCTGCATCCCTGGAGCGCGAGACGCCGCCGCGGAGCAGGGAGAGCGCCGGGCACTTACTGGAAAGTCTCCTCCGCTCCCTCCCCTGGTCTCAGCAGCCCTCGGCGGCTGCAGGACGAGGCGCGGCAGCCGCGCCAGCTGCACACACGCTGCCACGCATGCTCCAGAGCCTGCTCCGGGCGCCGGTTGAGTCCTAGAGGCCACTCGGCTGCCGAGCTGAGCTTCGCTTGGCCCCGCGTCACGGTCCCTGGGGGTGAGGAAACTCTGCTGGCCGCTGGCGCGCCGCGGCTCCTGCGAGCAGAACAGAGCGGCGGGGTGGGGATGCAATCCTTAAAGAGCTGGGGACTCGGAGTCACTGCCTCACCCCCTCTCCGTGCAAACCCAGCTTCCATACAGTGCGGGCCATGGCCCCGATCCTGCAAAGATATCTGCTTCACTTTATGCCCTGCCAGGAATGCAACGGAGGGGACAAGTGGCTTACAGTTAAGGATGTGCGTGGAGTGCCCGATGCAGGCTGTGCGGGAAGCCCGCTGTGTGTGTCTGTATGCTTAGGGAAGGGTGCCAAGACATCTGAAAATGATGACGTGATTTATTATATTTATTACGTATTTAAATTAGATAGGAACTAAAAAGGAAACCCTCTTTCTGAACCTTTTCAGTGTTCAGTGCCTAAGAGTTTGGATTCTGCTCCCCAGCTGTGGCCTGCCTGGTTTTGATTCTGAGTCAGATCCAAAACCTGCTGTTTCTGCCTTGGATGCAGTTGAAAGAGCTGCTTTTGTGACATTTGGCAAAAATCTCACAAGAATAAATGTTCTTGCAAGATTTGACTGAAATGTCACAAGATTTCATCATTATTCAATCTGAACATGAGCTCTAGTCTAAACCTAGCCCGGATCTGATTTCAAAGAGCCAACACCACTTCCTCCACCCATCTCTAATTTAATAGAAAGGAAGCTCTTCAAGATTCAGAAACGAAATTGCTGTAATAGTAAGCAGTAAACCTGTCTGAAATCCTCAGGCAACGAAGGGGAAATTGTTTTGGGTGAGTTGGTTCAGTTACCAAATGCCGGTTAAGTCTGAGTGCAGAGGATTCATATCATTTGTGGTGAAAGAGGAAAGTAGCAACTTAGAAATGGGACAAAATTCCTTCAAGAAATGGACTAAACCATTGACTTGGCCCATAAGGTTAAGTGTATTTTTGAATTCCACAATGGAATCTCAGCCTCAAAACGGTAAGGATCTGTGCCCAATCCCACAGCACAAGTGCAGGCAAATCTTCCCCTGATGTCAATAGTTTTTTTAAACATTTATATATTATTTTTCATATTTCAGAAATGAAGAATTATGATATGAGAGATATTTGGGGTACCTGAGATTTGTCCACTGAACACATATAAAGGTGTCAAGATATTACAGTGATAAATGTAATATACAAATCTTAACACAATAGAACAGAATAAGAACAATAGAATAAGGTTTCCAGACAAAAACAGATAAGAAAAGATACTTAATATATTTATTTAACTAGAAGGAGGAAACAATCTTCAAAATATATTATGCAAAGATACAGACTTTTCTTCTGATGATTATACAACTGCTACCCCACACAAGGCTGGACTAGGTAAAAAGGGCCAATTAATCTTGTAACAGGCTGCACCCTGAGAAAAGTCAGGGCTGATAAGGCCTAATGGCTGATGAAACCCAGCTGGGGGAGGAGCTGGGCTAGGTATAAAGAAAGTAAGCTGGTAGTAAGAAGGGGTGCAGGGTGGATTACTACACTTATTCCCTAGAGAGGAACTGTATTGGTAAGAGATAAGGAGTTCTTTTGGGGGAAGGGAAAGTAAGCCCTGGGATCCAATCTCAGAATACAGACAGACTCTAGCAAGAACCTTAAGAGGTGAAGTAGCCAGAGATAGCCCAGAAGGGGGCTAGAAGATAGGGAAGAAGGGTGGAAAGGAGAACAGTAAGAGGCTCTGAGGTTGTGTAGACCATGGTTGCTAGACATAAGGTCCCTGGGCTGAAATTTGGAGTGGAGGGCAAGCCTACGTTCCACTCCCAGCCTCTGGTGAAGTGGCAAAGTCTGGATAGTGGATTGGAAGACTGCCTGAGCCAGTTTGTCTACAGAGACTCTGATACCCTCAAAGAGGACAACTACAGTGAGTTGGCTGAGGGCATGAAGAGGGAGCATGAGAAGGGAGTAACCTGACTCTAGAGAGAGATCACAGCATGAGCAGTCAAAGGAGGGGGTGTCAGACTGGTTGACTGTTACTCCCCAGTTGATCCCCAAGGAAGTGCCCCAACAGTGAGTAAATGCTGTGGTAGGGCCAGAGGGGTCTGCTCCTGGCTACACTGGAAACATGACCTGAACAAATCTACAAATCGCAAGCATTCAAATGCTAGCTACTGTGGCTGCTGTTAGAACCGCCATTAAGCTATCCTCAGATTCTTCCACAAGCTCACCTGGTGAGAAGCAGTAGCAAAGATTCAGGGGTCTGATTCTTCATGCTCACTTATGCCTGTACAAAGTGAGTGCAGAATGGGTCTATGCTCACTTTGTACAGGCTATGCAAGTGCAGGGTATTGGTGAATCTGGCGCATTACCATCTAAAAGTTATCTTTCTGCATTGCAGTTTAAAAATAGATAGGTAGATAGGTAGATATCTTCAGTGTTAGTCTGGGTCTTTTGGGAACCAAGGGCCTCATCTTTACAGGTGGAACGTTCCTCCAGGAAGGTGCTGCAAGCTTTAAATTTGCATCCTCAGTGGGTGTTGCTGACTGTATGCTATATATAGAGAGAGAAAGAAAACTACAAGAAGAACGGTATTGTTTAAAGGTGGGATTGTGTGTCCCTTATGTTCTTGAATACTTACTTACCCAATAGTCCCATCATAGACAATGGGTCAGAGCCTCAGTTGGTGTAAATCATCAAAGGCCTACTGTTTTCAATTGTGCTATACCAGTTTACACTGAGGATCTGGCATAAAGGGTCTACTATACAGATCCTCACTTGTGTGAGTAAGGGTTGCCTAATCTAGCCTTAAAAGAAAAGCATACACTTTTGTTATTAATGTCTGTGCCTGATTAATTTTGTTACAGAAGCTAGCCTGGATGGATTTATTTGCTTTTTCTTCTTTGGTTCTGACTCTGCACAAAGTGGAGGAAGTGAAATGATCTGGTTTGCACAAGGGAATTCCTCCTGTCTGCTGATGAAAAGCTTTATGTCCTCTGGACACTTTCAGATGTATGTTCACATTAAAATAAGCAAATATTTTAAACTTTTAGTTGATGGCTAGCCCCTGATATATTTTAATCCCTGATCTGACTCGACTGGAACAAAGTTAAAAGTGAACCAAGAATATTCAAATAGAACGTTACACATGGAAAATCTCAAAGGAAATAAGAATTAAAAGCAATATCAGATCACAATGGAGCCCTTATCTTAGTAGGCCTGTAAACCTGACTGTAATACAAATTAATAAAGTTGTGTTTTGGTTATGCCTGGAAAGAGGACAAGAAGCCTCTTTAGCCTCAGGGCTGTGTGTGTGGTTTTTTTAAAAAGAAAATATATCATAAAATTATTCCAGGTATCTTACTCTTGATAATCATCTAAACATTTTTTAAAACATGAAGGTGCCTGGTTCTCCTCTCACTTATACCAGATTTAAATTGCTCTAAATTAATTAATTTTGATGGAGTTATTCCTGATTCACCACAGACTAAAGGACAAGAACATCAGGCTCATAGTTTTCTTATCAAAACAATGAGAGTTCTGTGACACCTTAAAGACTAACAGATTTATTTGGGCATAAGCTATCCTCTGGAACTCGTCAACATGCAAGTTTTTTCTTATTATTTCTTACTAAAATGGGACTTTTGAAACTATCCTCTTTCTGAGCTATTGCCTTTTGATACATTTGGTGATGAGAGGAAGTCTCAGGCTTATCATGGGTGTGTTTTTTTTAAAAAAACCTGTTAAATGAGCTAATGATTTAATTCCACCTGATAAAGAACAAATAACGTCCATTTCCTATGTTGATCTGGTTCTGTTACAGTCAGAAAGAGGGTAAACAGTCTGCTTTAAAATATTTTTGATCATTTCCTTCCAATTTGAATAGGAAAACTATCTAGAAGAGATTTGTTACAAAACATAAAGGAACTCTTCAAATAAAGAAAACAGGTTTCATTTATGAATGTCTGCCAGACTCTGCAGTCCCAAAGAAAGGTCCCCTAGGAAAACTTCTTTTTAGCAGAATATCAACCTTTGCAAAATTTCCATGATGCCAAAACTGGAAAAGGAAATATGTAAAATGTTCCCACGCTTATAAAGCAGTTTAGCTAAACCAGAAGTGCTTGCTGATCAGCCCCCCACTTCCACCCCAACAGCCTCAGGCAAGCTACGTGATTTTTTTTTAATTATTATTTTGCTTCTGGTCATTGCAACACATTTCATTCAGTATTTTTCACTTCCAGCCAGGGAGGAGAAATTTTATTTATTTATTGCATCCAACAATCTATTTGTGGGGGTGTTACCTATTTACTCCTACTGCTTTTTAATTCTTTTAAAATAGGACTTTTCTAGTGGCAAGTGACAGTTCTTTAATTTACATACATACGTAACAATCTTTGTTTAACTTCCCTCACATGAGTAGCACCAGTGAGTTGAAGAAAATTATTCATGTGTATAAAGTTGTGCATAAACCTCAGTCTGTAGGATGAGTCCCTAATATTATAAGGTAAGGGACCTTGCCTCTTGAATGTCAAGCACATCACACACTATTGTGCTTACAAAAACAAATAACATACTGCTTAGCATTTATGCATATGAATAAACTTACATGGGTATTTGCACTTATGCACACACATACTACTTATGCATATAAATCATTTTAAGTGTGCGAGGTGTCCAACGGAACTCCGTGGGGCTGCTCAGGTGAATAGATACTTGTGTATATGTATTTGCAGATTTCTAGTCTGTCACAGACATGTTTTATACCATTAGAGGGACAGATTTAGTTAACTCCTAAGCAGTTAACTGTGATATGTTACACTGTTATGAACCCAGAAGTGTGGATTGAAACTGTTCCAATCAGAGTGGAAACTCCCTGCTCCCTTTTATCTATGTAAGATTCCAAGGTTATCAGTCAGAAACCTAATGTCTGAGTAAGTGCGAAGCAATGGAAAGAGCTACAAGCATGGTTGAGAGCTGCTCATTTAGAATATCACTAGGTTCAATTCTCACTGTGACTCATGGTCTGTTACTGTCCAGTTTTTAAGTTCTCAAACATCTTTGGCTTTTTTGGACTATACAAATTATACCCATACAGCAATGTGGCCTTTCAGCAGTTTGTGACATTTGTGTAATTTTTAAGAGCAGATTAAAGTTAAACTATTAATTCCTTTTTATAAGTTCATTTATAACTGAATGTTATCGAAGACTAGATGAATTTATTTTTGCACTCTAACAACAAAGACTCAATTCAGCAAACATTTAGGCCCTGATTCTGCTAATAATTACACAAATGAATAACTTTAAGCACAGGAATAACCCCATTACAGGATTAGGGCTTTACTGTGTTTAATGGGACAGTCACATGTAAAATTAAGCATCTGGATAAGTGTTTGTACAATGAAGGCCTATGAAATGAAGAAAAATTCTGAAAAACAAAAAATTATTTAAATAAAAGAAAACATAGCAACAATATTTAGAGAAATTGGGAAAATAAAACAATGAGCACAAATTTGGCTTTAAAACCTAAGTGAGGAATAAACAGTCTTTTTCCATTCCTCTGTTGGTTTGTTTTTTTAAATAGATGTATCATAATCTGAGCTCCTTAACAACACAAATGGGAGAACCAAAGCCAACCTGAAATAAATGGCCTCAACCCCCACATTAAGATGTTAATAACAGCTATGCCACATCCAAAAGCCAGAAAAAGATAGATTTCACATTATGTTCTGTAGTTCAACACTTAGGCAGTGCCCAACAGGGGAATCAAAATCCAAAGCTAACAGCTCTTGTGACGGGTGTACGTGTTCCACATTAGCCTAAGCAGAGAAGGGCTTATTGCCCTGTTAAGAGAGCAAAGTAGAGGTCCTGTCCACCCCAGAGAACTATCTCAGTCTATGGATTAGAGATACAGGTTTTTACTTGGGTTTATCAGGACAAGTCTTTAAGCAGATGGAGGAAATACTAGGGCTTTCTCAGGGGGAATTAGGAAAGTGTCCTATCACTCAGTCCAGTAAAACAATAGAGCCATAAAACACTTAGGTTTGATTCTGGAATGAAGACTGTTTTACTAATGCCAAAGAAGTGTGTTTGGTCTTCAATCCAAAGTGGCCACAGAGTAAGGATGCTCCCATGCTAAGATAGGCTGTTTTGTCCTTGCCAGAGAATGGGTTTCCTCACTAGTGACCCTCAGCTAGGTCTCTTTCCCCTCTGCCCCCTTCTTTAATTTGATTTCCTCTTACAGAAGTGGTCTTGCATCAGTTGGGCAGTAGACTGCACCTGGAGAACCAAGCTGAGGAAAGCTTAGATTTCCAAGCCTGTGAAGTGGCTAGAGAAGAAAGGCTTTATGCTGGGAGGCAGGTGCAATGAAGACACTGGTCTGTTATATATACTTTGGTAATGTTTATTTTATTGTGGGGTGCTTGGTACTACAGTCTGTTTTACCCATATATAGCCCTCTATTGAAGTGCCTTGCCAGACAATCAGTCTAGGGACAAATCCTGAGAATGCAGCTATTATAGTGGCTAATGAAAAATGAGACAGTTTCTCAGCGACCTGGACCTAAAATATTTAGAATTTACAGATCAGTATCTACATCCTGTATTGCTTGCAAAATAAAAGTCTTTGGAGTACTGATTAAAATGGTCCCCTCCCCAGCTGCTAAGGAATCAGACCACCATATTTTGTACATGCAGAGTGTATGTGGCAATATTATAGGTAGGGCTGATTGCATCACCTGTTGTTAAGGTTGCCTGACGCTTCCCATGATAAGACTTTGTAGTCAATTGCTTATAACATTGCCCAACTGTAATCCTTTGGGATGAAATTTTCCATGCTGGGTGTCTGCCTCAGGTTGAAAAAACATTTTTTTTTTAAACTTCAGCCAAAACAATTCAGATCTTTCTGGGAATAAGGCTACGGAAAAAGGTCGTGCCCATGCTAAAGAAATTTGGGAGACCTTTGTTTTGAAACACTCTAGCACCCCCATGATTTGGAATGGAGACTGAAGTGGCCAAGTGTCAGGAATGTCCTTTAGGCATCCCTTTGAAAATCCACCCAATTTTTTGCCAAATTACAAGCTTCTGAAAAATCAGTTTGCACATGCTCAGTACAGATTTCTGAGAGTGTAACAGGTAAATCTCTGAAAATTACATTCATGCAGGGCATACTCCAGCCTGGGTCTGAGGAGGACTTCTCCTGCAGTGGCTATTATGGGCTATGCTGGACCCTAAGGCAGGGAGGGCTCTCTTGCCTGTGCTTTCAATGATCTCCTCTACTGGGCCCAGGCAACATGAAGGAGGAAGCTGCCTGGCTCAAATGCAGAGGGGGCAAGAGATGGACCTGTTGAAGCAGATTGGGACAAAGAGCCTGGAGGGTGTTGGGGGCTGGAGGCAATTGGGGAGACAGAGAAACTGGGATTGGGAATTGAAGTGGTGGGAGAAAGGAATTGGCTAGGCAAGAAGACTGTGCCTGGGAACCAGTGAGGTAGGAGTGAGGGGGCAAACAGATCTGATGAGGAGCCAGGTTGTGGGGAGAGCAATGAGACTGGCTAGGCAAAGACTGGGATAAGGAGCGGGGGACTCAGGGAGATCTACACTGACTGGATGAAGAACTCCAGGAGGGAGACTAGGATTGGAAGAGCACAATTGGGGGCACAGGGGAAAGGAGAGAGACAGCTAGGACCAAGTATCTGTAAGTGGGGAACTGGGACTGGGCAAGGGGAGTGGGATGGGGAGACTAGGACTAGAATGAGAAACCTGAGGAGCAGAGACTGGGGCAAAGAGCCAGGGCTGGTATATAAAGTGATATACAATGCTAAGTACTCTGGAAAATCACATCCTAGGTGTTTCACGTTGGGCACCCAAAATTAGTGGATATGTTTTACCTTAATCTCTCTGTGCCTCAGTTCCCCATCTGTAAAATAGGAATAATACCATCCCCTCATCTTACAGAGATGGGGTGAAAATAGATCCATTAATGTTTGTGAAGCTTCTGATACTATCCTGATGAGCACCACAGAAAAGCCCATGAGAAAATGAATAATCCATCGTCAGCGCAGGATTTGAATAGAGTACAGTAAATAAGGCCAATGGCCACACACTGCACAATGAAGAGAAAACAAGATATGGAAGAGCTGTTTGTTAATTGAGCACTATCCAACCTGTGCATTGAAAGAGTTAGGGGTCCTATGGAAAAAATAGTATGTGATCATTTCATAAAAAACTGTCTCATAGTACATACGCACAAGTGGGCTGAATTAAAGTTGCACAGGCAATGTAATGCTGGCATTTCCTGATTTTTCTGTGTGTGTGTGTGTGTTTGTGTGTCCAGAGACAATTTTCCAAATAAGCCAGAGGTCTAAGGGCTGCTAAACCCCAGTTATTGTAGGGTGCATACAAACTCTGTGGCCTGTGCTTCCATTTGCTCTTGTCGCAACTAGGAACTGGGGGTGTTTGAGTTTGATCTAAACCCCACCCCCCACCCATCTCCACACTCACCAGACTGCGAGTATCTTTATTCACACACATCCAGGTCTGGAACAGCGGTACCAGATCTGAGGCAAGTGAGATCAGGAGCTCTGCTCTTGGCCTGAATTATTTTCCCTGCTCTGAGACTGAAGCAAGCAAAGGGAGTAGAGTCCAAATCAATCCCCCAGCTTCAGAGCTCTGCAGGGAACTTTCAGTTAATCCCCTCTCTGCCTTTTGGGGATGGAGAACAAAGTTTGGTGCTTTCCACTTGTCTTCTAGCCTTGTGTCCCCCTTATCCCCATATCCTTTTATCCCTCATGTTTTTGATCCTCTCTATATATGCCCTGTCTTTGTGCCCTCTTGTCCTCCCAGTGTCTCCATCCCTTCCACCCCTGGACAGGTGCTCCTCTGCACTGAGACGGCAGCCAGGGGACCATCATAGGAGGGTGTCTGGGTGCCATTTAGGGAGGGCAGGGGGGCACACCTGCCCTGAGTTTCATACCACATTTGGGTGAAGTATGCTGCAGGAGAGAAGATGCTGATCCTCCTACTCCACTACCGTCTGCGGCCACACTGCCCCTGCCTCCTGCCAGGGAGCCACTGCTGGACAAGCTGCTCCAAACTGGGACCCTGCATCCTGATCTGCTGCACAAAGCTGGGGGGGGGAGGCTGATGTCGGGGTGTCCTTCTCCACCTGCCTGTATAACTGAGATGTGGTGGGGGGACAGAGTGGAGCTGTCTGTGCTGCTGAGGGGGTGCTGCGGTCGTACTGAACAAGCGTTCAAGTTCCTGAGCGCTTGGCTTAAAGAGATAGCGTGTTAACACGCTCACTCAGACACAGTCTCCCTCACACACTCCCCTCAAAACACTCTCTCACACACACTTCTATTATTATTGTTGTTTGTTACTTTTTGGTACTTGCACAATTCATATATATTCGCTGTAATTTCATTATTTCAAAGTTCAGTAAGGATTACAGTACTATTATTTTAGTTTTTTGACCGGTCTGTGTATTTCATGATGTTATTTCTCTCTTATGCTTAAATTTAATTCTTTGAGTAGGGAGTTCTAAAAGGCCTATCCTGTCCTGGCTGTAATAATGATCATTTTTATTTTTATTACCATATTGTGCTTTGTCATTCATTATTTAAAGTGGTACAATCAAAGAATAGTATCCTTCTAGAATGAAAATTTAGCTTGTACTTACCTTAGTAGTGCCAGTTTCAAAAAACCCAAAACATTAGCTAAACACAACTTTAGGCACTGCAGATGGTCACTTATTTCCAAATTGTAGTTTTAGTTATATCTGTAAAATAACTTAACATTCATACAAAAAGAAATGTGATTCCAAGTCTGATACTCATAATAATGATGGAGTCAAATGTTAGTGAGTCACATACATAATTGTGATCAGTAAACATGAATCCCAAAATAATTAGAAAAATCATTTCCTGTTCTTAATAAAAGAGGAAAAAAAAACCTTAGTCACGTATGTTCAAATTAAGTAAATACTTTTTAGTGGATTGAAAAACAATTGACTAAAATAGACTATTTAATGGCAGTAACACAGAATGTGTCTGTTAGAGAAAGTAAGCAGATTTTAAGCAGGTTTTTATTTATTTTTAGTTCTCTCTACTAAAGATAGTGTACAAGTATCTTGTGTTAAGGCTCCAAAGCTGATACCTCAGGGCTTGGGATTGGGACTGTTTTGCTGTATTATCTCCTGATTGTACTAAATTTACATATTAACTTAAAGTATGGCTTTAATTGGTGTGTGTATATATATATATATTTCTCTTTGTAGTAATTAGATATAGTGCTCCTGTCAGCTAATTTCTAAGTTGTTATCTGAAAAAAAAATTGAATTTTGAGGTGCCTAAGTAGCCCCTGGAATCAAAGTTAAAGTTGACCTTCCTACCAGAATCTGAAATTTCCCTGTCCCTGTGTCCAGAGACAAGCAGATGGCATAACCACCTTCAGCCAGCCTCCATTGCGAGTGCACAGAAGCCCAATGCTGGCAATGACTGGTGCTGTAACCTTCTAGAAATGGATTGCCCTATCACAAGCCATGGGATATTGGCCTGGGAATTGCAAACCTGTCCCCCAGAGGTTTTCATTCTCAGCTAATCTAAAATGAAACATTACGGATGGAAGCTATGACAGAGACCTAGAGAAACAGGTGGGGGAACTCACTACTGAAGGCAAAACTGGAGGTATGCCTGGAGTGGAAATACAGACTTCAATAAGGGAAGCTGGGGAGAGAAGAGAATAGAGGAACCTAGAGAAGGAATGGGAGGCACAGAGAACTGAACTTGAAAGCAAGGGATATGAGCATATGTGCACTTTTACAGTAAAATTTTAGCAACAAGCTGGGCAGGAGGGACCTGAGGTGCCTTCGAAGTAAAGCTCTACAACGAGGAGACAGAGAGAGCAGACCGGCTGGCTAGCTGCTATTTCCCTTATTCTAATAAAGTTCCTTCTTCAGTGTTAGAAGAAAAGGTCTGTTCCCATGATTCTTTTCCATGGTCACGTTATATTTGGTTTTGCACATGAAAGAGACATGCTCACTGAGACACTTCCTGTCTAATGAGATAGGCAGAACATGAAATGTACTGGGAACCTGGCAGTTAAGAAGTGTTTTAGAGCATCTTTTATTTTATTGAATGGTTGAGTGCCAGGTTTGTTTAATTGCCTTAACATGCATGAATTTCATGGAAGAAGTGAATATAGCTGAGTAAAGCCTATTTTTTCCCTCTATCTGGCATGATGAATAGGTCTGGTCATACATACAATTTTTCCTTCATGTGTTAAGCCTCCATGTTTCTGAAAGATGAAGGTATGGCCTCTTGATGTGCCTGAAAGAATAGGCTGGGCTCATGAACATCAGCGGGTGACAAGGGCCTGGTCTACACTACAAAGTTAGGTCGACATAAGTCGCCTTGCATTAACCTATTTGTGCATGTGTCTACACTTAAATTTGTCTCTAGATGACATAAGAGCCCTGTTACAGCAACTCAGCAAAACTACCTCCCTAAACAGCATGGAGCCAGGGTCAACCAACTGAGGTCAACACAGTGTGAGTGTCTTACAGTCCTCAAGCAGCTGTCCCATAATGTCCCATTTCCTGCAACAGTGATTGATCTGGCCACAGTTGTAAACTCCACTGCCCAGGGATCACAGCAACCAGAAGCCAGCGTCCCTTTTCAATTCACCTTGTGTGTTTTCAATATGCCTTTTCCTGGTTGCTCACCTTGGCAAGCACCCCTGGCAGCTCACAATTGTGTGCAACTGCCCAACTGACCGTGCTGGCTCTATGCACTAGACACACGCTTGCCTGAAGTAGACATGAGGTATTGGGTCTTCTAGGCCTATGGGAAGAAAAGGCTGTGTATGGACAAGTTGGAGAAATGTGGACATCTCCGAACAAATTGCACAGTGGATGTAGGTGAAGGGGTATGACAGAGATCAGAAGCAATGATGCGTGAAAGCCAAGGAACTTTGCCAGGAATACCACAAGACTGAGGAGGCCAACAATAGATATGGATGGTGCCTCGCTAACCTGCTGCTTTTACAATGAGCTGCATGCCGTACTTGGTGGAGACATCACCAGCAGGTCACCACCTGGAGACACTGTAGATGTCTCAGGAGCCCAAGACAGAGATCCTTGCTGTGAACAGGGAGGATCCAGCAATGCCACGAGCCAGGAACTGTTCAAGACTCTGCCACAGTCTAGCCAGTCCTGAGAGGTGAGCATGGATGAACATGAAGAAGGGGAATGAAACTCAGGAAAATGTGTGTATGCATTTTTCCTTACAGTGTCTAGCCCGCCCCAAAGTGAACAAGACAAAGGTATTGACTTTTCATTATTTTATTCATACAAGAAGAGGTAGAGGTGCAACAAAAGTAGACTTGGCATCTGCTCTTCATTCCTGTGATGAGGTGGACAAGTCCAGAGACCCCCTTCTGGAGGCCTCAGGGTCCTGCCACACTTGTCCCAGGAAAGGAGCCATGGAGAGGTCCTTCAAATGGGCTAGAGTGGCTGCAGGGGAAGCAGCCAGTCAGGGTCCAGGAGGGTTCTATAAAAAGGAGCTGTAGAGCCAAAAGGCAGGCAGTTCCTTGCTGGAGCTAGAGGAGGGTAGAGGGTGCTCATTGCTGGCCAAAGGGAACTGCAGCACAATGGACAGCTCAGTGCTAGTATGGATCCGGGGAGTGAGGAGGAGTTCCTGGCTGGCTGCTGGGACTCATAGAAAGATAAGGGCTGTGGGGAAGTGGCCCAGGGAAATGCAGTTAGATAGAGTGACGTAGCATGCAGCTGCTACGTAAAGGGTCTCTGGGTTGGGACCCAGAGCAGTGGGTGGGCCAGGTCTACCCCAACAGTCACTGGGGAATTGGTTACACCCTGAGAAAAGGAGTTTAAACAAGCCTAGGGTAGGGCTGCATCTGGAACTGTTACACCCCTGGAAGGGAGCTGAACTGAGACTGACCCAGCTGGAAAGTTGGGGTCAGAGGACTAAGGGACAGGTGAAGAACCTCTGGGGAGGAAATCCTGGAAGTGCTGCTGCATCCCACAGCAGGAGCCTTTGGAAGGCAGGCAGACCTCAGCTGAGCATACTGTGATGGGCCTTGTTGGACTGTTAAAGGCCTGAGCCTGGGGAAGGCTGCAGTACCATACCGAGGGCTTTAAGACAGGCCTGACTGGATTGTATACACCAGAAGGGGTTTGTCTTGTTTCACAGGGACTGTGTGTGGCTCGGCTGGAGGACTGAGTCACTGAAGACCTGCCTGACAAGCAGAGCAACTGAGAGGGGGCATCGTGAGTGGAGGAAACAGAGAGTGTGCAGACACTCTCGACCAAGGGGCACTCGTGAGAGGTGGGTGCCATGCCATTACAATTCCCCTGCTGGGTTGCGGGGGGGGGAGGGGGAGTGCAGCACAGGGAACACTTTGTTTTTGTACATTGGCATATTTGTTTTATCCTCCTGAGATCTCTCAATTAAATTTTCAAGGAGGTACTCTGCAATCCTCCCCTGAAGATTTCAAGGGATGGCTGCCATATTTCTTCTTTCATCATGGGACACTTTCCCATGCCACTCTGCAGTGAGCCAGGCTGGCACCATTGCAGTAAACAGGCTAGCAGCCTAAAGGCCCAGGTGGCTTTGGGATGCCAGTAGCAGCTGTAATCTCTGTGCCTTTGTGACTCTTAGGAGTGAGATAGCAGCTAAACCACTATTGTCTGTAGAAAATAGTACCAGTACCCTACACTCATACGCAAGGAAATAGGAGCTGAAATTTTATATCTTCATGCAACAGAACAGCTTTCCCCATCACCCTTGCGCCTGGTGGGCCCTATTTACCATGGCTGGGGCTGGAGAGTGGTACTTTAGCGAAGATGCTTCAATGTTTGGTGTCAATAAGTATTTCTTATTAAGTGTTAATGGGAATAAGAGAAGGCAGTTTTGAAATGTATCTTTCCCTTTCCACTGTGACTGTAAATTCACTGGCATGCTTGCCTGTTTTCTTCAGCAGCTTCTAATGTGGTGGCATTGATGGGTGCCCCCTCAACACCCACAGAATGCCTGTTCCTGATGAGAAGGAAGAAGAAGAGGATTAGAAAGGACATGTTCAGCAAGTTCTTGCAAAGCCAGTGCTGCATCGGACTGTGAACAAAGGGCTTGGATGGCAACTATGACAGACAACATGGAGAAGGAAGAGAGGACAGGAGACAGGCCCAGAATTCTTAGCAGGACAAGAAAGGGAATGACACCAGGACAAATGGGTTTTCTTAGACAGCAAATCCGATACTGCACACCTAGGTAGGCCTATAGATTAAAAAATCCCAGACTCTCCACACTCAGCTGTCCTTGCAGAACAACTTGGTCACCACTTCCTACACCCCATGACGTATCATGTGGCATCATGGTATCTTTCACCCTTACCCCCATCACTCCACAGTGGGAAATGGCAAGGAAAACCACAGCATCACATATGCTGACCAGTGAGAACCATGTATATGTAGCCACAATGTCATTTGAAAATGACAAAAATGTTTGTTACCTTTCCAATTTTAAAGTTTATGTTAAATTTGTGTTACGTTGTTTTTCTGCAGTTTTTTCACACTCATTCTTATTTTGGTGAATAAGTTTATTTTTATTAGTTCATAATATATATTGTAGAATGCTCTGAGGTCTTCAAAGCAATCAGTACTTGGAAATGTACACCAAGAACCACATAATTCATAGGTTCAGGAAAACTGTTATAATTGTAAATGTACAGTGGGCACTACACAATTCTTTGCAGCACCCAGAGTTCCAGGCCCAGAGAACACTGCACAGAACACCACTGTGGTTGATTGGTAGAGCTCTTTTAAAGTCTCTCTCAACCACATTGCTCCCCACTGGCCCTTGTGCCTGGCTGCTCCACCACCATCCTGGTGTCAGCTTTTCCCCTTTTACTTTACAGTTCCTATGCAGGACACAACAGGAAGCTATGACTGTGTGGATCTCAGTGAGAAAAATATCCCATATAGTGAGTAAGCACTACCATCCTCCTTTCAATCTACTAAAAGCACGTTCCACATTCATTCTGCGCCTACAGAGCTGGTAGTTGATTCTTTGAGGCGGCTGTGTATGGCTTCACGAGCAAGGAGCAGGCTGGTTCCCCCCTGAATCGCTGTTGGCATTTTCATATTGCCAAAGGTAATCTTCTGTTGGGGAAAGAAATTCCGTGATTGCAGTTTTCTGAACAGTTCTGTGTTCTTAAAGGTGTGAGCATTATGCAGTTTCCCTGACTAGCCCACATTGATATTGGTCAAGTGCCCTGGTGATCCACTAACGTTTGAATAACTGTAGGAAAGCAGCCCTTTCTGTTAATGTACGCTGTGGCAAAGTGGGCTGCTACCAAAATAGGGATAGGCATGCCATCTATCTCCTCACGGCAGTTCAAGAACTTCACTGCTGCAAATCCATCCATTATATCTTGCACATTGCCCAGAGTCAGGGTTCTCTGTAGCAAGAGAAGATAAACAGCCCTATGTACTCCCACAATAGCCCCCACTGTGGATTTTTCAATTTCAAAATGATTTGCCACTGACCAGTAGCAAGCTGGCATTGCAAGCTGCCACAGTGCAATCCGCCACTTGCTTTTCCACTGTCAATGCAACTCTGATTCTGGTGACCATTTGCTGCAGGACTAGGGTGAGGTTGGTGCACAGATCCAGGAACGTGGCCTTTTGTATTCAAAAGTTCTGCAGCCCCTACTTATCATCCCAAACCTGCATTACAGCCTGATGCCACCAGTCAATGCTCATTTCTTAGGTCCACAGGCAGCACTCCTCGGTCTGAAGCTGCCCCAAGAATGCCACCAACAGCCTTAAGATGTTTTTTGCTGTATCACTTAGCAAACTCTCCTCAAAGAAATCATCATGTCCCCTGTTGTTGATGTACTGCCTATGGGTCTGCAGCCAAAGGAGGACTGTGCATCCTGTATTTACAAGGTTCATGAGAATAGTGCAGAACTCTGCCACGCAGTTCCATGCTTCTGTCAGAGATGGCAGACACAGAAGAGTGTCCTATGGGTTTATGGGATTTTTTTAAACAAGGTGCCGAAATGATGAGATATGGATGTCATTATGAGATGCAGAAAGTTGCTTCTTGAGAACTTGAGCCCTAACTCCCAGAGATCCTTGAGTGAGTCATTTCTAACCTACAACACATTTCAAAATGTTCCCAAAAGCCATTGTGCCAGATGGTAGCATATGGCACACTGGGATTGATACCCAGGGTGCACCGTAGATTGCACCAGCACAAGCACTCCTGCTGAGCACATGCAGCATCAACACAAGCAGCCAAGTGTGCAGACACCCAAATGATATATACATTTCAGTGGCTGTACGCGGACCTAACTTGTGTCAACCAAAGCTAGTAGTGTAGATAGACATAGCCAAGTTTTCATTGCAGAAGTAAAACAAATAAAGGCCATTTCTTTATTTACTGTGGGAGAAGAAAACCTTCTGATCTTCCCCCCACACTTATTTTCTCTCTGTTTTCTGTGCATTGTCTACATTGAGGTTGTGAGCTCTTTGTGACTGGGACTGCCTCTGTGAAGCTCTTAATACATTGAGTCTTTGATCCTTGTCTGGGGCCTTTTGGTTCTACTGCAAAAGAAATAGTAATGTTTTATAACTATACACTGCAATATCTATTCTAGCAGTTTCCTATGAACACAAAATAGCATTTATCACAAGTGCTATTTAAAATTCTAAAAGATGATAAATGATTCTGAATGACATTTACTTGCAATAATTCTATCATCAAAAGTATCTTTATTATAATGTTTGTAAAAATGGCCCCGTTTTTGAGTGGGTGAATTGGCTGGTCACCAGGTAAACAATATGTTGTTGAAATCCTGACAATCGCTCCCATGGACTGATAATGATGTAGCAGGAAGTGCTGGGTTCACATCCTGGAACAGAACCAGATTGCCACTTCATGGTGGTGGTGATTATAATTTAATGTGCCAATGTCTTTTGCCACTGACTCTACAAGGCAATACGCCACAGACAACCAGCTGGAGAAAATGGCTCAAGGGCAGGAGTGCAATATACCATTCAAATTTAGTAAAACATCATAAACATTTCAGAGTCCTGAGATTATGAGGAAACATAACCAGCTCTGAAACAGATGACAGGAACCTATTGGGATGCTGTATGAAATATGAGTGACAAGTTGTAATATTATTAATGCCAATATGGCAAAATTATAACAAATCTTATAAAATATGCCATGTCCATGATATGCCATATCATTGGAAAAGTGATGATTTACTAAATATGATAAGCTTATCTATATGTATGTATTTTAAGTTATTACTATGTGTGATATATCTCTCTAAAACTTGTGCTGTGGTACTGGATGACACCCCCAGGCAGATGAGCATCTATACTGTCCAGCCTGCTTGATGGTCCATCAAAGGCAATCAGCTTTACAATGGCTGAGGGAAAGAAGCCAGAGGCTATGCCTATGAATCAGCAGGACATGTAGGAACATGGCTATGGACAGGAGACTCCAAGTGCTTTTCCATGCCCATGTGCTGTGAACTTGCTTTTGGGACACGCCACTTGACAAAGGATATAAAAGGCAGCCTCACCATCTCCATTTTGTCTTTATTATCTCCTTATCTCTGGATCAACTTCTCTACAGTTGAAGCTTTGAAACAAAGGATTGACAGACCCATACAGATACTGGAACTGTACAAGCCAAATACTTGCCAATATTGTTAAGAATCTGATATATATATCAATCACATATATATATATATATGGACTTTGAAGTCATATGTGTGTATTTGATTGCTTCGATCATTTAACATCTTTCTTCTTGTTTGTTTCTTTTCTTTTATAATAAACCTTTAGTTTTAGATACTAAAGGTTTGGCTGGCAGCGTGGCATTTTGGGTAAGATCCAAACCAATATTGAAATGGTAATGTGACTGACCCATTGGGGATCAGAAGAACATTTTATACAGTGAGCAGAGTTTTAAATAACTTCTCACTTTACTGTACTAGTTGCTGATTAGGAGCCAAAGACTGAAATGTAATAAAGGGGGCTATGTAATTTCTTGTTATAACTTCTTGATAACCAGTGTGGGGAATCAGGAGCACTGTTTGTGACTGCTTGGTAAATCTAATTTCAGTGACAGCCACCAGTTTTGGGAGAATCTACTGTCCTTTTTGCAGCCTGCCCTGTCCTTGGCATTTTCAGTGTGAGCCACCCTAGGCACATACAGGTCATTCTTATATGCCATAAATCTCAACTATAATTTAAAATAAAACCTTATTTTTCACTATAGGGTTGTTTGGTCATTAACAAGATTTTCTTCATGCCTTGGGCCATCATTTCCATCATCTGGGCCCTTTTTTTGCTAGGATTTATCCATGATTTCCCCTGAAATGTACCAAAATGAAATTACTTTCCTGGAATATTGTTTATCCAAGGGCTTTGATTTCAGTACTACACTGTTAAGATGCTTTAAATAACTCTGTGGCATGCTTCAGTTTGAACAGTCTCCTCTACTTGCATCACAGTACTATATTGGACTCTCCTTTTTTAGGATCAAAGGGAAGCGCACTGTCATTTAATTACAAAGACAGATTTAATGGGTGTCTAAAGTTCTTGGTATGCTGGACCGGCAGGTGTCTTTGAACTACTACTATGAACAGCTCAGCAGGACATGTCCTAAATGTACCGAAGGCTCAGCTGAATCAGGAGAATGTGACTTGTTTAGTGTCCTTGGAAAAACTTGCTATGGTTCATAGAGCTATACCGAAAGTGCACTCAGTGGTATTTCCAGGACAGGCATGTGAATCTAAACATACTTTCATCAAATTATTTATTTTAGATGATCTGAAAAATATTATTGATAGATTACTATACAAAAGCAAGTTAGCTTTACAGATAAATAGGTCAGTTTATTATCCAGTGTTGTCTTTATGTATAAATGTTTTCTACTTTTTAATGTATCTGTTTTTTGTTATTCAAAGTAATAATTGAATAGATGTCTGTACAATGCATGCCTATATTGCTGCTTCTTCCTAGAATACATCTATAAAAGAGATCTGCCTCACAAGTAATCTTTCCGATTTATGAATATTTTAGAATGAATAAATATGTTTTTTTCCCTAAAGAATGGACAAACACAAAGGTTTATCAGATGCTGAATAGCAGCCCTGATATTGGCACGTCACAGTTATTGAAAAGTATCTAATTTATTCCAGTAACACTTTAAAAGTGAAATCAGTACAAATTGTCTACACAGCAGTAATTTATAAGAAAAAATCGATTAAACTACCATGCTAATAAACTTCCTTATAGGTATACTGCATGCTAAATTTAAAAGAAGCTACGTAATTTGTGAGATTAGTGAAAGGTTCTATTGTCTATTCTGCCATATGATAAACAACTTCTTAGTAATAATACTAACATGGAATGTTCTAGACCAATCACAGTGCAGGGATATATCCAGTAAATGACCAGTAAAAGTATACTTGGTTCTATTGCCAATTTCCTGTACTCCTGGAAAAGGGGGGGTGGTTTCCTACTCTGCATAAGATTCTATGCTATTTTCTCCATATCTGTAGAATATGCAAATCCCTGTTCTAATTTCTTTGTGGCCATTATTAGCTAATCAGCCCATAGGGATTTGCATAAAAACATAAGAATGGCCACACTGGGTCAGAGCAATCTAGCCCAGTATCCTGTCTTTCGACAATGGCCTATGCCAGGTGCTTCAGAGGGAATGAATAGAACAGGTAGTCATCAAATGATACATCCCATCAGCCATTCCCATCCTCTGGCAAACAGCAACTCCTATCCTGGCTAATAGGATAATGACTGAGCAGCTATTTCTTAATAAATAACTATTCAGTGCTCACCAGCGTATCATGCTGTGTCTACAGACTTCTATAAATCCTTCTGCTCTAATTGGTTACTACCTTCAGAACTTTTTTTATATGGATACCTCAACCAATGACTGCACTCCCTTGCCACCCTGTAATCACACATATTAAAACATTCATTTTTCAAAGGAATTGTTTTTAGCCAGCAGAAGTGCAGTTAAATTTTCCTCAAGGAACAAGATGAAGTAGAGAGCGCATGTTGAGAAGAATTAGGGTTAGGTGGAGGTGAAGAGGATGAGGAAGAGATCAGAATTTGAGCCAGTCATCTCTATTGTGTTCATATACAGAATAAACACCATTATTTCTGATTCATGTAGCTGGATCTCCTTCTTCTCCTTAGACTTCCATCCTTGTCCTTGGGGCGGATAACTTCCATGTGGATATCTGGTCCAACCATTTAGTCTTGTGCCTCCTAGCCTTTATGTCTCTTATTTGATTTTCACTTCTGAATGCATTCCTCCACTCACCAAAATGGCCATTCACTCATCGTTGTCTTCACATATTTATAACTTATAATACAAAACTGACATATCCATATAAACATGGTTATAAATCTTAGCGAATTATAACCTTTCCAATGGTACCTGACATGCTATATCTCATATTAATTATTGTAATTTTGCAATATTGATATCAATAATATTATAAATAGTCACCCCTAATCCAGACAGCATTACAAGTGTATTTACCCATCACATCATAATTTACAAAAGCCAAGCATTTACAAACAAGAAAATGAACAATTTTCTGTTCACATAAGTCTTATGGTGTCTCTATTAATATTTCTTTTCCAGTGGAAAGTACATATTTTATCACAACAGAGCAACAGAACTCTGTTCCCAAATGAATTCAGTTCTTTCACTAGTAATCTCAAAATATAAACCAGCTCTTTTGTGAAACAAAATTATGAATATTAAAAGAAAACATACATATAACCTGTTTTGCAAATGATGTGATAAGTACCGTGTTCCTCAACAGCCTTGTTTTTCTTTAAAACAAAGGTTTTGGGGACTATATATGTACACATTTGTTTGTATATTCTCATTTCACCACCAAATTCTTCAAAAAATGTGTGTGTGTGTATGTGACCTTATTCTTGTAACTTTGCCAACCTTTCCCCGCTGTTTGTTGTTCTTGTCCAAATTTGAGAATATAAACTCTTTGAGGCTGAGTGTCTTTTTATTAGTACTGTTAAGTGTCTAATAGGCTTGGGTGCTGTAGTGAATAACAAAAGAAATATTAATCCTAATTGTATTAGACAAGCCAATTTGGTAGATTGGCACTAAGCATTAGCACTGGTAGGGAAAACTTATCTTCAAGTCTAATATTAAGTTCTCTTAACTTCTTCTCATACACTTTCAGCATAATACCCATGCATCTGCTCTGTGAAAGTCTTTGAATGAAAAATTTACATGAGACAACAATTATTTTTCAAGTCCAGGTCATAAGTAAGAAGGCATCATTTCGCAAAGAACTTCGTCTGATGGTATGGGGCCAACTGGCAAATATTCACAGAATTTCTGGAATCTTCAACTGTCCAGATGAGTCTCTGCCAAATTTTAATCTATAAAAACACAGTGCAGAGACAAACTACAGTTCCCCTCTCTTTTTATAATCACTATTACTTATATAGTGCCTAAAATGTGCAAGTCTGTGGTCATGGATGACTACGCAGATGTCTTTTGTGGATATTCACACACACTTTTTCTTAAGTGAATACATGCTGTACCATCAACTGCCTTTTCCTTTGTGCACATATTTATAAAAACACAAGTGATTTACTGCCCAAACAGGGAGGAATAGACTGGTAAATTGCGAAAGTAGAGTGTGTCATCTTTCAACACACAAATTCATTATGTTCCATCTTTACTTCATGTCCAATATGGAAAAATATTTGAACCATATGGAAAAATGGTGATTAAGATAAAGCTGTTCTGGAGCTTGATTTTGCTATTCAATAGTGTTGTTTCCAGGGTAACTCCTGCATCACATGACACCTGTTATACCCGGCAAAGCAACTTCTTGTCAATAAACCATGTGAACTTCTGTGTGTCACCAAATGGTATAAAGTCCAATATTTCATTTCCACTACAAAGAAAAAAATAGTTCCTCATAATTCAATGATCTCTTATAATGTGATTCTTAACAAAATGATATCTACAAAAGGAAACAAAATGTAATCATTTTAAGGGAGAAAAAGACTAAAGATTGCATGTGGAAAGGAAGGGAATAGTGGATAAAATGGACAGCTGGTGTGTGTATGTGTGGCATCTGATATGGGAGTTCTATTCTGTGTTACTATTTTGTTGCTGTTGTGGCAAAGCAGAAAATGATAGCTACTTGTAATTTACTGAATAAGGCATGTGTGTAGTCCAGCTGTGTCCATGCTGTTATTCCTTATGTGAATAAAGAATCCCTTATAGAAAAGGCCTATAGAACTATAACAGGAATAAGGCCAATAAGGACCTATAGAAATTACTGTAAAACCTATAGAATTTAACAGAGAATGTTGTCCTTTTTGTTGTTTTGTTTTAATTATTCTATACAATTCTATAGTAGGGATGTTACTGTCTATTAAAATCTATAAGTTAGACAAACAAAATTGTAGCAAGGTTATACATCTCTATTTAATTTCTATAAGATTTTCCTATATATGATGATGATTCACAGTGCCCACCTTTAAATTCAGCTTTCTGTCTAAAAATCTTACAGAAATTCCATCCATATGCTTGTATCTATTGTAATTATTTTTTCTTTTGAACTCACTTTCAGACTCTGAATCCTAAAGCATATACTGTATTAGTTTATAAAAATGAAACGAGCTATTGATATAATGGAGGATAATATTAACAAGTTCTGAATCATGTAGTGATCGTGTGTAACATATATATATAGACGATTACAACCCTGATTGTTTAATTTTCATTGGTTTATCAAATTCCTTCTTAAACCAAAGTATCTTATAAAATAATACAATGGCTCTACACTGCAATTAGTTTAGTATATTAATTGTTTCTGGTGCATAGATGCCAATGACACAGAGACAGAGTGTACAGACAGAACATCTCCAGACTGTTCTTTAGTCGTATACAGAGCTATGTATTCATTTCAGGGCTAGCTCTAGATTCTGGGGAGGCTGGTGAAGTGACACCTGTGGGACTCTTACCTTCCCCTCACTCTTTTTCATACCCATGTCACCTCCTGCCTGTCCCACTCTTAAAAAACTGTTTATATATCTTGTCATGCAAATACGGCTTATTTATTAATATGTAGGTAACAGTAACTGAAAATAGTAATTGAGTAGCAAGCAGAGGGGGAAAACAATATTCCTCACACATAAATATCAGATTAGGCAGTTTTTATGTTACACAAAGCCTTTTAGCGCTATCATGAGAGTTTAATTTTCTTCCCATTCTGCTCCATATCATTCAAAACACTGTCCCACTTGGCACAGAAATCTCCCGTTCTCTGATGGAAACTAAATATTATTCTTTCTACGGGCAAATATTCTTCAGTCAAGTTCAGCTAAGTGGCTCATGAGGGAGCTGCTTCTGTTGTCCAAACTATCAGGATACATTTACCGGCTAGCATCAGTAAATAAAGAAGGCAGGCTACATCTGTCCTCCAACATGTGAGTCACTGAGCAATTCTTGTGCCATTCAAACATCTGGGGCAGACTAGACTGTATCATAAGCCAGGATGTTGGATTTTAGTGCAGTACCACAAAGAATGTCACAAAGCAGTTTTTTCCATCTGATCTCTCTTACATACATTTTCTATAATTCTGTGGCATGTGTCTAAAGGTTTGGAGAAATAAATTCTTTGAACTATAAAATATTGTATCCCTTTTTATGAGAATCTACAGCCTTTGAAAGAATGGAGGAGGGCAGTTAGAGACTTCATTCTTTGCCATGGCTATAACTGGAGAGAGGTGGTGTTTGGTGGAGGATGTTTACAGAAGTGCAGGGGCCTATGGGGACATAGACAGGCTCTGCTTCAAGGGGAAGTAAGTAACCCCCCTGTGACAAGGTAGAAGGTGCTCCACATGCCCCAGCACATGAGGGTTAACCCAGATCCCTCTCTGTCACATAGGTGAATGGGAGTGAGGAGATAAAGGTAGAGAGGCAGTGGCTTCTTGGGAAGAAGAGTGTTTCCTTTTCCCTCCCAGCTGGCTAGGAAGCTGAAAAAGTCTCTGGCAACTGGAACCCACTGTTCCTAGTGGCTTGTTTTTCTCTGGAACCCTCTGTTTGTGAATCAACAAAAGAAAGCCCTGAGGAAAGGGTTTGAAACTCTGCCATTGAAGAGAATGTTAGTCTTTTCCTCAGCTGGTCATTCTGCCCACCCTCCAGCCTACACCTGGCCCATAGAAAAACCGTGGGAAAAGGATGTGTTCTGGGAGAGGGTGAGAGGAAGTATTCCCTGGTGTTTTCCCAAATCATTGAAGAAAGAAGGGTTCTTTCCATAGAACGAATGGGGGATTTTGTCCCCAAGAACCTGTGAACCCACCCTGAAAGAGCTGTATGGCTACAGAAGAATAAACTGGCCAGGTTTTCTGAATAAAGGTCCTTTGTTTATGCACCACTTCTGGGGTCCTCATGCTGCCATGGCTTCCTCAGCTTGGGTTCCAAACTGGAAATGTTAGCATGGTCTAGAAGTGCATTACCTTTCTCAAGGATTTCTCATAAGGTGTGCTGGGAAGATGCTTACTCCTTTCCCCCCTCCAGCCCTGCCCACAACCCAAACCCACCCAATCTATCACCTGATTGAATAGATTTATTTGCTGAGTAACATAGTACCATGAAAAATGCAGAATCTGGCACTCAGGGATTACTTTATCTAAACAAAAGGTGTAATTGATTATTTAACCACTAGATGGCAATACACAATTAAGACTTGGTCTGAGCTCTATTTCGTAGGGAACACAAATGGGTGAGTGAATTTAGAAAATAAAGCCAATTATAAAGTATCATAATTATTCTTGTAAATTATCTGTTGTAATTTTAGCACTAGCCAATAGTGGCAAATTACAGAGCTCATTCCAAGGGTACGAGCTTCATTACATACTGCAGATCTATAGTATTTAGAATCATTCATCATCATTCTTTTGGCAGAACTGCTTCTGTTAATCCTATTTACCATGGAAGAGACCTGCTAAGACAATACTATTCAAAGGTTCTCTTGTTCTAACATATAATTTATTTGGAAGCAAGCATTCATTTTCCATGCTTATATTTTAGTTCAGTGTTAGTAGTGGAGGAATGGCCCACAATATCAGCTGAAGAAAATGTTGATAATCAGGTTAAAAATATTTAGGAATTTCTTGGGTTTTTTAAAAAAATTACTTTTTATTTGTTATTAATTGTCACATTAATGTTACAAAATATTAACAAAATGGTGTTAGCTGAGTATACAGGATTCAGGATTCAACAGAATACAACAATTTAGGGGGAGGTGAGTTGCTATTTCAAGCCCTTAAAATCACTTTTGAGATAAAGGAAGAATTTTAAGCTTTTTTGCAAGTTATTTAAATGGAAATTTCCTGAGCAGCATGCGAGTGTATTCTTTCAAGAAGATTTGCAGGGTCATCCATTAAACTAGGCTTCACTATCACATGATCTGCCAGGCCATCTTGGCTGGTTGGCGTTGGTGTCCTCACAACCCTGCTGAAGGAAAGCCCGCTTAGGCCAGACTATCAGCAAGATTTAGTCCTCCAGAGGCCTTGAAAGTCCAAGAGGTGACACAAACCAATATGAAGCCAGCAGTCCAGTTAAGAAGGCTTGCTGCTTCGTCTGAGAGTAGTGCTGGGTAATCCTGGGTCAGAGGAGGCACTTCCCACTGGTAACCCAGAACCTCAGGGACCAGTCTGGTCCTGGCTTAAAGTGTAGCAACCAAACACTGCCTTTGCATTTGTTTGGTTGTTTAAAGAGTGCCAGATTCCGAGTTGGTAATTTAGTTGTTTGAAAACCGTATGCCAAAGCTTACAGCACAGGCCAGACTCCTCAAAGCATCTGCCACACTTGTAAACTGAGGCAGGAAACTCCTGCAATACCTTGTCCTGATGCCAGGGGGCACACCAGTGGTGACGAGAACTTCTTACAATCACCATTTACAGAGAAATGGATCATAATGCCAACAAAATTATGACTTAAAGTCATGTGAGGATTGAAATCATGTCAGACTATGATATAACGATAAATAATTTTAGTCACTGCTGCTCTGGATTGATGCAAGATGGTCAAGAGCAGGAACACAGCAGAGAAGTTCAGACCAACAATCAATCACTATTGTGCCAAAAGGGCATTTAATGGTACTAAAATAATAACAATAACAAGTAATAAAAAGACCTAAACTTTGATGGAACTTTTCATATTCAGAATACATCAGGTCACATTTTATAGCAAGGTTCAATTTCTAAATAGTTAATAAATTATTAATATAAATTATAAACAATATTGCAGACATGAATAGTATCTATTATAGTTGGTTATTAGCACATCAGTAGAAGGAGTTGAAAATGGTTGTAAGCCATGGCTATAAACACACTGTTAGAGTAACCATTGATTAATCATTTATTTAAAAATCTGTTAATTAAAAGTGGTATCTTTATAGAGAGAGTGTGATTGTACAGGAAAAAACATTGTTAAATTAATCAATTAATTCTCACAGCACCTCCTGTATCACATGCAAATTTAAAAGACAAATCCCCGAATAACAGAAAAAACAAGACAGGCCTAAAACCAGCCGTGTGTGGAAAAATGAATGGGCAGAAGTACTCTATAGAATTTGATAACATTCCAGAGGTTTGAAGTCTTTTGAATAATATCTCCCACATGCTGTGCAAAAGGCCATGCTTGAACTGTTGCTATCCCTTTCCACATAAGAAACCTGCTATTCATAGGGATGAATTCCAATCAATGTTACTCCAGTATGACAACTCCCCAGTGTGACAATACAACTCCCACTTCATACTCTGCTTAAATGCCAGGCAGCTACTGCATCAATGAAGCAAAGTGGAAGTTAACTAAGTAAAAACTCCCATAGGCAATAAAACCAAAGCACTGTTTAGCTAAAGATTTAAATCAGACAGTTGATAAGAATGGACTGTGGGACAGATCTGAACTATGGATCAGTCACATACAAGATGATGTTTCTAAATACTTTTGCAATGGACTTGAAACAAAATTTCTTATTCTTTCCTTTTAAATGCTACAGCTAAAGTTATGGGGCCTGATTTTCTATTATGCTTTGGTAGTGAAGTTTCAGATGACTACTTGACTTGACTACATCAGGGATTTTTACAGTGATGCAAACCCAGTGTAGATTTCTGCATCATTATGACATACACTATTGCGTAATTCTTGACATAGTCAAGCCCCAAATAATCATATGAAGCTACATCAGGGTGCATCAACCCAACACCTTGGAAAAAAAGAACAAGTTAAACATTAGCTCAACCACTAACCTTCCTTAACTCTGTGTTTGTGCAGCATCTAACACAATGGGACTCCAACTGGGGCCTTGAAATGCTACTGTCATATAAATAATAAACAATAACTTAACAACAGCTCTGCTCTAAAAAGTGACTACGCCTGGTCTTTTCAGTTGCCTTTTTTATTGTTCCTAATGACTATGCAGAACAAATCACTCATTCCACAAGTTTTTAAAAAAAGTGTTGTTAACGGTCAGCACTGCAGACTCCACCTGGGATCCTTTCCTTTCTAGCTTGCACACTGTCTCCAGCAGTAAGGTTATATGGGCAAAATTCTGTGTTTTCAGATGTGGGCCATCATGTTGCTAGTGGGAGAAGGCTTTAGCAAAAAGGTGGGTCTTACATCATGAGTGAAATGTGGTCACACTGGACCACAGGCTCATGTCTCTCAGTAAGAAGTTCCAGTGTTTGGGTTCTGCCAGTGAGCTCTCTCTACTCCTATAACCTCAGAGTGGGAACTATGACTTCTCTAGCTTCCCCATCCTTGTGGTGCAAAGCTCGCTTTGAATGGTCATGAATGATGAGGTGATCTCTGTGCAGTCTTCACATCTCTTACAGTGTGCGTCCTGGAGTAGTGAATGGTCCAGCATGAGTCCAAGCCAGCTCACTCTCTTGTTGAATCTGCAGCTGTGTGCCTCCAATCAATGTCAGCAACTTGGCAAGCTCCATCATTGCTTCACTTTTTGTGCCATCACTTTTGTTTTCTCTGAGTTAAGTTTGGGGGAAGAGCAGGGTGTGTACATGTGTTTGCTGGGTGAAGACCTACCATGCCATTGAGAGTAGCCTCAGCTCCTCTTTTCACTTCCCATCTACAGAACCAGTCCCTGTGAGGAGCTAGGGGGAAGAAAGATGATAACACCAAGGTTGCACTTTGCTCCTGCTTTGCCCTTCTGAGGGAAAGCTACTGCTTTTGAGTCCCCTTCGCTCACAGAAATCAAGGGGATGAATATAAATATATTATATAAATTATATATATATATATAATATAAATATATATATAACTCAGAAGATAAGAAGCATTTTCACTTCCTAAGCTTCCCACATGTCTGTAGCCTTCTTGCTGAAAAGTGACGTCATGTATTACTTTGTCAGTACAGGATACGTGTCGTTTTCAACCAGTTTCCAAGCTGTTTCATGCACAACCATGTAAAAAAACCCTTAATGGTTAACATATAAACAGTGACCACTCATATCCTGCAGGCCTGCAGGAAATAGCTGAAATCTGCATGCACATTCAAGCGAGCCAGTGGCAGATGAAATTAACAAAAGATGAAGATGTAATTGCTTGAGTCAGTACACAAAGTTGAGTTTAAAGATAAGTGGCAGTTCCATTTTCCTGTTGAATGTTAAATTAAACATCTGAAGCCATGTATTCATTTCCAGAAATAGCTATGCGAAATAAAGAATGTGCAACAGTCTGTAATATGTAGAAAAGGGAGTGAACTTTTGAAGCAGATTACTAAGCAACCACAATACTAATGGCCCAGTTCTGCCCTTTTGAGGATCATTTCACAGAGGCATGAAGTTTCTGCAGATCACTGCACAGGACAAGGGCAATATTATTTATGTGATATTCTCCCTTTTCTTTTTGTAAGATCTGGCTTTGATGGGATTTCTCATTTAAGAAAATGGACTACACAGAACAAGTATGATCATGTTATAACACTTGTGTGCTGCACAGTCTCAAGACAATCAGTTTTGTAATGTATGTCCTCCAATAGCCATACAGTGAGGTATAATTATTTCCTCTACAGTAAGAAAGCAGCTTTAGGTGATGTCACTACACAAGACAAAGGGATGGAGTGTTGGAAATGGAAGGATCCAAGGCAGAGGGAATAGCAGCTGGATGGACAGAGAAAGAGGACAACTGGAACTGGAATGAGTGGACAGTCAGCAGCAGTAAGACCCTTGGGAGGAAAGAGACAGGTGGGAACTGGAAGTGAGGGAGAATCAAAATAAAGCAATGGAAGGAGTGTGAAAAGAACCGTGGGCCTGATTCTGAGGTTCTTATTCAGGTAGAACTCTCTGAACTAAAGGGAATTCTGCCATTTGCAGCAAATGCTCACTGGAGCTGAGATTCACTGTGCCACAGTGCTGTGATGGATCCTGTCTTATTTGACAGCATTCCTGGAGTAGAACAGTGGTAGCTGCTGGATGTTGTCAGAAAGTACCTGTTGGCTTGCTGGTCTTTTAAGAGCCTCCCAGCTTTGCACTTGCCCACTGCCCCACTCTTCCACTGCTGCTCAGCCACCTGTGTGCCTTTAAGAGTACTCCCATGGCCAAGACTGCCAGCTGTAGTAGACAAACTGTGATTGCTAACTTCTTTATTTATCATTGTTATTATTGATTATTGTAGCAGTTTGGAGCTCCAGTCATGGACCAGGACCCCACTTTGTTAGGCACTGTACGAACACAGAACAAAAGGAAAGGAACTGATGTCACCCACATATCTCGATGTGAAATGGGAAGCAGATTGACAACTGCCCCCTCAGGAGAGGTCTTAAGCATAGGAGCAAAGCAGAAGTGGTTCTCACCCCATAGCCTCAGGCCAATGGTGGACCAGGCAAGAAGGGAAAAGAGGAAATCAAAGGGGGGAGAAACTGTACAAAATGGGACTTTTAAAAGTGGAGAATGGGAAGAGAAAAAAGTTGAAAAGAGAAGATTTGGAAGGGGAAATGGGAAGAGAGGAGCTGGATAGAGAGGGAGAGAAGGGATCAGGAAGGGGGATGGAGAGAAAGACAAGCTGGAGAGAGGAACTGGAATCGGATAAAGAACTGGAATAAGGGAACATAGGGAAAGAAAAGCTGGAGCTGCGGGGAGAGAAACTGAAGCGTGGAGAGAGCTACAAGAAGAACTGGAAAGGCGCACCAGAGAAATCTTGAAGAGGACAGGAGGGAACAGAAGAGCTGGGAGGTTTCAGGTAGAAGTATGATTTTGAAGTGGATGGTGTAAATGTACCTAAAATACCTAATGTTACTTAGGAAGGTTTATTGGAAAATACATGAATATATTGTTCCTATCAGTTATAACTCCACTAGCTGAAAAGTTATTCATGATGTTTGCTTTATAGTATTAGGTTGACCAATAATAATAATCTTTTGTAATATTCTAATACACTATTACAGGTGAACATATATTAATTATGTAGAACTTTTGCAGGACAAATGCCATTAATGTCAGTAATTTTGCAGTTTAAATTATTACTAGGAAATAGGAATTCGTATGGGCTCTCTTCCATCTTCTGTGCTAAAAAGTTTGATTGCTCTCCAGCAGTTTTGTGCAGTGTGCAGAGCAGTTCAGAAATTGAATTCCCATTTCACTCAAGCTGATGAACATTTCACAGTTGGAATTCAGTTGTCCCTTGAAGTTTGTTTGCACCCCCATGAATTGTCACTAGTCCATGTTTCTGTGATTGGAGGGAATTGGGATGCTACAAAAGCCATGTTAGTCAATATAGTTAATTCTCTACATTTAGTTATATATAGTTAATTCTCTACACAACAGGAAGTATTTCAACTTTTAAAAAAATAACTATATCCCTTTTTAATGGCTTTCTTACCTAATCGCCTTTTTAAAAGTACTTTTAGGCCATGTCTGCGTTATGGGCTTTCATCGAGATAGTGTGAATAGCAGGGCAGCTGCAGTGGCAGCAATGGAGGTCCAGCTGTGACATGCCAAGGACATACCCACCTGAAACCGGCTCATCTGTGCCTCTGCTACGGCTACCCATGCTACTTCAGTACCAGGCAAACTGGTTGCAACTAGATTAAAACAGAATGATCGGATAGACAGATGAACACAATACGTTGGGGGGAGAGTCAACACAGCTTGTAAAGGGAAATCATGCCTCATCAATTTATCAGATTTCTTTGAGGGTATCAGCAAGCATGTGGAAAGGGGGATTCAGTTGATATAGTGTACGTGGGCTTTCAGAAGCCTTTGTTAAGAACCCCCACCAAAGGCTCTGAGGCAAAGCAAGCAGTCAGGGGATAACAGGGAAGATCTTCTCATGGATCAGTAACTGGTTAAAAGATAGGAAACTAAGCGGAGGAATAAATGGTCAATTTTCACAATGGAAAATGTTAAATGGTAGGATCCCCCAACAATCCACACTGGGACCTGTGCTGTTAAATATATCCATAAATGATCTGGAAAAGGCAGTAAACGGTGAGGTGGCAAAATGTATAGATGATACAAAATGACTTAAGATAGTTAAGTCCAAAACTGACTACAAAGGGATCCCACTAAACTGGGTAATAAAATTGCAGATGAAATTCAGTTTTCTTAAGTGCAAAGTAATGCACAATGGAAAAAAAATACAATCCCAAGTATACATACAAATTGATGGGGCCTAAATTAGTTATCACTCAAGAAAGGGATCTTGGTCAAGAACAGTGCTCTGAAAACATCTGCTCAGTGTGCAGCAGTAGTAAAAAAAAGCTAACAATGTTAGGAACCATTAGGAAAGGGATAGATGATAAGACTAAAAATATCATAATGCCATTAGATAAATGTGTGGTATGCCCAAACCTTGAATATTGAGTTCAGTTCTGATTACCCCACCTCAAAAAAAGAGATGTATTAGAATTGGAAAAGATAGGGAAGGGCAACAAAAATGATTAGGGGGATGGAACAGCTTCCATATGAGGAGCAATGAAAGACTGGGACCATTCAGCTTGGAAAACAGATCACTGAGGGTGGGATATGATAGTGGTCTATACAATCATGAATGGGGTGGAGACAGTGAAGAGATAAGTGTTATTTACCCCTTCACATAATACCAGAACCAGGTGTCCTCCAATGAAATTAACAGGCAGCAGGTTTAAGGAAGTATTATTTCAGACAATGCACAGTCAATTTGTGGAACTTGTTGCCAGGGGATGTTGTAAAGGCCAAAAATATAACTGGGTTTAAAAAAAGAATTAAATAAGTTCATGCAAAATAGGTCCATCACTGGCTATTAGCCACGATGGTCATGGATGCAACCCCATGCTTGGGTGTCCCTAAATCTCTGACTGCCAGAAGCTGAAACTGGATGACAGGAGGGATCATTTGATAATTGCCCTGTTCCTTTCATTCCATCTGAAGCATCTGGCACTGGCCATTGTTGGAAGATAGGATCCTGAGCTAGATGGATCATTGGTCTGATCCAGTCTGGCTATTCTTATATTCTTATGTACATGACCCAGGGAATCACACCCCTAGTCCGCAGTGTAGATGTAGCCTTAGAGCTCAGTTCTGCCATTCTTATCCAAATGGAATAGTATTTATTTACACAATCTTACTTTGTCATCAGACTATTGAATATGAATAAGAATGGCAGACCTGGATTTTCACTAAGCTAGTGTGATAAATTTCTCTACATTTACAGATGAAATTAGTGTTGAAAAAGGCTTACAGTTGATATAGTAGTTCCTACATGCTCCTTAACAGATTCAGAACAAAGCTAAATTCCACTTTTGGCTACATTCTTGCAACCCTATTGTTGAATGTATTTGAGGTCACATTTTGACACAAACTGAGTATGTTTCCTTAACAATAGCATTATCCGCTCTGAGCCCTTCCTAAATTATACCACCACAATCTTCTTTTTAAGGAACAAAACAAGGTTCATCTTGATTTTATCACGTTTCACTAAACTATAAAGCAAGGTGTGAACAACATCTAAAAGAGCCCAACAATTCAGATTTCTCCTGTGTTTTTGAATGGGCAGAGTCCTCTTCCCATGAGGAGCCCTGTGACTTCAATGTGGGAGTAGGGAGCCACCCATCCATAAATACAAGAAGAATCGGTGTCTTAGGCCTTGTCTGCCCTAGAACGTTTTGCTGATGCATGTTACAGTGGTGATCAAAAAGCGCTGTAATTACAGTGCTTAAACCCATACATACAGCACTAATTGGGTCACCGAAGTGCATCCATACTCAGTGCTCTAGCATCGACATTAGAGAAGTGCACTGTAGGCAACTATTCCACTGTGCAACTCACCACTTTGTGCCACTAGGCGTTGTGGGAAGACATTTGGGCTGCAGTGCATCATGGGTGCAGGGTCTACATCCCATGATGCATTGATTTCCATCCCATTCTGTAGGTTTCTGACTGATTTTTGTGGCATTTTTCAATGGACCCCATTTCCTGAGCGCCTGCCATCTCTATCTGAAAGGATGGATCCTGCAGTGTAATCCACTGTTACTGTTAAGTGTTCTGAACACATCACCGCTGATCGTGCAGTATATCATGACCACCCAATCAGAACCAGAATCCGAGGAACCTGACCTGTTGTGTGCCATGCAAATAAACAGCACCGCATTACTGTTTACATTACATTACTGTGAGCATCTGCCAACAGTGAACTGCCACTTTTGGGCATCTGAGACAAGCAGAGTGGTGAGATCACATTGTTATGCAGGTTTGAGATGACAAGCAGTGGCTGCAGAACTTTCGAATGCATAAAATTCTACCTTCATGGAACTCTATGAGGAGCTCACCCCTGCCCTGCGGCACAAGGACACAAGAATGAGAGCACATGGCAATCACCATGAAGCTGGCAACTCCAGACTACTACCACTTGGTCGCCAATCAGTTTGGAGTCGGGAAGTCCACCGTTGGCATTGTGTTTTTGCAAGTGTGCAGGGCCATTAATCTCATCCTGCTACGAAGGACTGTGACTCCGGGCAATGTGCATGAAATAATGGATGGCTTTGCAGCGATTGGATTCCCTAACTGTGGTGGGGCAATAGACGGCATGGGTATCCCAATTTTGGCCCCAATCCTGCGACAGAGTACTTAAACAAAAAGGGGTATTTTACTTCTCTATGGTGCTGCAGATGCTTGTGGCTCACCAGGGGCGTTTCACCGACATCAGCACAGGTTGGTCAGGGAAGGCGCATGACACACGCATCTTCGGGAACACCGACCTGTACAGAAAGCTGCTAGTAGGGACTTTCTTTCCAGAACAAAAGATTCCAATGGGGGATGTTGAAATGCCCATAGTGATCCTGGGAGACCCAGCCTATCCTTTAATACCACGGCTCATAAAGCCTTATATGGCCAATCTGGATAGCAGCAAGGAGTGGTTCATGAGCAGGCTGAGCAGGTGCCAAGTGACCACTGAATGTGCATGAGGTAGATTAAAGGCTCACTCAGTGAGGACAATATTCCCATGGCTATAGCCACCTGCTGTGTGCTCCATAATTTACGTGAAGCTAAGGTGAAAACTTTGCCCCTATCTGGAGCACAGAGACAGATCGCCTTGCAGGTGACTACGAGCAGTCTGATGCCAGGTCTGTTAGAGGGACACAATGGGAGGCTATTCAAATCAGGGAGGCCTTGAGGTATTCTTTTGACAATGAACCCCAATAAGGTGTCTTTGTAAACAGCAACGTCATGCTGCCTGCTATCCAGCTCGCAGTGTAACCAGTATGTGCAAGAGACAAATAAAGAGTGCTTATTCTTCAAATGTTATATCTTTATTAAATAACAGTAATTGACAAAACACAAAAACAGGGCTGGAGGGGAGAAAGCGGTGAGGGACAGCGTGAGTTATCACAATTGTGTGTAAAGGAAGCTATCGTTCTGGTAGCTGTCTGACGGGGTGGAGTGAAGGGGGTACCAAGACAGGCCGGGATTTTAGTAGGCATGTGTGGGTGGAGTCTGTGGAGGGCACGGATAGCAGTTCTGTATTGGCTGCAAGAGGAGTGAGCCCGCATTGTTTCAGTGTGCAATGTGATTAGTGACTTTAACAGCTCTGTTTGCTCCTCCAGGGCTTTTACCATGCTTTCATGACATGCCATCACTTGCTCCTGATTTTCTTTTCTGTCCTGGTGATACATTTGTCTCCATGCCTTTTCTTTCTTGTCTTAGAGGACGGGAGGAGTTCTTGGAACATCTCCTCTTTGCTCCTCCAAGGTAATTTTCTTTTCAGCCACAACTGTTTGGCGGGTGTTGGACATTTGACTGCCAAAGGCACATCTGTAGAAACATAATAAACAAGGAACAGCAGCATTATTGTGAGTGCAACAACAGCACTGATGCATGACTGTTAAATATACCTGTCTCTCACTGTCCCCTGGCAAGTGCACAACTCCAGAGTGAAGCAGGGCATGGTCAGATTATCCAGGGGTGGGGGAAAGGAGGCCATAAACTTGGGGAAAAGGTTATGAGTGAAAGGCTGTTTAGGGTCTTGATGCAGGTTGAGAGGGACAAAATTGCAAATTGTGCCACCATTTTCCACAGGAGGGGGCCATAGTAGCTGATATCTCACTCCTCAGAGTAAGCAGGGATGCTAGGGTGCATCTCCTCCATGTGAGTGGCTTTAAACCAGGTCCCTACACTGCTCGCAAGTGTCCTGCTGTGGTCCCTGCACAAGTGATTGCCGATTGGCATGGCAAAGTTTCCTTCAACAGTGGAAGGAACAAAGCTGCTCTGCCAAGGAACCTTCAGCGGTGGATTTTGGAGTACTTCCAGGAAAGTTTTCTTGAGATCTCTCTGGAGGATTCCCATGAAATTTCAGCATGTATTAACACGCTTCACTGCCTCACTAGCTGAAGAGGGGGATGGGAAGCACATGCAAGCATATTTACTGTTGTGCATTTCTATCCCTCCAACCACCTCTATAACGCTAAAAACCAAAGGACTGTTTTACCTCATGTGCAGCATCCAATTAAAAAAACCACTTACCTGAGCCCCCCTCCTGCATCCAGCATACCAGAGCTGAAGGGCTGGGACTGGATGCAACCTTCTGGGGTCCTGACCCTCACCTCACCAAATGAACCAGCTCCAGGTCATCCTCTAACTCCACCTCCTCATCAATGACTTATTTGTAAAGTTCATTCTGGTGTCCCGGCCCCAGTATCCACAGATGTCTTGGGGGTAAGAGGTAGGGTTATGGCTGAGAATGGCTTCCATCTCCTTATAGAAGTGGCTGCTTTTTGGCTCTGCACCAGAGCGAGTTTGCCTCCTAGCCCTCTTGTAGCTCTACCACAGCTTCTTGATTTTCACTCAGCACTGCAGTGTGTCTTGTTTATAGCCAGTCTCCATCCTGGCTCAAGAAATCTGGCCATAGGTATGATAGTTCCTACGGCTAAAGTGGCGCTCTCTCCAAATGCAGACCAGGTCCAGCAGCTCCAGTGTGCTCCAAGCAGGAGAGCATTTGGAGAGTTGTGTCAGTGGTGGGAGCTGATTGCATTGTGTACACCAGTAGTGTTTTGTTGACCAAAGTTGACTTTGGTCAACAAAACCTTCTAGTGTAGACCAGGCCTTTAGTCCTCCACACCAAATAGGTAGAAATGGCTTCCTCACATACAACTTCAAATTGCCCCATTTCAATCCCCCAGGGTTGTCATTCTCTTCCTAGCTATTATAAATTGCACTTGGAAGACTGGATAGCTCTGAGTAATGAGGTACAGTACCTTTCACCTCTAAGTCTCCTGGTTGATAGGGACTGAACATAATTACCATCAATACCTTTTATCTGATTTCTAATCCTTACATCTGATGAAGTGGGGTACAGTCCATGAACGTTTATACCTGCAGAAATTAAATTTGTTAGTCTTTAAAGTGCTATAGGACTCTTTTTTTTCCATCTAATAACAGTTAATTTACCTATATGAAGTTAGTTAGTGTTAGAGGGCGGTTGTGCTGCCCGGTTGCAGCGGCCCGTCCGGTGGGCCCAACCGCTGGGGAAGGTCCTGGACTCTTCCGCCCTAGAAGGGGAATTATGGGCTAGTCCGCCTCTAGGCCCGGCCCTCTGGCAGGGCGGGCGAGCAAGCAGACCTTCGCCCCGGCCCTCTGGCAGGGCGGGCGAGCA